>ML213514.1:174433-291623 GCA_004369045.1 Heliocybe sulcata | reverse complement strand
TGGCCAGTAACCATCCACAGTAACTACTGCTCAACTCGTAACTTGCTGCCAACAACTTACTGGTATATATTACAATACAGGTACTACATAAGGTGGTGATGACGACAGCGGCCGAGTCACTGGTGACGACACTGAATAGGTGGCGGTTGCTGACGCTGACGCGGCCTTGCTGACGTCGACTGGAAGCGCTGTTGCCCAAGAATAGCCCAGTTGGCGTATAGAGTCCAGAGTTCTCTGTCGCCGAGAATAGCACAAAGTTCCCATGTAGGACACAGAAACGTCGCGAAACGCGTTTTCTGGGGCCAGAACAGATTGGGGCCTATCAGCGGCATTGCCGCATCAACACAAGGTCTCATATGGTGTAGCACGAGGACAAGACATACCGCGCATTTTAAGCTAGGCTACGAGTGTACTCATGCAGGCACCGCACCGCGAGGAGATGATGGGATTGGTAGAAGGAGTTAGGTACAGGGCAGATGGGGCAATGCACACCTTGTGGACGAGCGAGTGATGCAGGAGATGGGTTGCAGAGGTTGATTTTCTGTTCATGTTCAACTGCAAGTAGTGTAGCAGCAACATCTGTATTTAATCTCTGCCTCTTTGTCTTGGAAATACAAGTTATCTTCACCCTTCGTATCTCATTCTCGGCGCCAGAGTTTCCTCCAGAGAATAAGGCTTTCGTCTGCCTTCCGACTTCACCCAGAGTTATCGCGAACCTTCCAACAGTGCGTGCGGCGAGTGATCCCTTCAGTTTGAGTTTTCCTAAGTTCGGCCTTGTGTGCCATGGGTCTCGTTAATTGCATTCGAGTTCCCTCGAGTTTTAGAGTTATGCACAGTGCACTGACGGCATTGTACGCGTGCCTCGATCGCATTGCGCAGGCGACCCCAAACCCGCTCCCTCCGAGACCATGCGGCAAGCACGCACTCCGCAACAGCTCGAGAAGTTATCCTTAGAAGTGCGCACCGAGTGCGTTAGAATCGCATCATCAAGCGGAGTACGATACAAGTGTCTCCCGAAGTGAGTGTATCAAACTGAGACTGCCACACGACCGCGACTGGTCTGCGCCAAATTACCTTTAGCCCCACCTATATATCTTACCCTACCCTATCCCTCCGAACATTTATCATACCCTTCGTTACCCCGGACCTCGCAGCCATCTAGCACCAAGGGTTTGGTGCTACACTTTGGGGTTGTTCCCCTTTAGGTCTCATTTCTGCGGGTTTCGTCGCGTGTTAGTGCCTTTCAATGTATTGGGGCCTATCACCGGGACAGTAGGCCGGACGTACGGATAAGGAGTAATAGTAAGGACAGGACAATGTGAGTAAGGACAGGACAAGGTGAGTATGGGCAGCCAGTATATAGACGGTAAACTAGATAACTAGTGGCTAATAAATGGCGGGAACCAACAGCTGAGTCAGAAACCAATGGAGAGGGGCATAGGTATATCTTCAGAGTCGTGGGCAACAAGGAAGGTGAGGGCAATTGTGAGATCCGTGAATGGGTCAATGTTACGGAACATGGTAGACGGGGATTCCTGCCAGCAACCGATAATAACTTGGGGAAGCGGGCCACTGCGTTGCATGGCATTTTACGAGTCCTGAGGCCTGAGGCCTGAGGTCTGAGCTGAAGAAATAATCCAAAAGTCGATACAGCGAGAGCGTGCTTGTCCTCGAGCATCGGTTGCCCGAAGGGCAATCGCGTAGCATACATCGTAGAAATACCGTGAATATATACGATACGCACGTAAACATTCATCCATGGCCACCTCCGGCGGCCCCCTCCCCTTATCAACGAGCTTGCGAGCTTGCACCTTGATACCATCAAATCTGAAATCCAACATGAGCAATACTTTAACTACACAATGTATTTTCTGCTTAAATAATATAACCTACTTTGCCTATAGTGCAGAGTATGAAGGATGGTTTTGGAAACTTAATGAATCAAACCATCAACTAGGCACACAATTGATAAGTTCTGAGCACTGAGCACCACACCAGCACACCTGAATTGCCGACACCGCGACTAGGACCCGAATAAACCACTTCAACTGCAACTTGTAGTGGGTTCCCATGGTAAGAAGGGTCTCCGGCAAAGACGACGGCGTGAAAAATCACAAGATGTACGGTAATTCACAATAATATTGGTAAACACACCTTGAACTGATAAGATCTTATATTGAGAAGTAGAGGTGGACTTGCGCAGAACTGCACGACGAGGGACAAACGGAAGCGGAACGGACACTACAAAATGCGGTTTGTAGGGATTTTGTAGTCACGAATACAAACGGAATTAAATCGGAGCCTCAATTTTGTAGTGAACACCACACAAAATAACTCTCACGACTTCTCGGCATTTTATTCCCACAACGCTTGTGTTCGGCAAACCGCTCACTTTTGAACGTAAGGACTCCTCCTTCGTACCTCAGGACTCGTAACAGCCCCATAAATCTCTAGTGCACCATTAGTCAGCCGTAGGATGGGTTGGTTGACAGGCTCCACTTCCTCCTCCGCTTGGAGGGCAGTTTCATCCATCCAAACAACAAGAGGGTGAATCAGGGTAAAGCCTTGGCGCGTATGGGTGATTGGAATGGCACACAGGACATGACCACCAAAGTAGTGTGCATGGTCGAGGAATATATGGGATATGGTGTGGTATGGGCGGAGCGTAATTAGCTCCGGTCGATCTGGGAGGGGTAGACAGGTTGAGAAGTCAGATAGATGGAGGGGGGTAATGGGGAGATAACCGGCATACCTGCGGTGGGCCTGAAGAGGAGGGCCTGGACGCTATCAGGGGGTGACGGGGGTGCTGTTACCAGATGGATGGTGGGTGCTATAGCTCGGCAGCACTGTTCGGTTCCAACAACAGAGGTACAGAAGGAGCCATGGGGGATGCAGACAAAACCCTCGTGAGCATGAGGGCGTGAGCAGTATAGGAGAGTAAGGCAGGCAGGACAGCACGAGCAACAAGGCTGGCGGCAGTATGGAATTATACAGAGGTCAGGTTGACGTTGTGACATGCGGGAGGTTTGTGAGAAGGGAAACAGTGACTTGCTTAGCCCGTATATATGCGGTTGATTATCGCCATAAGGAAAGATCTGCACACCCAGATAAACTTTGTCCTAGGAAGGGGCGGGGATGTCTCCACCCGGGTGTACGTATAGTGTGAAGTAACAAGGGAGAAGCGGGATGGAGGGGAGCCAGAAGGAGAGACAGGCAGAGAAATGATGGAGGGACATGCCAAGAGGGTGGCTGAGAAAGACTTTGTGTTGCGATTGATGACTATGAGCTGAGCAAGGTATTGTTCTTACAATGTAGGATGCCATGGATTTACACAGAGTGTAACAGAAGAGGCAATGGGATTGGGGTGTATGGCAGGGATATGAGGTACAGTCGCCTGGCTATAAAACCAGCATACAATAACGGGTTCATCAGCAGATTAGAAGGGTAAGAAGAACCTGTCAAGTCTAGTTAATTGAGACTGGAACAGTATATAGTTATGGGCTAGACAAAATTGGCCATTCAATTGTAGGTGTCGATGTATTCGGGGAGTAGGCATATATATGGTATCAGAGGTCAGGGTTTGTAGAAGGAAGGGCAGTTACCATATCTGTTCTGTACCAGAATACAGGAGCCAGGGAAATGGTAGGAATAAAAGAGGAAAGGCATGAGAAATGGGGGACTATGGTTAATTCCGAGGGTGTGGAGTCTGGAGTAACCTTTCCTCGGGCAGCAACGGGGCAGCTGAGAGAGTGATAAGTAGAGGCACCGGTTGCCATTTATGGGTGCTGCTCATACGGAATGGAGCAGTGTGCCATTGACAACACTCCAGACAGCACAGAGAGAGAGAGGTGTACTGAATCGAGAGTGGTACAGGTAGTACTGGGCCTACAGCGAGAGCCAAAGTAAGATGCTGCAGACTATGGCCAACAAGAATGACAGTGCAGAGCACACAGACCGTGGCTCGGTTTCCTCTCGATAACGAGAGTACTCATCCCTTGGGCCATGAAAAGGCCAGCTGCCAGACTACCAGTGGTGGTGGTCCTTCCCAAACCACCTTCTTGATCTGGAACCTGTGACGTCTTTGTGTTTACGCTGAGATGCACTTGCAGTAAAATTGTACAAACTCATACTGTTGGGTTTATACATCTCAAGGCATATTTTACTCTCTGGCCAGCAGGATCTACTATCAGAATATGAATATTATTGCAAAATGACATTGCACCTCAAGTGTGGGAGTTGTTTCGAAGTCTGAATTATATTTCAAACTCAGTTATAGATCTATATATAGATCTATATCTCCAGACCTAGCCCCCAGCTCTCCCGATGGCTCATATACTATAGGTGTGGACTTTGTCAAAATTAACTAATATTAAATAATTAACTCGAAGAGGGAGGAAAAGGAAGAGAGGAGATAGCTGTTCCTCAGGTACAGGTAGTATTCTAAAACTTGTAGTATAGTTGGAATACATTGGCAGTTCCTCATGGTGGCATTTCCGGTTTCTTTTAGCCTGGAACACCCTTCCAGGACAGGTTTCCATTGCTTACGGGACCCATCTCAGCTCAGCTTCGCGGCGCTACGCACCGCTGAGCTCTCAGACTTACATTATGGCACTCCAACACATGCACAGCAACATTTGGCAAACTGTATTATACCAACAGAGTGTGAATGCAATTTACAGCTTGATTCCCGCCACTCACAAAGCTTTCTCTTCTCGGAAGCGGTGCTACGCGCTGCAATATTACTTTCTCAGGCTTCTAGAAATCTATTACATAAATACCTAGAAATCCTTTCCACCCTCTCAGAGATTAGAACCTGCATCCATGAAGTCCAACATTATGTAGAAGTTCAGAAAACATCGAATAAAGCATAAAATGCCGATTTTTTTTGGTTGGCGCTGCTGCACCATACCTCAAAAATATACTAAAAGAAGTAGAAGGGCCATTTTATATATGCTGAAGCTGTCATAGGTTCACCATCTTGCATCCCTAGGGCACGGCAGCATGAGTACAGTCAGGAACTGACATAGATTCTGTATGCCACAGCCGTGAGAACAAGTATAAACTCCGAACTACCTCTCGACTGGAACTTGCGACGTCTTTGTGTTCACATTAAGGCAAAATTGTACAAGCACATACTGTTATGTTTTATACTCCTCAAGGCATACTCTATTCTCTAGCCAGCAGGGTCTACTGTTATAATATGAATATTATCGCAAGATGACATTGCGCCACAGGTGTGGGAGTGTTTTTGAAGTCCCAACTATATTTCGAACTCAGTTATAGATCTATATGTAGTATAACTGCCCTCCCAATCAAGCCATGCATCTTGGCGACACATTCATCCCGGTAATTCCCGGATGACACGCGAGCAGAACATGCCTGATACGGACGTTTCAGCCACAGTTGCCACAAAACCAAACACGACCAAGCACCTTCCTAGTCAGGCGAAAGAAGGAGGGGTCGGCTGGCCAAACCTGTTTCTACGAAACAGGAATGACTCATGAGGTTATCCCACCGCTTATACTTATCACAGCCTGCGACTATCAATGTTCGAGAGAGCGGATTGTCATGGTCGTCGTCCTCTCGCGCCACAAGTATTGTACTCATGCGGCAACTGTATCCAGACAGCGCTCCGGTAAGCTGCGGAATGCCTCCGTTTTTACGGGATGCTATCGCTTACGCACCAGACATTGCCCAGAGAATATGTCCCTGATCGGATTGATCTGGCACGCAGGTGCATTATGTGCTATGCGTTCCCCAGGACATCCGCTCCGCCTTGATTGCATACATCTTTTTCACAGCAACGAGCCGTACCATATCAGGTACGATTTCATACGTACGTCAATCACCAAACAGCTCACTCGCGGGAGGTGGCATTCGGGAGCAAAGCCGTGGTTTGCCTCACAGGCTTGTCAAACTGTCTTCTGATCGCCTCTGCTGATTATGCCTCTTAAGCTATACCAATCGTAGATGGCTACTGCCGGCGGATCAAAAGAATGGACAGAGCTTGGCCTTCTGGTCCCCTTCCTACGGCCCTCGAATATCTTATCGTTACACGACTGCTCAGGGCTGCGCAATTGCTCTCCACTTACGGTTCATTCGCGGGACGTCTTATCCATACCGACCGCCATCGCTGTTTGCTAATGAGGCCGTCCTCTGACAGCATATTTGAACACTGTCTCAACTTTGCGCTCGTAGGAACTAATACCCCCGAAGTACAGCAGCCCTTAATCCCGACTGACCTACTCCGGACTCTCTAGTCGAGGCCCTAGTAAGACTCGATGGCGATGATCAATTAGCGATGTGCACGACGTATGCGAGTTGAAGGCGAACAGCCGCGATAGCGGATTGGGCTGCTTCCGCTTCTTATACCCTCGGTTCCGCCGGAGACGTTCCTTTCAACGTTCTTTCCACCTATGAAACTGCAGTCACATTCCTCCGACATAGGTGCAAGAATTTCATAAGCGGAGGCTCTGCCCAGACGCTCTAACGGAAGTACTGAACTGCTCTCAAATTTTGTTCCGTTGCTCTGAGATCCTCGAACGCACTCCAGTCGCGCCAAATATTTTCCATCCCTCGGACTTACGTATGCACCAGTAAATGCCAAGACGCCATTCATAAGGCCCGTCATTCTGGTACTTCCATATGACAGCATCCCGCACCCGTACGCCAATATTTGGGCGCTCCTGGTACACTGCCACCGCGCGCTCCGGGGTGATCACCAATAATATGACACCTTGGCTTAACGTTATCTTCTGAGACCTTACCATGGTGATTGCCCCCTCCAAAGATCCAGGAACCGTGGATGATCACCAAAGTAACCACCGCTTCGTTAAGCGTCCAGGTCCCAGATGATGAGGTTGCGGCATGGGTACGTGAGGTTGGCAAATTCTGAATGTTGTTGATATCAGATACAGTTACTCGTTTGCTCATATATCTCTATTTAGCTCATAATAGCAACTTACCAGCATGCCATCTGACCTTCAGTTAGCGGCCAGGACCGTATCTTCTTTATATATTCATGAATCTCCCTAATTGAAGTGGACAGACAGCATCTTAAACCACAGCACTCCAAAGAGGTCTCGCGAAAGTATCCCTGAGCAAGTATATGAAAGAGGGTGAGCGCTTAGCAATCAATAGATCGCGGTCTGAAGGTGCCATCGCCGGTACTACAGCGCCACTCCTCCGGCAATTACCGTGACCAATGACAGCACGTACTAGAAGCCTTCGCTATTTTTCGTCCACCCTCGTATGAGACACCACCGACACTGCTCTAAATCAGTCAACAGAATGCGAAATAAGGCAACGAATGATTCCACATTCGAGTAACGAAGGCTACAGTCTCATTTTACTTGCTACAAATCAACAACAGTATCATACAATCGCTTTTTCATATTCATCGAGGTGCTCCATCTTCACGCAGGCTTCCATTCGAAGTGATGCTTGCCTGTCGGGAAGATTAGTCATCCCTGGCGCATCTCAACACGGAAGATAAAGTCCGTACCTTTTTTGACGTCCCCGGGGCCTTCCTCCTTCAAATCAAATGAATGCGCGCCAAAGTAGTCGAGTTCCGCCTCCATAAATTGCGTAGGCAAATGCAGCCCGGCGCAGTACTTGAAGTATTCCAAGGTCGCAGAAAGCGACGGGCTACACAGCATAGTGCATAAAGGCCGATCAGCAACAGCGAAGTACAGGCGCCCGGACTCCCCACTCACATGTGCGCATTCCATTCCAACGATTTCTGGACGACCCTCTTTAAGGCAGGGAACGTCCGCTTTACTTCGTCCGCTACGGGCTTCAGCGAAAGCATGTTTCGCACTCCCGGCTCCTTCTCAAACAACGGCTGCAACAAATCCGCAACGTACTCGCTCCGGATGATACATCCCTCCCTCCAGATCTGTATGCACTTGCTCAGGTCAACGTTCCACTCCTCGTCCTTGCTCGCGCGCGCGATGAGGTTCATACCCTGCGCGAAGCTTGCGAGTGTCGCACAGTACACAGCCAAGCGGAGGTCCTCTACGAACGCGGTCTTCTCGTCCTCGGATAGCTGCTGCTTCCGCGCGGCGCCAAGATCCTGCCCGAGCGCCTCGACAACCTCCAGGCGCTGCGCTCGATCCGAGGAGGCGATACGGAGGAAATGCGCGGCTGCTATAGTTGGGGCGCTGACGTGCCTGTTTGCGCTCTCGACTATCGTCCAGAATCCGGTACCCTCGCTGTTGTCGGCATCTTGGACCACCTTGTCTTGGATTTTGTTGAGCAAGTGCGAGGCGGAGTGCGTGTGATCGTCAGGTTGGGCGCAGATATCTACACCAATCTCGACAAGGAAGTTTCGGGCCTAATAACAAGGTAATTATCCCACGTCTGATCCTGAGCTATTCGAAAACTTACAAGTTCGCCCTGCTCCGCCCACTTGCGATAGATCCCGGAAATTTCGTCAAGCGGGATAGCCAAGCATTTGTACAGCAGCTCCCATGACTCGCACATGATCCCCAGCATCCCCTGCTCGATGCCGTTGTGAACCATCTTGACGTAGTGCCCAGAGCCGCCAGGACCAATGACCGTCACGCAGGGCTGGCCCGTCTTCTTGTCCTTCGCAGCGAATTTCTCGAGGATGGGTAGGACCTCTTTAATGGCGTCAGTGTTGCCTCCGGGAGACATGGATGGACCGCGGCGCGCAGATTGATAGCCTCCGGATACACCCATGCCGATGTAGTGCACGCCGCGCGGCTCGAGCGACTTCTGCCTACGTTCGGTATTGAGATACCACTCGTTGCCGCCATCCAGGATGATGTCGCCCTTTGTTAAATACTTGTCCATAGACTGCAGCACTTGATCTCCTGGGTTCCCGTGCTTGATACTGAATACAAACAGCTTTCGAGCGTCTGTGCCGCCCAGGCTCGAGATGAAGGAATCGTAATCTTTGTAGGTGCTGATCCGAGAGCGCACATCTTCGGAGGCAGAGTCGCGGTACTTGTTAAGATTGTCTACGTTTTCTCCAGCGACGTCGAATGAAGAGACTGTCAGGCCGTTCTCGGCGAAGAGCAAGGCCATTTCTGATCCCATGCTCCCGGCGCCGACGATACCAATCTGCGCCAGAAATCAGCACGGCGCTACTGGACCAGCTCTTTCTCGCGCACCTTTTCGAATGCCTGAGACTTTAACATGGTGTGGTGAGTTGTCGAGGTATGCTGGCTGCATCGAGTATTTATGCTTGCAGTCGGAGTTGAATGACGTTTGGGCTGAAGTACTTGTTCTAATGGCGTCACGCGTCTGTCACTGCTTCTGTGCGGCTTCTAAAAATACTCGATCTGTTGATAAATATATCATTGGCCCGGACTATAATTAACAGACGCGCTCGATACATTTACACTGTCATCGGTGAAGGTTCCTGCAGCCTGTCTAATGCTCGCTGCAGACTTGCTGTAAAGCGCGGACAGACATCATATCGACGATGGATTCTGTGCGTTGGCATACCTCTGAATTCCAGGCAAGCGACAAAGCTTACATTTGCATTGCTTCGACACTGCTGATAGGGGAGGCGGTAGACCGGTGTGACGGGGTTTCTGATGAGGGGAGATGGCGAGGTTGGTCAGTTTGAATGCCTGAACTGTGTAGTCCAATCGTTGTGCGACGTTATCTGTACCTTGACATGTTTGGCCGCGACGCGCAAGAGTCCAACCATGTTGTAGAAGAACGTATTCAGCACCGATGTCAGGAGTCATCAATATCGCTCACATCATCTGGGGACGTCCCTTTAGACATATCTTACACATTCCGCCTATTTATCTCGCAGTACCATAGTCCGGCAAAGACTTCTCTATCACCAATAACTCCTTGATTTTGTCCAGATGTGGTCCACTGGGCAATGCATCTGCACTTAAGGTCTTCAGCGGACCCCTCGCAACAGGCTCCCCGTATCCAAATTCCTTTGATATGATGGCCTTGATGGCTGAGATTCCACCCAGCTTACTACAAGCAGCATCCGCGTGGCCAAGTACACCCTGCAGCTTCATCGCCTCGGCTAGTTTACCCTCTTTGTACAGCTCATACACCCGGTAATGAGTCTTCGGGGCGACGTTGGGCAGGGCGCCGATGAGTCCCGCACTGCCAGACAGCACACCTTGCAGGTATACTGACGACGTGCCGGGGAAGGTGGCGAAGTTCTCGGGCGAGACTGACGAGGTGAGGCGGTGGAGCTTGCCAATGTCTCCACAGGAGAGTTTCGTGCCTACAATGTTCGGGTGCTGCGCTAGCGTCCCAATTGTGTCTGAGTCTAGGTTCAAACCCGCCGTAACAGTAGGGAAGTTGTAGATCATGGTGGGGATCGGAGACGCATCTGCGACCTAGGATATTGTCGTTGATATTCCACTTTCAGCTCCACCACACCTATATAGAACACACCTCTTTATGGAAGCGGATAATATTCTCCGTTGTCATCTGCGGCGGCCATGTCGATGGGGTCAACACAAGGACATGCGTCGCGCCCGCCTCCTTCGCGTCCACACAGAGCTTCTTCGTCTCGCGTGTTGATTGTGCCCCCGTACCAGCGATGACCACCGTATTTTGGAACCCGTTCTCATCAAGAGTTTCCCGGGTAATGCGAATGGCGAGCTTCCGTTCATCATGTGAGAGGTGCTGCGCCTCCCCGTTGCTGCCTTGCACCAAGATTCCAGTCACGCCGCCCTGTTAACTCGGACCATTCAGCGCTTGAGTGTTCTTCTTCATAATTTACCCGCTTACCTTGGCGAGCCGCAGGACATGGGCCTTTATCGCAGGTAAATCAAACTCTTCGTTCTCGTCGAAGAACAGGACCGCGGGGACATAGATGCCTGAGGGAGGGGGTTTCGATGCCATGGCTGCGCATGAATCTACCAGGATGGCAGATAGTATTTATCTCTTCTAGCCTGGGACGGGGATGCACGTCCCAGTCAGCCACCCGGAACGAAGGAGTGTAGGCCCTCCGTACTACGAGAAATCGGGCTGCCGGCCCGGACTCCGTACATGACTTCAAAACCGAAGTACTTCCGCCTTGTACGTACCGAGATACTCTCCTAGGGCAAACCACAAGCAGATGAAGTACATTATCCTGGTCTGGCCAGGTTAGTTCATTGAAGTAAGAACCGCTGAGCTCGTCAGAATTACTGACTGTTAGTGGCCTACTTAGCCGCATAGCAAGATTCATTATTGTTGGCAATAAGGCCACAAATCGGTGGTGCTGTCACTGAGCAGAAGAGCGTGGACCAGCGGCCATGGATGATGGCCAGCTACAAGAGCGATGGTCACCATACTCCCTGAGCTCGTCGGAGAGCGGTTCATCATGTATACTCGAATCTGTCACTGTAAGCGGAGCAACGTCCCAGCGAAGACCTGGCAATCTCATCCCGAGAAGCACTGGGCTGTCCACCGCTTTCACGTGCCGCCGCTGCGCACTACAATGGACCTCTTATTAGTCGAAGTCATGTCGCTTGACGATGGAAGGGGCATGGGGGATATTTAAACGAGAGCGGTGGTCCATGGCACTTACCCTGCCCTCGTACTATGGCTGCTCCGAAACAGCTGACCACCTTAAACTTCACTGGTACATGGGTGCTAGTGAGTGTTCCTGTGTTCCTTGTGGGCGAGTAAAGCCGGGTCGCTGACATCTAGCATTCGTCCAGAACAAATCACTCAGTGATCCGAATGACAAAATCCTGGAGATGCAAGGAGTGGGGTGGATAAAGCGCAAGGCTATCGCGAGCTCGTCGCTTACTCTGCACGTAACACACGACAAGGACGAACACAACAGCATCGAGCGAGTACAGACAAAGCAAGTGCTCAGCGGCGGCCTCAGCACCGAGCAGAAGTTGACGCTGAATTGGGAGGAGAAGCACAGCGAGGGCACACCTTTCGGAGATCTGATAGTCAGGTCCAAGCGCATGCCACTGGCCGAGATTCAAGACGCATTTCTCAAGGAAGGTTGGACGGCGGATACCGTCGAGCACGGAGTCATCTATACCCGCATTGAGAGCGACACAGAGAAGCCAGAAGGAGCGTGGTCACTTGAGCAGGTGAGGCCCGAATATTCTGAAGCAGTTTCGACGGATGTTGACAAACCGAAGGTATGGGGTTTTGAAGATATTGCAGGGGACCGCAGACATACCAGGCATGTCAAGGGTACCGATTCCAAGGGCGACGTTGTCACAGCTCGTCTCGTATATGATTACAGTGCATGAGCCTGAAGTAGACCATACTCAGTACTCATCCTTCGTCATCATCTGCTCGATAGACGAAGCAAAGATACCTCGTTTTTGCGAATGAGACCAAGAGATTTCGAGCAGATGCGCACCAAAATGCATAATGCATGATGGTCCAGAGCAAAGCCGCCACCGACGCGTGTCGCCCGCGTGCCAATCGGCAACCCAATTGAGGCCGCAGTTGCTGCAGATCTTGATACCAACCCATTACCTCCTGGTTTTTTCTCGAGGCGCTGTCATTGTTACTGGCGGTCAAACCTCAATTTCATGCTGCGATGTACGCAGCAGTACGCCGACAGATTGCGTCGGTGTTGAAAGGCCCTCGGAAGACGGTCACGTATGGCCTGAACGCGTCTCGGAGGACAGAAAGCTCAAGACCAGTACACCGACAATACACCACTCTCTTGACGTCGCAAGGAATTCGCTCTCGTCAGAGGACTGGTATAGCCAACGTTGCGGCGCTCAGACATGTCCACGTCCGAGCGCTGTCGTACTCGTCGATACCCAAGTTTGTTCTCCGGGCCTTCCGTGTACCGGTTGCAGGAGCTACCGTAGGCGTAGGAGGGGTCACATATGCCAACTACAAATTTGACGGTACGTATACTATCTGTGGAGGTCAGATCTTTGATGGACATGGGCATTTTACAGAGTTCAAGAAGAAGTCGGACGAATTCATGTCGACCGTCAAAGACACCGCTACCGATATCTTCGACACTGTTTCCGACGGCTTTGGAGCTGTCACGTCGCGTATCTCAGAAGTTGAACTTCCAGCGCTGCCCAACCTGCCCAAACTGGAGACGCCGCAGTTCCTCAAAGACTTCTTCTCTGGCTCGGACAAGGAAGGCGACAGGGATGGATCAGAGGAAGGCGGGAGCAGCAGTGGTTCGAAGCGGCCCCCTGAAGGAGATGCCGCTGCTGTTGCTGCCCTGATTGCTGCTACAACGTCTGCACCATCGGACTCAAAACGGACAGAACACGAACAGAACGGTCTAATGAACTTGACCAAGAAGCTGATAGAAATCCGGGGCATGCTGATTAGTATCGACAAGAGCGATGCCTTGAAGTTACCCAGCATTGTGGTCATTGGTAGTCAAAGTTCAGGGAAGAGTTCGGTTCTAGAAGCTATCGTCGGCCATGAGTTCCTACCCAAGTGCGTTTGCTCTTATATCTGCGAGTAGGTGCTTAACCAAGTGATATGCAGGGGATCTAATATGGTGACACGGCGTCCAATCGAGCTCACCCTCATCCACACTCCCTCGGCCAAGGAAGAATACGGCGAGTTCCCGGCGCTCGGTCTCGGGAAGATTACCGACTTCACGAATATTCAGCGAACTCTGACCGACCTCAACCTTGCCATCTCATCTGCCGAAGCTGTCTCTGACGACCCTATAGACCTCCGTATCTACAGTCCTCACGTCCCTGACCTCACTCTCATCGATCTCCCGGGCTACATCCAGATCGCTTCCATGGACCAGCCGGAGAGCCTCAAAGAGAAGATTTCGTCGCTCTGCGATAGGTATATCCGCGAGCCAAACATCATTCTGGCTGTCTGTGCCGCGGATGTGGATCTGGCCAACTCGCCGGCACTTCGTGCCAGTCGCAGAGTAGATCCCCTGGGTTTACGAACGATCGGTGTCATTACCAAGATGGACTTGGTCCCTCCGGAGCAGGGCGCGAGTATTCTCTCTGGGAATCGCTACCCCCTTCATCTCGGTTATGTCGGCGTGGTATGCAAGGCATCTGGCAGCAAGGGCAAGGGCGAATCCGCTCTCGACGCCGCCGCCCGAGGGGAGCATGATTACTTTGGTGCTCACAAAGATATCTTCAACACTGGCTCACTAATGGTCGGCACGGACATATTGCGCCGCCGCCTAATGGAGGTCCTTGAGTCTTCCATGGCGTCATCTTTGCATGGCATCACGAATGCTGTCCAGCTCGAGCTAGAGGAGGCCACGTACCAGTTCAAGGTGCAGTACAACGACCGGCGGATATCCGCGGAGTCATACGTCGCCGAGACGGTCGATTTGCTGAAGGCGCGGTTCCGTGAATTCACGCAGCAGTTCAAGAAGCCGCAGATCCGCGCGAAGCTGAAGGAGATGCTGGACGAGAAGGTTATGGACGTTCTAGAGCAGTTGTACTGGCTTGACAAGCGCGTGCCTGAGCTCGGGGAGCTTTCGGCGAACTCGAAAGTGAAGCCTGAGGACGTCGAGCCGTACTGGCGACACAAGCTCGAGGCAGCGTCGTCGCTCTTGACGAAGTCGGGCGTAGGGCGTGACTCGACGTTGCTCGTTGCAGACGGCTTGCGTGCGCTCATCGAGAGTATTGCTGCGGGAGAGCCGTTCACGTTCCATCCTCGCGCGGCGGAGCGGATTGTGGAGTTTGCCCATATGATCCTACGCGACCGGGTAGGTTTGACGTCCGATCAGGTGGAGAACTGCATCAAGCCGTACAAGTACGAGGTCGAGGTGGATGCGAGGGAGTGGGAGTTTGGGCGGCAGCAGGCGGTGGACCTCTTTGACAAGGAGATGGCGATGTGTGAGACCAAGTTGAAGGAGATCCGGAAGCGGGTCGGAGGGAGCAGGCGGTTGACCAGCCTCATGAGCTACGTGAAGACGCTCGAGGAGCGGGAGAAGGAAAGGAAGGCCCGCCGTCTGTTGCAGGATGAGGAGTCAAAGGAAGCCGACGCCAAGTCGGTCCCGGATGACTACCAGTACCCCCCGGCGCAGATTCTCGATGGTGAGTGAAACAAAGCTTGCGACTAGTGCATGCCCTAATTGAAATGGCAGCCCGGCATGCTGTCCTCTACACTGACCGTATGAGCGTGCTCAAGCTGCGTCTCGCGGCGCTGAAATCCAAGCGGTGTAAGGCTGGTCCCGAGAACGATGTCCTCTGTCCAGAGGCCTTCCTCAACGTTGTAGCTGACAAGCTGGCGTACACGTCGGCCATGTTCATTAACATCGAGTTGCTCGACCAGTTCTTCTACCAGGTGAGTTCGCGGGCTCAAGCTTGCTATTGCGTGGTGCTTGGGATCGCTGACGTATGATGTCGCTATGTAGTTCCCCCGCGAGATTGACTCGCGCTTGTTGTACGATCTCGATCGCAAGGAGATCATCGAATTTGCACGTGAAAATCCTATTGTCAGACGACACTTGGATCTGCAGGAGCGGAAAGACAAGCTGGAGGAGGTACGTGGTTCTAACCGTCCATGCGCCCATGAATGCCATTGTTGACGCCGTGTCTAGGTGATGAAGCAGCTGAATAGCTTGTCGACGTTGCGACCTGATGTACAGCCGACCCCTCGCAGAAGTCGAGGGTTGTTCGGTGGAAGGTTTTCTTAAGGTGTAATTGGTTCCCTATGTATTCTGGATTCTTCGGTCTGCTTCCCATCTCAGAGTGTACAATGTTATATCGTGATAAATTACGACACTCCGCTCAGTGGATTACGACCGGTATGATGCACATAATATACAATAGCTATAGCATGGGATGTGACGAGATTATAGCTTAGCCTTTGTCCTGGCAGTCTGGGATAGAGTTCAATAAGAGCACTATGAACTCGATCAACCTGCGTGAACCGTACCTTGAGGAGCCCATCAAGCTTCGTCGCGAGCATCATGTTCCCCTTCGTCTTCAGCTTTCCAGTCAAGAATGCTTTCTGGCCGTCAATCTGAATACGAGTGTCAGGCCGGCATGACTTGCACGCCCAACTCAACACTTGCCTTGCCCTCAGCAAGCTGCGAAAAGGTGTCGTCGGAAAGGAGGATAGTGACGTCGGGCTTGGGTTTCGCCTCGCCCTTGTAGATAGTACCCTCCTTCTTCATGTCAATTGTCCACACGGCCTCCTTGCCTCCATTGTTCACGCGCAGCTCAAAGATACCATTAGTCTACGAACCCGTCAGAGCAGTCCCCACATCCCATGCTGACGGGATTTACCTTCTTGATCTGAGCCTTCTTCTCCTGCTCGCTGTAGGATTGGAACACCTGGGCGAGCGCCGCGAGGGTGTCGGACGTCTTGAAACCGGGCTCTTTGATGTCGGCCATGACTATTTGGTAACGACAGGAAATGAGGAGGTGAAAGGAGGAATACGTGGGCTGATGCCCGTTTGCACAGAGCTATATATTGATGTGGCGAAACGGTCGTGATTCCATGTGAATTCCCGCTGGTCTGCGGCGATCAGCCTGCACGTCTCCCGATTGGTGTGTAACCTACGTCGGCACTCTTCTCTCTGTTTACTTCATGTCATACGACCAGCATACGCTCGTCGAACTCCCACTCCAAGTATACCCACCGATTACCGTGCTTTAATATTTAATACTGAATCATATTCTCGACACGAGAAATCTGGGCCCAGTACTCTGCAACATTGGGGAATGTTGTATTGACTCTCGATGTCCGCAAGTCGATGTATTATTACATTCCTTGGCTCTCGCACAATTCGACGTATCGAAAAAGATGGGACCCATCCCTGAAAGCCAAGATTATAACAGTCTAGCGGCAGATGCAGCAGGCTCTGGATAACCAAGACGACGAACTTCGGTCTGTTTAGTACGCGAAGGGAAGTCCGTGCTGTGTGTCATCTTCTGCTATGTTGTGGCTGCTCCTGGTGGGCGGTCTTTGGCTGCATGCCTCCTTCAGAGCCAGACGGGACGTTCATGGGACCAGCAGCTTCGTCGCAAGGGCCTCCAATGGGTGACCGGATAGGTGGTCATGCCTCAGGAGCCGGGTAGCGTACAGCATTGTATGAGCCATGAGCTACGGTCGCGGTCGCAAACTGCGGCACCCGGTATGGACCTCTGTTCTCTGGTCAGAGTAAAACAAGGACTGGAGAGACCTACCCACCGTAGATTATGGCAACTCCGGCGCCTTCACGCTGAGGGGCGCAGTTCCGACGGCTTAAACAAATCGTTCAATATCCCCGCGACCTTCTTCCTAGCCTCTTCCTTCTCTTCTTGGACAGTATTAAGCTCAGTATCGCGCAAGTTCGCGATCTGGGTCTCGTCGGAAAGCAGTAGCAGCAGTTTCATGGAGTGGATGATCGAAAGCAGGGAGTTCGCAGCTCTGACCTGAGTCATACATACATAAGGTCTCAAGATTAAGAAGGGAACAGGTTACTAACATACCATCGATTCCGCACGCGACTCAGCTTGGAATGCTTCCAAGGCTATCCTGAACTTGTCCTTCTCGCCAACCTCGTCTTCAACGTCAGCACCCCGGCGACGCGACTACACCACCAAATCGCTCACCGACGCTAGACTAACTAGGTCCACCATCCCCTCGACCAATGTATCAATCTCGGCATCCACTCGCTTGTTCCATTCCTCTTCTACAGAGTCCAAGTACTCGTCAGAGCCGAGGTCGAGTAATGACTGAGCGTCGCGGTTCCGATTCGTGAATTTTGCGCTGGGAAGCGCAGAGGGCCTTGAGACATCGGTTTCAGTACGCTCAGCCATAATGTAGCTTATAGTTGACAGCCGTGGAAGGCGAAAGGAGTAACGCAGACTGTCAGTAGATGTGCGGCACCGATCTCAGAGAAGCGCGTCTCGGCCACTCCCGTGTGGCGCCCCTCCATAGTTCCCTACTCTGCTCCAAATTAACACACGCACAGGCATAGGAGGTAGTCATAAGTCCGTCTCTCTCACTGTCGCGTGACTAGAATACAGCGATACAACTTGATACAACAGGAAAATAGATACTGATCATCACTAGTGCAGCTCGTACTCCTCGCAAGACCGCGTCTCCGTGCGGATAATCCGCACACCATCGTCGCTGTCATACCGCCTCAGGCGCACGCTGTCGTCAGAGTCGTCCTGCACGTCCTCGAGCTCGTCCAGGTCTTCCTCCGCTTCCATCTTGGCTTGTCTGGACAGCTTGCGGGAGTTGAGGATGAGCCGGGTGACGACAATATTCGTGCAGGACCAGATGAAGCTGGAAGTTTAATTATTAGTTGCGGTTACGAAGTAGAGTCTTATAGTTCCACTCACAAGACGCCTAAGAATAACAAGGAAAGCTGCGACAACGAGTTCGTCAGTTAAGAGTCATGTCAATGGTCAACGTATTTACCGGTGCAACGATTGCAAGGACTAGGTTGAAAACCCTAAGGACTGGAATACCACCCATCGTCGATGAGACAGGGCAGCGGCATAGTTAATGTTCAATCTTAACTCACGTGTCAATGTCTGCATGCCCAGGTCAATTTAATATACGCAAGTGGAGAGGATAGCGCCTTACTATAAAGTATCCAAACCCATCACGAACCAGGGCTTGACCGAGGGGATTATTCACGGACATGGGGCGGTCTATAGCGTTCCAGCACACGGTTATGAAGACCATGACTTCGAAAATAATCTGTGCCGTCCATTTTATAGTCAGGAACCACTATGCTAGTAACGTATAACTGCACTCACACCTGGGAGCCAAAGGCCCATGACGTTGGATTTCGCACTCACGGAGCACATGTTGAGGTCTTTGTCGAAGTATAGGACAGCTATATGGAATGAAGAACATGGGTTGAGAGGTCTTTCTCGAGATAAATGCTAATACGCACGGATGAAGTGCACCACGACTGTAGTCATCGTCGCGATTGACGCTATCTGCGTCAAGACGAAGATAAGGAGCGTGGAGTAGACCAGTTTGCGTTTACGGTCCCATAGGATCCAGAGGCGTAGCAGGACGAGAACTGCACGCGGTGTAGAAGGCTTGGTCAGTGCCTTGCATCTCGCATAAAACGGGCATGCCTTACAGTTGCCGACGGCGATGCTGACCATGCCCATGTAGATAGCAACAGCGAGCCATACTTTGCAGCTAGACAAAAGTCTGGGTTTATTCAGGCATCTTGGGAGGTTGGGCCGACTTACAACTACAGATGGATGAGTCAAGATTTCATGTCTACTCTTCTCAGGAGCAGTAGACCTACCGTGTCCGAAAGGTGATGCGGCACCAGCCCACTAAGTTCTGTCCGAGACGCGGATGAGAATATGGGTTCGTTCACGAGACGGGCCTCTTACGGTAGCTATTGATGATCAGGCCCACTGGGACGATGTACCGCACGATCAGAAACAAGATCTTCGGCGCTGCCCATCTGGCGTTCCAGATGTACTCGACTTCGTCATCAAACGTTAGCAGGTGATCCCAGAGTAGTATCTGTATTAACAGTGAGCCTTGATAGTCGTATGGAATACCAACATTACGCACCACGAGACCGGCAGCTTGAAAGTGGCATCGACCTTTAGAGCAACTCTGCTTTGTATTCCAGGAGGGGGACTTACCACTCAGGAAACGAATGGCCTGGACATTGCGTAGAATGAACTCGACTTCATGAAGCTCGTCCAAGAACTGCGAAGGCAGGCTGTCCGCCATCACATCCACCAGGACGTGGAAGTCAGGAAGAGGCTACAACACCCCGCACGCATGCCCGCATGTTATGAGACAAGGGCGTCTTAAGGAACGAGTAGTCGATCGTATCCACTGCGAAGCATGGCGTGGATGGTTCTGTGGCGGGAGAATTATCCTGCCACTAGTACGCTCCCGGCGGTCCACGGTACCCTTAGACCGCGCTACTTTCCAGCAAACATGAGCGAGTAATAAAACAGTATATCAGTCCCGTAGTGTATAATCGATATCTTGCAAAGAGCACCAAGTATGTTTGAACTTTGGATTGAAGCTGCGAGTACGAGAATCGCAGGTCTGACTTAGAGCCCTAGGGGGTTCCGTCTGCACCGCCACTAAGATAGAGACCGGGTGCAGTAAGCAAGGCCGGCCCCTCGGCAAGCACCGTTTGCAAAAGCGTTAGGGGCGGGCAAATAACCCAGAACCAGTCATATAAAACACTCCAACCAGGAGCACTTCATGAATCATTCATCAGAACTGTGCCACAAAATGTACTCGAAGGTGAGAGATGGAGAAACCCCTGTAACGGGCAGACCTAGAATACTGTCGATCTATCCGTCATCCGATGTTACGGTACGCCAACTTCGTTTAGTTTGGTGATGCGTGATAGGCTTCGACTGTCAATTCTCAATATGAGGTTGACAAGCCGTCAGATAGCATAAATCCATAGATTAATCTACCCTCTATACTAGTGGCATGCCCAAGGGACTCCGGACTCCTCCTAGGGAAAGGTGCGGGCAATACATTAATAACATCTGAAGTAAAATGACGACTGAAGATTTCGCCGACCGCCGGAAGAATAGCTAGCATACTAAGCCGCTCTCGGGTGGTGCCGAGTGACGGTATCGAGAGAGACGATGATTGCAGTGTGGCAGTACACGCTGAAAAATAAGACAAGTGACTTGACAGAATCGATCCGGACGAGCAGGCCACATAACCACGTTATATACTGCCGCTTGGATTGCTGAAAGGACCAGGGCCATGGAGGAAGACGTCCATGCTATCAATGTAATTCCCCCAGTCCTCGAAGCTACACGGCAATCGCAATCATCGTGAGCCAGTACTGCAGTGAATCAGCAGGGTGGCCTACTTACTCGAAGCCGGTCGGGCAACTCGACAGCATGGTCAACGTATCTTGGTCGAAACCGCCTCCGTTACCTGCGCCTACAGTATCTGTCCGTCCCTGAGCATTGCTAGGCCCCATTGCCGTGGTCCCACCATTATACTGGGGCGGGAAGTCAGTGGACGGGCCATGTACAGAATACTCTTCTGTGAGTGATGGTACGGCGGATGTATCCGACAGTATTTGTCCCTGACCCTCTCGATATCCGCCGCCGAATACGTGCGCTGAGTCGGTAAGGTTGCCGATGGCATGGAGGTCACTCCCTGCCAATTGATAGTAAATGGCATGATCCTGGAAGTGTGTCTGTGCCGCCGCCGCCGAAGAGCCAGCCGTCGAACCGAACATGGAAAGTTGCCCAGATGGGCCCGCTTGAGAGGACAGTCCCCAACAGGCTTGTGGATACGATGCTCCCAAGTCGTTCTCAGGAAAGACGAAGGGATGAGGAACAGCATCTGAGTGGCCCTGCGTAGAGTGCGACTGCATAGTCGCCAAGCTGCTAGGCTGATCCGAGCGGTGGGAGTAGAGAAATTCGGAAATCCTCTGTCCTCCAGCTACCGGAGGCGTTTCCGGTGTAAGACCTTCTTCCCTGGCACGTTTAGAGCCGCCACTCGCCCGAGGTAGGGGAAGCGGAAGGTCGCTAAGGAGTCCCAATTCATATACAATGTCCCTAAGCGGAGTCAGGTTGCGAAAGGTCATTGAAATGAATAGATGTATATTACCACAGCGCTCCTGCGATAGACCACCTTGCAAGGACATAATGAGGTCATTGCTTTGCGCCAGGAGATGAGCTCACCTGCTCTCCAGCCACTTTAAAATCAGAAGACCCTTGTGTACTTCTGCCATCGCCTTCTCAGGGTCTACGGCCGATCTCGTCCGTTTACTGCCCCATACCTGCAGGAGCAGGAACATAGATGCAGTGAAGGTCGGCGCCACGACCACAGGGAGTTTGTGTCCCCGTTGACGTAGAGCATCAGCAATACCTATAATACATCGAGCAGCATTGTTGCAAATGGCTAAACAGGATAAGGATAACGGCGTCTGTTTGGTGCTTATGAAAGGGCGGTGGACGAGAATCTGGTTGTGATAGTACATGAAGTGGAGGCAGGCGGATTGTCGGAAGGTGATTGGATCGCCGCAAGTGGGCATCCACCTCACTAGACGCCGCAGACGATAAGGGAAAGCAATGTTCAAAGGATGCGACGCGCTCACAATGGGGCGGAATGGAATCGAACCATTGGTTCGCGGACGAATCCATATCAGCAAGGACGCGCTGTTCCCAGTCTTGTTCGTTTCGTCCAAAGAGCGCCTGGTATTTCCGACTTGTATACTGCGACGAATGAGTTAGATCTTGTCTTAACAGAGTGTATATTAGACTCACGATGGCACGTAATGATCGGCCCAGGATGCGTATTTTCTTCAAGAGCAATGTGAAATACTGCATCCTAGAAGGTTTGTCTGGCGGTTGCTTGAATGCCTTGTCCGGATCCGGATGTACCAAGTATTCATCATCACATTCCACGGGCAGGTCGGCATCAATCCTAGCGTGAGCTTTAGCGTTGTTTCTTGATCAGGTAAAACTCAGAACCGACTCCTCATCTTCAATAGAGTATGGCCTGCCAAGAGCGGCACTTATATGCCGCTCGTGTGAGATGAGACACCTGCGAAGTTTATGCTCGGCTTGAGGTGCGATTATTAGAACTCTTGACCCACCAGAACGACCGTCGCCATAGCTCGGACTCGAGTGTTCTCTGGGTGCCATAGAACTTCCGTCTATGTACTCCTGCATCTTGCGCTAGTCGTATAGCATGCCCCACGACAACCCAAGCAGTGTGAGGCGCTTGGGAACCCGCCAGGAACATGAAGAACAGCTATGAATCGGTCAGCGCCTCACATACACGACGAGAGTAATGCAGGCCCTGACATTATAGAGCTGCAGATCGTGCAGGGTTGTCGGAGCGAATAGAGACCGTCGGACTACTTGTACTTGGTGGAACCACTGCCAGCCTGCTGACTGAGGAGAGTACGTTGAATCTAGCTCTTTAACGAAGACACGCTCGTCATCAGAGTACCGGGAGGCTATGGCGCAGACCATGAGCAAGATGGCTGCAAACTTGGGGTCTCTGAAGTGAAGCCCTTCTTGGAAGTCCCGCAGGAACGTTGGTTGGTGCAGGAAGGGTCCGAGGTAATGAGTAACGTCAAAGTAGATCTTGACCAGGGACGTCATCAGATCTGCGTCTGGAAACTTGTAATCTGGATGTTCCTCTTCGACCACAAGCCTTTCCCACTGTGAAACGCGTTAACTCAAGTGTGAGCAACAGAAGAAGACGATCACAGAACCGATGGAGGAGTCCAAAACTGCGGGCGACGATGAATACCAGTTAGACAATTCGGGGTGGTACCTTCGCCCTCTGCTTTCAAAATTATTGCGGTCTTTATCATTGATATAGCACTTGATTTCCCCAAGAATCGTTTATGGACAGGATCTAAGGTCAAGCCCGCGAGGCATGGTCCCAACGTGGAGTCTATAAACTCGTCGTCGGACGTCGGGTAGTCTGAACCATGGCCTATATAGCTTGGGCTAGCCAAAGAAGTAGGAGCTGTCTCGTCGCCGCTTGAACGGGAAGAACTTCCTGACAGGACAGCTCGCTGGGTTCTGGGAGCTGAAGGCGCGCTCCCTCGCCGGACGCTATCCTTATCCAGAGGTGCTCCTACCTCCTTTTCGATATCACATCCGTCCTATGTGGGACTACCGATGTTGGGTCCAGCTGATAGGCTCCGACTGCATTGCGCACCTCGCTCAGCAGACTTTCCAGCTTAGCTATCCGTGCTTCTAGGAGCCTCACGTAGCTTATATGACAACAATGAGTGCTAAGTCCAAGACAGCCACATATTATGAGCTCACCCCTTGGCTGGGCCATGTTTCTTGATATCATGATGATTAGGACGGCTCTTAGTCGAACCAAAAGTATCTCTCGCAAGGCCCACCTTGAGAGGGACGTTGTACGTGCATTCTGTCTTGAAGGCCACGCAGTTGGGACATGGTTCCCCGGATTCTTTGGCACCGTTACCTTATTACGATAGGAAGTATCGGTGCGAAGATTATTCTGAATGGGACCCGACACCTACAACGAACTAACCGAGTTGTGGTTACACTCCTCTCGTCTTGGCACAGTAGAATTGCGTACTTCTCTTCCGCCTGCATGTATCACAGGCTTGAACAACAGGCTTCGATCTCAGTCTCTTTGTAGCTGATTCGTCGTCGTCTTTCTTGGTGGAGGCAGGGTTCGGCATTGCGGTCTATCGTATCAGTAAGCCAGCACAGACAGTGAACAGGAGAGCCCCAGGAGGTGCGCAGCCAGCCTCAGATTGTTGTCCGAAGTGATACAGATGCCGTAGCATTACGCGTCTTCTAGAGAGATCCTCCTTTGGAGCTGCCAAATCACAGCTGTGGGACATATTCGGTGGAAGGATTCTGGGGAGCCGTACTACATCGTGGTCATATGAACATCCAGTACGTCTTGCCGCCATAGAACTCATTGTGTCAAGGGACCACCACTGGAGAGCGAGATCGGCATACCGAGCCCGCGGAACTGTAGCAGCTTGACCTATTCCACCTCCTTACCGGAAGTCTCTATGAGTCTCTTGTAACCGCACATGGATCCGAAAGACCTGGCACCCCCTCTACCGGTCGCCCTGGTCGACGCACTGAGACAATGTAGCATACACACGGACATGGACTTTCTCTTTTCTGGGACTGTCGACGACTTGCTCCGGAGGCTGTCTTCGTATCCGATCCTCCGGGACGAGCTCGAGTTTTACCTAGCACAAGTTGCACGGCTAGCATCTGCACCTGCATGCACTGGTACTGAACGCTATACACAAGCGCACCGTTCAAGAGTCAGCGCGCCATACTTTCGGACAGGCATACAGGACTTGGATGAGCTTATCGACTGCTTCGGCGGATCTCGAGTTATAGAGATATCAGGTGTACAGGGGTCAGGCAAAACGGTGAGTGTGCTTCCACAGTCCCAACAGTTGGCGCGTTGGAATTTGAATAAATCGTAGGCTCTTGCTCGACATCTGACCCTTCAACACCTCTCGAAAGTGCCCGACTCCGTGGCTTTATGGCTTGACACGACTGGAGATTTCGAAGTAGAGAAAGGAGCGAAGTGGCTTGTGAAGGCGGAAGGACAGGTTGTAAAGACTTTTCCGAACATCGGATGTCCTTGTTAAATCAAAGTTGTCATCTCAAGGCGGCCGTCACAGCACTCGAAAGGCTCCAGGTATCTATGCCACTGAAGGACGTCGAGGAAGCAGAGGCTTTACTCAACGCTTTGCGATCGTCCCTCTCTGTCTGTCCGATTACCTGCTGTAGACCTGCCGCTTAACTCACTGTACCAAGAACCCACCAGGAGACGGGCTTATCACGCGCTGCATCGTGATCGACACCGTGACAAAGCTGCTGGCTTCTCGTCTCAGCGCTGCTTCATCTCAAGGACATGCCTTTATGACGACATTTATGCGCGAGCTCCGCTCACTTGCTCGAACGTACTCCGTGGCCGTATACGTAGGTCATCTTCGCTCTTCTGCGCATACTCCAGTCTACATGATCATCACCCGCAGGTCATCAATGATACCAGCTCAGCCCAGCCATGCAATCCTGCCTCCGCCTTCACGTCCAATACCCGAAAGCCGGCGCTAGGTCCATCCTTCGCGTTCCTTACGGACGCCTGTCTGTGGCTAGCGAAATGCGACACATATGGTATCAATAATGACGATGGGACTACCAGCCATGTCGCAGAGGTTTTGAGGTCCAGAGCGACGGTGGGCGCATATAAAGTCAGAATGTGCAGAACTCTCATTAATATAGGCTACAGCAATCCGGGAGATGGTGTACTTTCAAAATACGCGATGGAATATTCCTTCAGCCAAGCTGATGTACTCCGATTCGCTCGGGCAGCCTTGATGCGTGCAATTCCCCTTGTATATGCTCCCAAAAGAGTCTAATATATATGCTGCTTCAAAGTCAACTGCATCGAAGTAGGCGCAGAGCAGGCAAGGCGCACAGTCATATGGTCCATCGAACCAGTTAATGGCTAGGTTCTGAGGGCCCTGAAGGCGTGAAGCCAGGAATATTATTGAGATAATTCTCCCAGTCATCAAAACTACCCGTTGCGAAGTATCGGGGTCCAGGTTAAGATCCAGTCTGACATGGAGGAGCCAAGGTAACTTACCTGGGTACTGTCGACATGTTGAATAGCGCGACGAGGGCATCGTTGTTGCAGCTCTCCGCGTCCGTAGTCGCGGTAGAGGAGGCGCCTGCACCCCACATATCCGTGTCCAAACTGTCCATGGGCAGGTCTTGCCACATCTCATTCACCTAGATTCGAGCGCATTACAGAAAACCAACCCCATCGAGGAGGCTAGAACCTTACTTTGGCGACAGGTGGCGAGCGAGTATGCGCAGTGCATGATGCTGGGAAGCTTGTCTGGGGATCTAGCGCACCGCCGGACCGTGATGAACCAGAAGATATTTCAGCTGTCTGCGCTGGAGGCCACCACGCATGCCCGGTTTGCGCTTCAAAGGACATCCAATCTTCCAGGATCCCATCTTCAGTGCGGGGGTTCTGTAAATTCGACATTCCGGATCCGCCCTTGTTTTGTGAAGCGTTGGACGCCATGCTTGCATTCCCGTGAGCAATAATGCCGCTGAATGCGGCTAGTCCTTTCGTTATGTCTCTGGATTTTTTCAATAGTAAGGCCGCGCATTGACTCATCAGGAGAAGGCTGCTTACGCAAAAACGCCTGCCAGACGGAACCTGTTCAGAGCATCGATGAGATGTCGACATATGAATTACGAGCACTTACCGCTCTGACAGGGTCTCAAGAACATTGATGCCTTTACGTACTTCCCCCGCCACTCTCGATTCGTCTACAGATCTTCCGGAACGTTTCAGCGACAAAGCTTGAAGCAAGAGAACCATGCAGGCGGGGAATACAACAACGCTGTTCTCGTGCATAGTCTCGCACTTCTGCAGGTACACGTCTGCGATGCCAATGAGACTACGAGAAGCACTGATACAGATAGCTGTGCAGGAGGACGAGAAGGATGATGGCGAAGGAGCAAACGAAATGAAGGGACGGTGCATGAGGATCTGTGTCTTGTAATATATTAGATTCAGCACAGCTGCCTGACGAAAGGTGATTGCATTCGAATGGTGCTGCGGCCAACGCACTGATAAACGAGTAAGCGGTGACTCGTTCAGCAGGAACATGAAAGGCGCAAGCTCACAATGCAAAGGGATGCTGTTGAACCAGTGGTTCAATTCTGAATCTAACTTCTCTACCAGACGTTGTCTGTCTGGCTGTTTGGCGCTGCAGGAAGACCGATTGGAATACTGAAACCCGAAATTAGGGAGATACATCTGGTTTGACCAAAGAGTACGCACCACGACGGGGATGAAATCTGCCGTTATCTTACTCTTTCTCAGGATGAGGTGGAAAAATGTCATCACAGAGGGCCTATCAGCGGGTTGCTGAGGAGGCAGAGAGAGTTCGAAACTTGTCCAACACTCATCATCGCACTCCATGGGGTAGTCTATCTCGATCCTATATTCGGCTTTCAGGTACCCTTCTTCCTTAAGAAAAGTTTCAACGCACTGATCATCATCCAAAGTATGCGCTCGTCCAAGAGCGATTCCAAACCCTCGTTCGGCATCGACGAGATACCTGGTGGACCGTCATGAGAAGAGGGCGGAAAGGCAAAAAGTTATGGAGGAGGCTTGCCAGAAAGCTCGTTTCCATAATTCACCAGCTAGACTGATTCGATCTCCGTAGAATCTTCGCTTATGGGCGCCAATGTCTTGGGCCATTCGAAGTCCTTGGCCAATGGCAGTCCAAGCAGCGTGGGGGACTGACGATCCCATCAAGAACGCGGCGCACAGCTATCTATCACCCTAAGCTCGTGACAAACCAGATAATCCCTGGGCACGTACACATTGCAGCTGTAAGCCGCACAAAGTCGTGGAAACGAAAGGCGATCTCCGGACCTTCAGGACTTGATTGAACCAATGCCAGCCGGAAGACCGAAGGGACGTCGAGCCAGGGTAAAGCGCACGCCGATCTTTCGTGTGCCGAGAGGCTATTGCACAGACTACTAGGAGAACAGCTGCGAACCATGGGTCTTTGTATTGAAGCCCTTGTTGGACGTTCGCCTCAAATGTCGGCCTATGCAGAATGGGCGTCAAGCAGTTCACGCAGTTGAAATATTGGACAATAAGAGTCTGCAGCAAGTCTGGTTGCGGGAATTCGAAGACTGGGTACTCCTCTTCGAAGATGGATAATTCCCACTAGACGATTGACATAGGCAACATAATTCAGGTACAAGTGAGGGAGTACGAACGGGAGGAAGATTCCAAATTTCTTTCCGACGAAGTGCATCTAAGGAGGAAGCAAGAGCTCCGGAACCAGTGGAGTTCCCGGGTTGCCCTCCTGCCATGGATATGGCACTTTTGACAAGTCGCATACTGCCTGATTTTTGCAAGTATCGGCGCTGAACCGGATTCAACGAGAGGTCTTCCAGCTTGTCGATTAATGCAACCTGCAAAAGCTCTTCTCCGGATGAACTATCAGCATCTGAATCTGGGCTCTCGTAGTTCAGCTTCGTTATGGAACTGTCTCTGAGAATGCTCTCTGCCTGAGCAGCTCCATCTTCGACCTCCCTCGTAAAATCATGACCACCCTAGAATAGTTTGTAATCGAGAGTTACCATGCTGGATACTGACCCACCTCACGCAGCATATTCTCCAACTTAGCGACACGGGCCTCCAATACCCTGATATAACTTCAAACAGTTGAGTCAAGTGAAAGAAAGGCAAGAGAATATCTACCCTTTATTCGGACCAGATTTCTGCAAGAGTTGAGCTCCCTTTCCAAAGCGAAGTGATGGCTCAGATCATACCTTCATAGTGTCGTTAAATGTACAAGCTGTCTTGAAGAGAAGACAACTCGAGCAAGTCGAAGGCTCTCCTCGTCCTCCAGAACCGTCACCTGGCAGCAGCAGGATCATGCCTAAATCAGGGACAAACAGTAATAGAATTGGTATTGAGACAGACATTTGACTAGATTCCAGTGAGATTGCTAGTGTCATAATGGTCTACGGCTGCAAGAAATAGCTTTAAAGTGCGTACTTCTCTTCCGCCTGCAGACGTCGCATGCGCGATGCTTGCGGTTCTTTATCATTCCACTCGATGTCGGCAGCTTGGTAGTCATGGGAAAGAGGTATCTGCCATCCGTAAGTACCGATGTTAGTATCCTGCTCGCCTTGGACAGCTGATATCCTTGAATTGCTTACAGAGGTCTCTATAGACTTGTGAGCGCGTCTCCTCAATTGAAATTTGAGACTGAGTATGCGGGTAACGAGTCTCATAGGGGCACCGGCAAAACCCGGATATTTGCGCATGCTGATGAGTACATCTCATTATCAGTTCTGGTCCTTACATGCACGTCTATTGGCATCGAGTAGTAGGAGAATATGCCGGATATTATATATTAAGTCGCGCATTCCTACTCCAGTCCAAGGAAATGCGCATCGCGCAGGTGGTGCTATGGCTGGTACTATGCAATCGGCGGCAGTTCCAGCCAGGGTTTAACGTGCATCTCTGATCGCGGAGTATATCTGATAACTCTCTTGCAAGATTGGTTAGCAAGCTATCCGCGCTGTGGACGTTGCTAGCGTAGCACAAAGTCTACTGGTACCAACAGGAGGAATATGAAGGAGCCGCGAAAAACATGGCAAGTAAGACCGGTTTTGCCGACACGTTGAAAAATAATAGCCCGGGTTTAATGTTCCGTTGTGCGGAACTGCTTGCCCATTGCATGGTCAGAAGGGGTGGTACAGAACGGCTCCCGGAGCGTCTTCACCGAGCTCTATTGCAATGGTCTTGCAATGGTCCACTCCCAGATGGAGGAGGAGCCGCTGCGCTCTGTCTCTCCGGGTAACCAGATTCCCACTGGGTAAAGCTAAAGACGAGAGTCATGTGAAGAGATGGCATGGCAGAGTATGGTGCGACTCACTCCGCGCCAGTTGGTGCAGCAGACCAGCCTGCATTGACGGACCCGTGAAATCCAGACGTCCCCGGATCACCTAGGTTGTTCCAAGAAGCACCCGCTCGGGTAGTTCCCTGCCAATCATCAGCATAAAAGCCTACTGAGCCATTCGGATTAGCCATGCTCGACATGAAGTGGTCCAGCATAGTTGGCTCGGTTCCATGGTTTATTGAGGAAGCTGGCACAGTTGATAGATACGATGATGCCACCATATCCTCTGGGAAGCCGGGCGACATATGCGTGGGATTAGTCGAGTCGAACGCAGAGTTAAATGGTATCCTTGGGTGAATCCAGTAAGGTGCATAGTCAGTTGAGGTCATCTGCTCGAAAGGTTGTCCTGGGTGAGAAGCATTTGCTAGCGAAGACTCTGCACTGTATTGGCCTGAGCCAGTCGACAGGTGGTCTGAGCCTAGCTGGTGGAGAACTTGGGCGAGTAAGCCATCAGAAACCCCATTTATGAAAGTGCTTGCGGGGCCTGAGAACTGTCCGGGCGCAAGTGGATGGAAAGTACGTGGAGGTGCCGAGGGTTGGGCTCCCGGGGGTTCGAGCTCAGTGCTTGTGGTACTGGTCGGAGTCCCAACCGATACCGTTGGAGTGTCCGTCTCTCTTTTCCGTTTGGAAGTCGAGCGAGGAGGAGGCAAAGGAAGCTTGCCAATCGTTGCCAACCCCCGCAGAATATCACTGTGGTATCGTCAATCAGTACATCCCCCAAAAGAGAACATATGGGTTACCCCATTGCCCCTGCGATAGACCACCTGGTATCCTCCAGTATCAGTGATGACCGGCGGGCCACTAGAAGCATTGAGGAATTCACCTTTCCTCCAAGGTTTCTAGGACATTCAAAGCTCTGCGAACTTCAACCATTCCCTTTTGAGGGTCCATGAGCGTGCCAGATCGTTTCTGCGAGAAGATTTGGAGTAACAGAATGATGGCAGCGTTGAACGTGGGTGCTATCGTTCCAGGGCTATGACCGCCCCTTGTCCTCGTAACATCTGCAATGTTGATTATACAACGGGCTGCATTGGTGCAACTAGCCATGCAGGATATCGACAGTGGCGATGATGACTGGCCGGATATGAAAGGTCGATGAACGAGTATTTGATTCCGATAATAGGCTGTATGAAGCATAGCTGATTGCCTAAACGTAATGGGATCCTCGTCCGAAGGCATCCATCTCACTAAAAATAAGAGATTCGATCTTGACGTACAGTCTTAAGACTCACAGTGGTCCGGTATGTCATCAAACCAATTGTTCAACGCGGAATCCATTTCTGCGATCACTTGCTGGTCGTCTTCTGCAGAACGTCCTGGAGATCTATGTCGATGGCCTGGATACTAAGGGCTGCGCTTCAGAAGGTGTTTCTTTCATCGAGTCTAGAACACTAACCAAAGTACGCAGCATGTCTCCGAGTATATTGTTCATTTTCAGCATGTAATTGAAATAAGCGACCCGTGGAGGCTTTCCAGGCGGTTGCTTGAATGAGTCGTTGGGGTCAGTGGTTATCCAGTACTCGTCGTCACATTCAATGGGGAAATCTACGTCAATCCTGCCGTCGAGACTCATAACATTGTGAATATCTCAGCTCAGTACTGTCGACTCACTCGTCTGGAGAAAGAGTATAGTGCCTTCCTAATGCAGCACTCAGACCTCTGTCATGCAGTACCAAGACCCTAGAGAATCTCAAAATACAGCAGAGTCTTTGAGATGAAAGAATACACGCACCAAAAAGCCCTCTTCCATAGTTCAGACTTGACCGTTCTCCGGTCACCGTAGAACTTTCGTCTATGGGCACCCACATCCTGAGCCATGCGTATTGCATATCCTATCGCAATCCACGCCGCCTGAGGAGCCGACGTTCCGACGAGAAAGAGTGTGAGTAGCTATAATAATGCGTTGGTCATTCATCGGACACCCAGATACTCAATCCCTCACGCAATAAAGTTGCAGATCATACAACGTTGTAGGAGATAACATTGATCTGCGATTAGCTTGGACCTCCTTGAACCACATCCAGCCGGAGGATTGCGCTGAGTCCTGCCCATCAAGTAGGACGCGAGGATCGTCGGAATAACGCGACGCAGTAGCGCACACCATGAGGACTACGGCGCCGAATCTGTGGTCTCGCATGTGCAGTCCCTCATGGACACTTCGCTCGAAGGTAGGCCAGTGCAAGACGGGAGACATGGGATGTATCTTCTCGGAATATACAGTCAGTAGGTGCTGCAATAAATCCGGGGCAGGGAACTGATAATTCGGCGGTGGTTCTGTGTAGCTGGATAATTCCCACTGACGGCAGACTTCATATCAGCACAACTATGAAAGGCAAAACACACAAGGGCAGCGTACGCACGGGCTGTGTGGTCCAAAACTCCTTGCGAGTGTCTGAGTCTGATTGCATGGCCGAGTCTTCGATGTCGTCCGCCCCACTCTGGGCCTTCATGACGATCGCCGCTTTGAGTAGCCCGAATCCGCTCGACTTACCAAAGAAGCGTTCTCTCATAGGATACAAGGATAGTCCCTCAAGTCTGTCAACAACTGGATGGTGTATATCGTCGTCGTCGCTCGGTTCAGTCTCTGAGTCATTTGATTTCGAGCTTGTATGTATCTGTGAAGGCGAGGCACCGCTGCTGCCACAGGCTACTGAGCCCTGACGAGTCGTTTCTAGGGCTGGTGGACGTCCGGGTAGGACACCCTGACGAATGCTCTCTTTGTCTAAAGGACCACCCAATGTTTTCGATGGGTCTATCCCAGCCTAGGCATACGTTGCTCACGCTCCTGCACCTATCCGGGAGAATGAGTAGGACGACGCACGTTTCGCAGCATTTCTTCCAGTATAGCTACACGCTCTTCCAGGATCTTGGTATAACTGTCGGGTTGTCAATATCACTGCCACTCCAATCACCATGTCAAGGTACCAACCCTTTCGGTGGGCCATGTCTCTGTAGGGACAATTCAGTGTCCGACTTCTTAGCGAGCCCATCAAACACGCCTACCTTAGGTGGTTCATCATAGGCGCATTCGCTCTTGAACGTGACACAGTTCGAGCAGGGTTTGCCGGAGCCCTGGATGCCGTCGCCTTTGAAATATACGCAATTTGCGCACAGCACAGATGAAGAGTCGGCAGTTACCTACAGCGGACTAAAGGGCGTCGGGATCATTGCACTCTTACCACGCGATCACACACTTACTTCTCTTGCGTCTACAAACGTCACAAGCCCGTGGAGGCTTCGCCTTTTTCGCCTTCTTTGCCGCCCCGTCATTCACCCCAGGGTCCGGATAAGGTGGATCCACAGTGTCCGACATGGCACGCAGAACGAAGCTTCAGACCAGGCGCAAGGTAGCAGGCTGTTTACTGATACAAGGGTGAAGGATCCCGTCGAAGTTGCAATATCCTGCAGGGAGTTAAGGCGCCGCATAAGGGACCGTGGGGAAAAGCTCATATTAAGATATAAAACGAAGGTGCATAGGATCGTTCTTCAATTTCTCTACTCAGTGCGAGCCAGCTCTACTCGCAGGCCGAATGGTACTATTCAGGATACACACAGTCCAGCTAGCCATACCCTAGACGAAGACCAGACCGAGTGAATGGGCCGGAGGTCACGGACGATGCGAAAAGACCATGATTAGAATCTCCCTGGGTCCCGCAATCTCAGGAAATCCATCTGCAGTCTCATCGTAGCTATCTGGGTACACCCGGCCACAACTGGGCAAATTCAAAAGCAGCGGGATCTCCTTACGAGCGCGTCGGCGCTACTGCGACGCATACATTATGAACCGGCTCAAAGTACTATACGAGAGGAGCGTAAGCGTACCTCGTCAACAGCTCGCTTCGTTCTTTCATATTTGCGCTTGATGCCGCACACGTCGATGTCTAGGGTGTCATTGACTCCGATGTCGCGCAGAAGAGGATCGGAGGGTGGAGGCGAAGGAAGAGTCTCAGTCCCATCCTGAATTCCTGCTTTACTCGGAGATGTCACGTCGGAAGGCGAGTAAGCGTGATGCTTGCGAGACTTGGTGAAGGGATGCACCTCGAAGGCAATAGCATGTTAGAAAAAGGAGCAAAAGCGAGTCGGCGCACATTTACCGCGTGCATATTTTCGTCTACCGGTTGCACGCTGTATGCCTTTCTTTTGCCCCGTCTAGCGCCGTCGTTCGAAGCAGATGTTACACTGAAGACCAGGGGTTGTGGCGTCCCATGATCATCATCATGACCAGCATTTGTTGGGTTCATTGGAGGTGGGAAGTAGGTGATAACCCTCCTCTTACTAGCGCTAGGCCCATCTTCTCGTACTGGGACGCCACCTCCGAGGTGAGCAAGAGCAAGAGGCAACTTGAGTCCACCGCTTCGCTGAACTCCACCAGCAGTCGTACGGGGATTAAGGCGGGTCTTCTTCTTTGGCGGCAACGTCGACCACTCCTCTTCATCATCCAATGAAGGGTGAGCATACGCGGAGACAGGTCTCGCCTTCGGCCTCGGAGGAGTCGAAGACCTGCTTGAAGGGAACGGTTTCCGACGCGACGCACTGTTTCCCGGTTGATCATGAAGAACCGGCGCGGGCGAGACAAATTGTTCCTCAACTTCGTAGGTCGAACGGATCTTATGAGAGGATGAAGGCTGGGGAAGTGCGGAGGCTAGCCATGCTGGCATGGCAGATGAGGAGACAGGCTGTGTAGTCCGGAGCTGAAGTATCTGAGAGCTATGCTTTTCACCAGCGAAAGTCCTATAGCTGAAGCGAGAAGCATCCTGGATGGGAGACGATCGAGCATGTCGAGTATCGAAAATGTTTTGGAAAGCTAGTGAGCGAGGCGGCGAAGACAAAGACATATACTGTCGTCGCCGTGGAAGGCTTATGGGGTCGAGATTTTCCTGAGAGCCGTGTAAAGGATGGTTATCAGAAGGCGGCGCTCTGTTGGACATTGACGGTATATGGACGTTGCTTCCCGCTCTGACCCAATTGGCCGGTTCAGCGGAGTGAGGATCAGCAGAAGGAGCAGGGGTTACGTCAGTATTAGCGTCCGTTGATGCATCTAGAGCAAGAGAGTGATCAGGCCCAAACACAGGGTTAGGGAGAACTGTCGACGGTGTCCAAGCATCTAGTGGATATGCCGACGAAGGGACGTTATCCATGGGTATATGCGCGCCTTCCGTAGATATCGGTGGTTCCGACAGCGGCAGCTCCTTCTTTGGTGCCGCCAAGAAAGCAGAGGCAGGTTCATCAGTATTGACATCAGTTTTGCATTTGTCGCCGCGGATAGATGTAGCATTAGGTCGACGATTCAGAACAGCTCCAGGCTGCCGCTTTACAGTCTGAGTGGCAATCGAGCAGCCCGGCTTAATGACAGGAAAAGGCAGTCGAGAGGGATTCGTAGATGGGTCGTTAGCGTTTGACTTCGTTGTTTTTGCGCGTTCAGCTTGCTTCTTGAAGCCATCCACGATCTGCCCTTTCGGCCCTTCCTTCTTCTGCAGGGCTGGGATAGCCGTCTCAGGACCTTGACGGGCTGTTCTGGAGGCAGCGTTAATCTTGGCTATACTCCAAGGGTTTGCTTTGTACTGGGCAGTATCTTCCCGAGTAGTGAGATCCATTTCTTTGAGGAGACGTGCGTCCTCCGTCTGAGCAGGCCTTTCCGGTTCTTCCTCATCGCTCGCATCGGATTCTAGGCATATAGCACGTTCGCGCAGATTAAAGGACCAGTCTGAAGAACCTCGAGAAGACATGGACGATGTAACGACGCGCCAGTAAGGGTAGTATTGAAACCAAAGACAACACTTCGCGGACTGCCGACGGTTTCCCACGGTTGGCGCCCTCAAGCTTCAAGGCCTCAAGATCTGAGGCTGGACATCCTTCACAAAGCTCTACATTGTCCCAAGTATACCTTCCATCATACATCGTACTGTTATACAAAATATGTGCGTCGACCTTATAAGGCAGTGCTGCGCTAGATATCGCCAAAGCTTGAACCTGGTCTCAGCTCCTCGCTATCATACGATTTCGAAGATCACTCACCGGTCAGGCATCAACACCGGAGCCACAAGACTCCAGATGTACAATAACATGCAGACCCAGCTTGAGACCACTCTCATCCACATAGCGACTTCAGAACGTCCAATATAGACATCTTGGTCGGGATCCGATGGGCCTGTCTGCTTTACAACATTCCTGGTAGAACCAAGTTACGTCAGGCGTTGCAACCGAGAGTCGTAGCCAATGCAACGTACCAGTCCGTGAGCAGCATCGCAACATACATAGATCCAATCGCAAATATCACGTGGAACCAGGAATACTACGAGATACTTGTTAGACGCAGCAGACGGAGCATATAGCGAGACTGACGTTGTATCGGGTTCCCGAGCGCTCATCGTCTCTCGTATCTCCCACAACCTCTTCCTCTTCCTCTTCTTCCTCATCTTCGTTCAGAGCAGAAGCAGGGATAGCACTAAATACAATACTCGTCAGGAGTGTATATCTAATTAGCAAATATTACCCCATACCCAGCTTCTACAGCCGCCAAAAGGGCTTGGTACCTCGGTGATTCAGTTCGACCAGGCTGGCTGCTGACAATACCCAACTCGGAGTGGCCCTCCAAATCATTGTCGATAGGAAGCTGAATAGCACGTTTATTCTTCCCAACCAGAGCCCTGCTCTGCGTGGCCGCACGGCTGGTAGAATATGCAATAGCCACGAAGGTGAAGATAGCACCCAACACCACCGTCGTCGTCTGAGCTCCTTGGGCAGTACCCTTGCGCAGCGGGTTGCACGACGCGTGAGAATGGTTTCCGACGGCGGACATGATGAGGTAGGTGCAATACGCTGCGACCATGCTAGCCTGCGCCAATCCCGACCGAGGATTATGTTCCTGAATGACGGGGTGCACCGATAGTATCGTGACGATCACGCAGAGCGCCAAGTTGAACGAGATGAAGAATCTATTCAACGTGCACCCCGACCCGGCAAAGAAGGTATAGAGCAGCGCTGTCAGCGTGATTGTCACAGCGTACATGCCGAAGCTGGATCCAACCAGAATCCATTGCCAGAGACTCGAGTCGGAGTTTTCCCAGTTCTCTAGGCAAGTCTCGGACCAGGAGTGTGCAAAGTCGACCAAAAGGACGAGCCCGAGCAAGATGAAGATGGTGGCGCCGACCAAGGAGACATAGTTGCCCCAGAAAATGAAGAACCCATTGGGAATGAAGAAGGAAATGAGGACGAGGACGAGCCATAATAGCACCTTCGGGCCCCACCAGCTACGAGGTTGTTAAGTCATGAACGTACGGATCTAAGGTCGACTGTTACTCACCCATTTTGTAGAGCGGCTCTCTTATCCCGTGTGTCCTTGATTCCAACGAGCGCCAATGACAAAATGCCGTGGAATAGAGATAGAGCAAAGCAGAACCGATGCACCTAAGGACGGTCGGAGTCAGGCGCGCAGACGGCTTCCCCACCCTCGAAGGACTTACTGCAAGAACTCCATAGCATCTATCCTTCTCACATTCCATCTTAATGTAGTCATAACTCCATTTCTCGATCATTTTGATAGCGAAAGGCGTCTTCATCAGCCATGCCAGCATGGAGTTCAAACAGAATATTATCTATCACGAAGGTTCCAAAGCTTCAATGCATAGTCTGCTAGAGGATACGATGTTACATACGGCAAACCCGACGCGGGTTGCAATGGACGAATTGCAGTTACAAGACTTGCAAAACATCGACGCTGCCCCTCCATCTCAGCCACAACTACCAATCCGCAGCGGATTCAGATACTGACCTGCAGTCGATGTGAAGCAAAACGCTACGCCTGCAATGCATGATGTCGCCACTGAACCCAGCACACCAGTTAACGGCAGAGACAGCAGCAAGCCCATCGTGAGCGTCAGTCACCAGTCAGTAGTCAGTGCGAGATTGCGGCGGGTATTGATCGCATTGGAGCACAGGAGTTTGCTTACATAAGCAACACTAGTTATGCTATCTCTCGAAAAAATCCTCCGAGAAGCTGGAATGCATCGCTATATGATCTGTTTCAAGGTATAAGGCTAGGGACATTGGACGACATCTCTGGCACGATTGGTAGCTCCGAGGCAATGTGAGTCACTAGAAGGGGGATATACATGGTCTGATGGAGCAGGGACAAAGAAGACCCGGAAGTAGGTCCGCGTCAGTTCTCGTAATTTCTGCCGACTGACAGTAGCATCCAGTTAATCACCGCGGTCCTTTTGTATAAAACTTGTCTCTGATGTCTGGAGCAACCTCAGCTGTCCTGAGCTAGCAAGTCCAGGAACATCTTGGTTGCTCTTCGTATTCGCGTGCTTGACTTGCTCCACTGACTCTTGTCGGCTTGGCCTTACCCCGTCCCCTGCTATTTCTGTTGGCTGTACTGGATCGCTTCATAGCCCAGCAACGTGTCCGTCGCCGACTAGCTGCCGGATCCCAATCGAAGGAAGCGGAAATGCCTAGGCCTCGAAGCTGAGATGCTGCAGAATGCCAGTCAATTTTTGGGCTGACTATGATGTCCCGACTTACGTTCGGCGTCTTGTACGATATCCCATGAAGATAACAGACAAGACTCGGGGAGCCGGCTGCCGGACGTCTGCGTTGAATGTATGACCCGTTGCAAATTACGAGCGGTCCATAGTGTCCGCACCAAGTAATACCCAGAACGCATGTGGTAACTGCAGCGATGGTCCGGGAAGGATAAGGTGAGTCCTGGAAGTCCTCGCCAGCGGAGCAACGACGCGTCAATCTGTCTGGATTCCAGCTGCGGAGATTGAGCGGTATAGCACTATGGTGGAGGCAAATGGGGTCTGTACCTTTCCTGGGTCGTCCTGTCCTGCATAGTGCATCCGTCCTCTGTACCTCAATGCGAACGTGGACTGCCACGTAATGTTCTGGCTCAGCGTTAACTACCCAAATAGATCACAGATCATCGTTCCGGGGCGTGAACGAGATGACTGCCACGTAGATCCATCCGGAGAGAAATTGAGCGTCGAACAAGAGGCATCAGTGTCTGAGTCCCGAATCATTTCCTCTCGGTCTGAGTCCCGAATCATTTCCTCGAGAGTGAGGAAGGATATCCAACGTGGCTGACGCGTTATTATGTGCCCAGTCCAGACGAACATGAGTAGGAGAAACGGCCTTCCATGTCGGATCCCAAGGATTTGTCGGATGGACTCGGGGTGTCAGCAGTGAGCCCCCTCAGCTTGCATGTTTTAAACTCGTCGTAATTGCGCGCACAGGCTATGAGTGACTGGACTTGCACGCTGGCAGTAAGCACGGGACGTCGACCAGCGAAATTAACAAGACCAAGAACGGATTTGTATCTTCATGCTGGTTCAAATGCTTGCCTTATTCGGCGTTACTACATCGGAGGGTCACTCTTATTCCGCTGCGCTGACCACGTGACCGGCTCTCGCCAGCCTTAATTACTTACTTCCGGAGCAGAACTTGTCGGGAAAGCCGTTACGCATCCCAGTCATTCGGTAAACATCACAGAATCTGAGTCGGTAGGTACACGTCAGTCCTTCGAACGCAATTTCTGGTCAGCTTAATTCCGCCCCGCTTATATTTGACTGTCACAACCGTTCTCATGTCTTTGTCCGCACAGAGTCATCTTGTCTGCTCCTTTCTCGCTTTTCCACCCAAGAATTTTCAATAGTTCGCACCGTAATTTAGTGCGCGTTGCACAACGTTGTCCCGCCTGATCACGTGCTACGTAGGTGCAGCGACCCGCAACGGTGTGGTATCTCTTCGTGCTTGTACATGTCTGCTCCTGGACCCCTTCATACCCCCGGTGATTCGGAAAACGAACTCACACCGGAGGCACCGCTTGGATCAACCGTGAAGAAGCGCAGTAGCAGAGGTATGGGCTTTATTTCATGAATAAAAAAAATAGCCCGTTATTGAAGACGTGTTAGCTTGCGATCGCTGTCGCAAAACTAAGAACAAATGTGAGCCCGCAGAAGAAGGCAGCGCTTGCAAGAGCTGTACCGCCGCTGGTATCGGTAGGTGCTTAACGTGTGGGTGCCGCTGAGAGGCTGACGCGATCTCTAATTGCGCGCTTCAGATTGCACTTTTCTCGGTACAGAGTAAACATACCTGCCACTGTGAAGCTGCCTAACAACCGTGTACCCAGGCCCTACTCATAAGCGAGGACCGCCCAAGGGATACATACATGCTCTCGAGCAGCGATGGTACCTGGCTGAATCGATGCTAGGCGCTGTCCTCGCATCTCCGGATCCGCGAGCGCAAGCGGTTATCTCGACTCTCCGACAGGATGCTCTAGCTCGTGAGGTCCTGAACAAGATTGACATCGGCCCGTTTGTGCGTCCTCTGGCTCTCCATTATGTCGCCGGAGCTCATTACCGTTTCGCTTTACAGGGTTCTACAGGCAGAGCCATGAACTCGTCGTTTCCTAGCATGGAAGATTTATTTTATGGCGAGCAAACTGTCCCTCAGCCTCATGGGCCTGCTCGAGCAAATCGACAGTCTAGGGTATCCCGGGAATTTGTCTCTTTCGTACAGGGTCTCTCTTCCGCCACGTATGTTGCCTCACTAGCTGCTGATGACCCGATCCAGATCGCACGATGACTCCGGAGGAAGTATCGCAATGGCGTGACCATCTGGGCGACTTGCTCAGCACGCCCACTCAGTCCAACTATTCACCTCTGGAGCCGAGGTCGTCCACGTCGTCGTCCTCCCAGTACCAGAACCCTGAGCCTGGCGCCTCATCCAGTGAACCTCCAGCGCAAAAACGTAGATTGGACGATAGTTTCTCTGTGCCGGAGGGTCGTCCTGATTTCAGTAGAATGTATACGATGGACCCAGCGCCGAGTAAGAGTCTCATCCGTGAATTCTGCTCCGGCTAATCTCTGTCCTCCAATACGTCATCCCAGACGCCACCGAAGCGTCATGGACGAGCGATGACGAGGGCTCGGAAGCTTTTGGCCAACTTTCCCTGGATGAGAAAAAGGAGGTGAGGAACGGCCTTGCCCCCCGATGGCATATCAAGTTAGTCAATACCACAGGATTAACTAATGGCTTCTAATCGTAGGTTCGATACCATGGCAAGGCTAGCGGACTGCATCTCCTAGGCCGCAATGAGAGAACGGATGACTTCCGCGCGGGCGGCATCTGGTGCGGACGGTTTCCCTTTTGCTAACCCTTCGCATAACTTAGCCTGCTTTCAGGAACTTCCCATTGGCTCGGGCTCTCTTGGGGACGAGTCCTCCAGCAGACAGTGAAGAGTTCAACGTCAAGACGCCAGATCTGAAGACACAGCAGAGGCTGTTGGATTTGTATTTCGCGTATATCAATCCCACGCTGCCTGTCATCCACAAACCCTTATTTCTCAAGAAATTTGAATCCGGATCAGTGTATGTCTGTCCAGAGTCGGGCAGCCGTGGGCACCTTACTGACCATATGTCCAACAGTGAACTGTATGTCGCTTCTTCTACTTTCTTTCTGCGAAGTCCTTTACCGGGACCGTAGGTCATCTCAGACCGGCACTCGCATATGGATATTACTCCTACTTGCTATATTCTCCGTCTCGGAAACTATCCTATCGTCTAAGGAGAAGTCGGAAAGCGACAGTCATTACTTTGCCGATGCGATGAAGATCCTCCGTAGGTTATGCAAGTGTCAATTCGTACACCATTAATTTAACAAATGGATGTCTAGGACGAAATGTCGAGCACAGTCAACCACTCGTCTGTAAGGCTCTACTACTCATTGGGCTGCATGAGATTGCTATGGGTATGATGGGACCCGACTTTCTGAGGCTTTCACTGACAGTTTCGACAGGTTCCCCGGAGCGTGCATGGCTTTATATAGGTAGGCCTCTAGCTAATTACAGGGTTATGAGACTTAATGTGATATCTCCTTCGTCAAGGGATTGCTATACGAATGGTTAGTCTGCACATCTCGCGATACTTGTTCGGCTTCGAACTCTGCAATTAGGCGCAAGACCTCGGATTGAATCGGGCGGCGGATAACTGGCGGCTTGGGGGTTCCGAGATGTTTTCGGCTGTCGAAAGCGGAGTCAGAAAGCGGATATGGTGGTCGTGCTGTATCGCTGAAGCGTGAGTTTCCCCGTTATAGGAACCTGCTCTGTCTAAATACGCTCTCCGAAGACATATATGTTCTTTCTTGGGTAGGTATACCAAGTGATGGTGGATGCTCCACCGCTCAGCTGAAGCGCTTATGCTAGGGAGGCCAATGTCGATCGGACGCAATGACTCGGACCTGGAACTTCCAGAAGTAGACAAGGTTTGCTGTCTTCGTCATCCCTACCCATCTTTCCTGATACATGATCTCTGATTCCAGGAAGAAGATGAGGAGCTCTGGCCAGTGACGGAGGACGGTGACGCTCCGCACGAACCCGTTCAGAGCAATACCTCCAGCTGCTTCCGGCATTCAGCCTCCCTATGTTAGTTCTAGTATGTGTACTGCATGTCGTCGCTCACATCTCCTTAGCTATGATCGTCAGCGACATCATCAGGAATATGTATCCAGTTCGCCAATCGGCCAACGGGTCCAAGCGGGCCAGCCTGACTCAGCTGCAATCAAATCTGAGTCAGTGGTACAACGAGCTACCGCAATCCTTAAGATACGAGAAATCGAAACCCCCTGCACCTCATGTCTTCCTACTAAATGTACAGTATTGGTCGGCTATACTCCTTCTGAACCGTGCATGGTGGGCCCTGATGCGTAGCAGAGTCTTTCGCTGGCTGACTCCTACGTTCTTCCTAGTCTCCCCTCTCGGATGGAACGGTGAGTAGAATACATTTTGGTCTGACAAATCATTCGAAGCAAAGCACCGACTTCCAGTCTCTTCGCGCATGACTATACTGGTAGATCTCCCGTGACGGTGCAATGTCTAGACGCTTGTCAGTCGTCCGCAGCTCACATCAGCACTTTAGGTAAGGCACTTGCCGCAGTCGTCTGCTCTGACACTCACCTTCGTAGTCGACGAATATCGTATCAAGTATGGTCTTCAACGCACTTCACCCATTCTGATTCCCTATATTCAAAGCGCCGGGTACGTCAACATTGGAGACTATTTCGGCGAGACTTACACATGTTTTTAGAATCATGCACGCTGCGACATGTCAGTGAAGAATGCGCTGATAAAAGCGAAGGCTGACTTCGTCCTTATAGTGATGCTGCGGAAGTCGAACAAGGGAGCGTATCTCGGATGGTCACAATGTCTGGCTGCATTAGATGAGATGAAGGTAACTAGCTGAATTACCTCGACGGCCCTCTAGCTGATCATGAATACAGTCGGTGTGGCCCAGCGCTCACAACGCCTGGCAGCTCCTGAATGGAGTGAAGCTCCGGCCCGATGATTCACTAGGCCCGTCGATGTCCGTCGCCGATCCGCCGACACACTACCGTGCTGTACATGAGGGCACCGCCTCCACACAGACAGGAGCCACACATGGCCAGCAAATGCCCGGGGACACAGCTGATGCTGCACAGAATTTAGGAGACATGTTGGGTGTGGAGTACGATGGCGACCTCGGTCAATTCTACTCTGGGTACGAAGGGATGAGCGCCGACAGCTCTCCTCCTTGGGCACCCTGGTCGTCCACCTTTTTCCAACCTGGCATTCCTATGGGCCCGTCTCCTCCACCTGGTTATCAAGAAGCCCCCGACCCCGCCCTCGTCCACACATATACGGATCGTGAAGGAAACATGTATTTCGATCCCAGTTTTCATGGCTCTAGATCCTTCGACCCCCTATAACAGGTTTACAAAGCTCGTGCGTTTCATGGATTCTTCATTGCTGGCGATACAGGTTCTTGGCATCTACGCTAGTTCGACCATGTAGTTTTTGACACATGGTCGGCTATGCTTTAATCTCTCATATATTCTTTGCGATCTGTCGTTTTAAAATAGTGGTGACAGGCTCACTCCGTTTGTGCGGGCATACTCAGCTAGGTAGAGAGGCTTAGGGTTTTTTCACTTCCAGGGCGACAGGTTTGACATAGGCGTCTAATTCTTGTAGAACACTACAGTGTAGCATTTAATTGTATGGCACGAGGAATTGGTGTGTAGTTCGAAGCTGGAGAGGTCGCGGTCAGGCTGTCGGGATTCGGGATAGCCAGAATCTCGCGTATCGCACTGATACCTGGTATACTGGACGTCACACGTATACACAGTAAGTACTGTGATGGCTGCCTCTCTTTGTATGAACAGCATATCCTTTGGACAAGAAGGGGAATAGGCAATCGCTTGAACAACCGGTAAACCCTCCCTGTGAACTCCCGTTGCCCGCCTACTCGGATTCACTGAGGAGACGTCCGCCAGCAAGTCTACTAATCCTGGCTCGTTCTTGCAACAAAGAAGCACGCCACGTGCCACAGTCGCTGCCGCATCGCGGAGTCTTCGTCTGAGCTTCAAACACGACGTAGTAAAAGAAAGAACGCCATCCCTGCCTCTTCGTACCCGGCGCACTGTCTCTGTTGAAATAAGATCGAATAGACGATGCGTACATCGTAGAAATATATCAATTATATACGGCCGCTTCCCTCCTATCAGTGAGCTTGGTTGCTGTATTTCAATACGCACAGTCTCAAATTCCAACAATGTGTCTAATTTACATGAAGAAGAAATGAGATCTGGAACCCAACGTAACGTTCAACAAGTCCGTGTCCTTGACGATTCGAAGTACCAAAGAATGATACTTCTGCCTCCGCTCAGTCCCTAGCGGTGAGATCGCGCTGCTCCCCATACAGCTCTTTCCAACCTTTGAAGCCGCCCTCCAACACCAATGCAGCAGAGCTGGAGAGTCCCAGTTCCTGCAGGCGGCCTTGGTACCTTAGAACGAACATGAATGTGACTAGTTATTCAAATCTCACAACTGTGCATCTTACCAGCCGGCACAACGGGGTCCTCTGCCAGTGGAACTTCCGCAATAAAATATTACCTTTGACGTGCGCCCGAACGTGTTGATGAACTCGGGGAGGTCGTTGTAAAAGGTTTGCGCGGGCCATTGATGACTCCCTTTGACGTGCCCACCCTACTTGCAACTCAGTATCCCGCACCAAAACTCGGCGTTCATTCTACGCATACCTTGTGATCGTCACGGCGAACATCAATAACAGCAAAGTCTTGTCCCGGACAGCCCTTCTTCATTAGATTCGCGACTTCTTCCGCAGAGATCTGCGGAATTCCCGACGGCGCAGTAGGGAAAGCATCCCACCAACGTTGCAAGGCATTCGCCGGTCTATCAACGGCGGTGCTACCAGCCTGGTCGCCAGGCTTCACAGCATAGATCTGGTACGACGCTGGTATCCCACGTCCATGTCAGATCTTCTCCATCACGAGTGTGCACTTACCGACCCAAGCGTTCGCATCGAAAGTTGGTTTGGTCGACGGAGCGGCTGGGGCACAGCAACCAGCCGTCGGCGGGCAACACCCATTGCTGCCACTCGTCTCCGACAAGGCATACACGTTGATGTCCGTCCTGGTATCCACAAATAATATATCTGCCGCAGGAATTGAGGTCTCATCATTGCCGGAGATGATGAGGATATTGTCTTACCACGAAAACCTGCCTGTCCGAGAATGGCTCGATATTGTTCCAAGGTGATGGCACCAGCAATACAACCGACGTATGCGGACAGGTCATTTGCTATCTCCGCAGGCAGGGGCTGTTTGGCGATGATCTAGAGCCATCATCAGACTGACATATCACAGATGGCATAGGCGGTAGAGACGGACATCATGAAATACAACCCTGCCTCCAGGTCGCAACACCCGCATCGCTTCTTTCATGATGGCAGCTTTCCCCGAGGTAGGCAGCAGGTTTACAACGCAGTTTGACAGGATACAGTCGATGGAGTCCGAGACGACCGGTAGAGGCTCGGTAAGGGAGGCCTGCACGAAGCACACTTGAGGCGGTGTCAGACCTTGCTTCGCGGCGTTGCGTCGGGCAAGGGATATCATGTCCTGCGAACATCGGACCCGGTCATGAGCGTGATGGCAAGAAGAACGGCAAGCATGCATGTACTTACGGCAGACATGTCCAGGCCGATGGCTTGTCCGTTCGGCCCCACCTTGGAGGCGGCCAGAAGGACGTCGATGCCCCCGCCGGAACCCAGGTCAAGGACGTACTCTCCCTATCATCGAGAACGTTATGTCAGGGACGTTGAGACCACAGGAAATCTCTGACCTTCTTTATTGTAGCGGACGCCACAGGGTTGCCGCAACTCAACCCGAGATTGGCTTCAGCCGGGATGGACTGTAGTTCCTCGAGGGTATATCCGAAGGCAGTGGCCACGGTATTGGCATCTACAACGCGAACAAGTGAGACCCAAGAGTAATGTGTAGTGAGATAGAAAATATTTGCACATTTGGTGTCAACACCTTCTCTGGCCTTTGCGCTGTAAGCGACATGAACAGTCTGTAGCAAGACGCCGTCGGAGTAAGCCATAGGGTACAAGTTGCAGGGGGTGAGCGCCGTCTATAATTCTCGAGCAGCATGTTATATAGTCGCTGGAAATCAAAGAGTCGCCCCCCGACTTAACAAGCAAGGCAAGTGTAAGGTTTACATGGATTTGAATATGAATTTGAATGAGGCTCGGGAGACTAATGATACGACAGCGCACTCACGGCGGCGACTTGGATGACCAATCGGGTGTTTGCAAATTGATTTGGATGAGCGTAGAACCCGGCCCGCTGCACCCCGACCGCCTTCTCCTGCACACGTCCTTGTGTCAAATGTAGTTCTGCACCCGCTGATCGATGATCCGTCAGTCGCATCTCGCATTCAGGACAAGGCAGATCCAGGGCAGGGCAACCCTGAGAAGTAAAGCGTGCTCAGGCAACAAGTACTGTGCCACAGCGCAATTCAAACCGCGTCCAATCCACCGACGGTAAGCGTGAGGAAAGCAAAGCATCATTGCATTCATATGACATGACGGGGCTACAGATACATGAATTGCGACCGAAAGACAGCTGTTCAAGATGACACCTAGTCGAACAGACCGAAGCCCTAAACGAGTGTCAGAAACGGCAGTATTTGAGCTGTCGGAACTACGTACCATGTCATCGTCGGACTCCTCTTTCTCCTCCTCCTTCTCTTCCTCCTTGGGAGCGTCGGCAGAAGTAGCCGCCTCCGCAGCCGGAGCAGCGGCGACAGCGAATGCCTCTGGGTTCGCCAGGTACTCCTTAGCCTGGTGGGAGAGGTCAGTAAGTGGGTATAGAACAGGAGTATGATGCCCATCATCCCGAAATATCGAGTAGTATTTTTATTCAGCACGTGTCCCTTGGACACCTCAGTATTTTCAGTGTATAGGACAATCATATGGGACTTCGCATCGGTAGTGTTGTGGGAGTGGCAACAACTCACCTTCTCGGCACCCTCGAAGCTGTACTCAGTGGCCAAAGCAACTGCGATCAGATTCTTGTAGGAGTTGACCAGGGAGTGGGTAACAGATGCGAGAGTCGGGTAGTTGAGGGCCAAAGACAAGGCGGCAATGGTCTTGATACCAGTGGCGAAGCGACCGAGCAGCTCATCGTCACCAATGTCGAGGACGTCCGGAGAGAAGACGTTTCCAGAGTCGAAGATCTGGACAACGCTCATACCGTAGGTGAACGGAGAGATGTTCAACATATTGAGCAGGGCCGCTTCGGAAGGACCGACACGGGTACCAGCCACGACAACCTTGATATCTGAGACAATTTCGATGGTGCCACGGGCGATCTTGGTTGGGATACCAAGAGCCTGGAAGAAAGAGGTCTTGCCGGGTTCCATACCAGTGTTACCGGCATTGACGAAAACGTCCTTTGGAGCAAGCGCACCAGCACGGGCAGGCGCAGCGACCTTGTTGGCAGTGATCAGGTCACGGATCTCCTTCAAGTCCGCAGACGTGAACACGAAACCGATGTTACCCTTGACGTAGGGGAGGAGACGCTCGAGCTGGGGGAATTCAGAGATGATCGAACGCATGGCACGGCGGACCATGGTGTTCTTTCCCATCAAAACAACACCCTTGCCACGGAGAGCAACACGGATCTGGTGCATCTGATTGGAGCCGACATTGTCGACGTTAACCAAAAAGATAGAGGCTGGGGAAACAGTCAAAATGAGTCGTCTCCAAGTAAACGGGACCCTTACGGTACTTGGAGATGAGGTCCTTCAGCTTGACGAAGTAAACCTCCTTGGCGGCGCGGGTGCCTCCCATTGTGACTTTTTATTACTGGGAGTCGCTCAGTTTGGCCCAACACATGATTAACTTCAGTAAACGTACGTGGAGACGTGTGTTTTGGCTGTGGTATGAGTGCCTCCCAATTGACCTCTGCATATATGTGAGATTAAGGCTGAGTCTTGCGCGTCTCAAACATACCTTATGTGTCAATGGATTTTTCAAGGCGTCTTGTCTGTTGACGGTGTCAATGAGAGCAGGCCAGTTCGTGTATACTTGAAGTTTAAAGTTTGATGAGCGGATTTTGCCGGGCAGGAGACAAATGGGTCGCCACCGAGCGCGCCGTTCAGTTCGACCTGCTCAGTGCTCTCGCCCTCGTGTCCACCGTCGACAGCGACCACCACCCAGGCTTGTGCGCTGATCGGCGTCGAGCTCACCCACAGTCGGGCGTGTATTGTTAAGACAGGGCTGATGCAATGGAATGTTTGGATGCCGTTTGTCGACTGTCCGAACGGTAGTCGGCGGGCAGAACGGCATACAATGGAGTATTCGGTAAGATAATACATATATCACAGACTTGAGTGGTTACCAATGGTCTCTCTTAGGCGACGCGCGTCGTATCTATCTCTAAAGCTCGGTGACCCTGCTCCGCGTTCTTCCTCGGTCGGAGATAGAGTAGTGGGAGTAATCCCCGCCGTCGACGACAAACTCTGGCATCCGCATCCTGTGGAAGACACTCCTCTTTACCGGCCTTCTTCAAAGACCGAAGAGAAGCCTTCAGTATGTCCTGAGCTTGACGGCCAGAGAAAATTCGAAGGCACAACCCAGGCGCCGTCAATGGGTCTAGATGATCGGAACATGACTACCGTCACAAATCGCCAAGTCCTGGGTTCAGCATCTACGCCCTCGCCAATCGAGGCCACGTCCGACAACACTTCCGAGGAACCCGCGTCGCGTTCTAAACTCCCATCCCCCGCGCCGACTCCGTGTACGATTCTCTCTCAGACCTCGTGGGCGACACACTCTCCTAGTACACTCCAATTCTTGTACATGTCTATCAAGTCTCGTTGTCAGTTGGGCGCTATGAGCTCGACAGAAATGAGCGCCTTAATAAGCATCTTCGGCTCTATAGCCGTCCGTCTCTCCAGAGATGCTGCGTCCGCTGGTGACTTCGACCATCCATTGGCCTCCGGTGTTCATTCAGGAGATGCTCGTGATTATTGGGCTTTCCTAGGTGTCGTGGCTCAGGATAAACAAGAACTGGGCGGACTACTGAGTGATTCTGATCGTTACTGGATTATGCGGGCGTCTTTGGTGGAACTGCAGGATCTTCATCTTGTCGTAGATGAAGCAAAGAAAAGTGAGCTTTCAATATTCCCTGACTTACGCGTGGAATTGACTCACATCACTCAGATGCCCGCCAAACCAAAGCCATCGCTCTTGCCCGTCTGCATTATGATCATATCTCTCGCTATTCCCGCTCTCCGGATACCCATGCCGCCTACATGGATGCCGTACTGAGGTATGGTGATGAGAATGCCGTGAACCACGCTCTGCACACGTTTCTCCGCTGTCTGCGCGAACTAGACTCGGTCATGAGTGACTATCGTGACGTACTATGGAAGGCGGTTCTCCGCGATGGGTCAAAGCTGTCTCCGGCCCTGCAAACGCAGATTTTGGCGGCGGTGGTAGAACGAATTCAATCTCGCGCTTCTGCTCCTGGGAAGTCGGCAGGTCACTCTTTGCGGAAGACTAGTGCCGACCACCTATCAGTATCCGACTTGCTTTCTGCGATGCTGAACGTCATCTTCTCGACCCATCCATCTTCGGACGTGGCGCCTGTTACCGAAGAAATCGTGGAATGGTGTAGAGCAGAAGTGCTCGGGAATCTATGTCCTGACGGTACAGCTGAATCTCTGTGCCGCTCTTGGCGGAACCTGTCACTGCTTGCATTTTCGGATGCGTCCCCTCATTTGTTCAAATTGCTCAATGATGAAGCGTCTGCATCTCCTTTGCCTGACATGGCGGATAGCTCAGGCAAGACAAACTGGGAGATTATCTGTGCACTGCATACTCTGGAGAAGGCATACGCTGTGGACAGCAGTGTTCTTGAGGACGTGGGGAGTATCCTTGGGGCACTCTGGGATCAATGGGCAGGCAGGACGGCATACGCGAGCACTCCTGTTCTAGTGGTCCGCGCTATCTACGCCTGTTTTATGCGCCTCACTTGTCTAGTCAAGGAAGTGCCCTTGAGAGAGTCGCTGTACTGCTCCTACGTGTCCTCTGGATTATGGGCGGAAGCTGGGAGCAGCCCAGATCCGATCTTTATCGAGTATTTAGCCTCTGTCATTCTCAGCGGCTCGAAGTCGTGGGATGAAGCCCTGGCTGGTCTCCCGTCAGTCGCCCTATCAGAGCGTGTGTTGACTGCAACCGTCAACGCTGCTCTGTCGCAACTTGTTCAGATCGATGCCGAGAACGCATATAGCCTGTATCACGATGCTCTTCGAGTCGGTTTCCATCTGGAGTCAGAGACTGTTGTCTCGGTGGGCCAAGGACTCGCGAAACGCGGAATGATCTCAGCCGCGTTGGCCCTCCTGAACCAGTCTTCACTGCCACCGAGCGACGCTAGGATTGTCATTGATGGCGTGCTCCTGGAGCTGGCTCATAAGGGGGTTCCGCGCCTTCCACATCTTGATGCTCGCATGCTCGGCCAAACTATGGTCAAGTCATATCAGTCGAGCTCGATCCAACTTCCTTTTCCTCCGAGGAGATATGTAGAGTTCGCCCTGCTACTCCTAATACGCCAAGACCAGGCCCGAGAAGCTTACACGGTATTCGAATCTGTGCGGCGAAGTGTGCCGCATTATTTCAGCCATCGCTTCCTCAAGCTGTTCTTGGGCGCTCTACTTCAGCACTGTCAGCCACGTTTGGCTACCCAGTTGTACCTGCAGATTTCCAAAAGCAACATCAAGCTCGGCTCGGCTCTTCGACCTCTCATACTGTCCGGTTTATATCGCAATAAAGCCCACAGTCTCGCTGTAGAGGTCAGCGAGGCTTCTGGTGATCCTGTGGCAACGCTGCCGCCTCATGTCTCCTTGATGCAGAAGATCAAGTTTGGGCGGCTTCCGGCGACGATTGCGAGTCTGAAGGCCGCTTCCACTGTTCGCAAGCAAAAGGAAGTCGGTTTCGACGAGGCAAAGCTTTTCCTCAACCTCCTCATTCGGGCGAGGCGGATGCAGGCCGCTTGGAAATGGTTTCGCGAGACGCGAGACCGCCACAGTCCCGATCAGCGCGCTGTGTTGGGGAACATCATGCTACACGGCGAACTCGTAGGCCGAAGGTGTCGCAATGCCCGTCAAGTGAACCGGCTCGTTCTCGCGCTCAACAAACTGGTGCGTGAGCACGGTTTCATGGCGGACCGTGTGACAGTCAACATTCTCGTGAAAGCCATCCTAGGTTGGCGGAGGGCCATCAGTACTCAGCATGTGCAGGCACTGTTTGACACGCTCTCCGAGAGCGGGTACCCGACCGGTGGACATGGACCGCGGATGGGTACTGTTTTCGGCTCGCAGCCCTCGATGTTCCCGGCTGGAAACCTGCTGCCCAAGGTGGCCACTCCTATCTCTTTCAGGCGGCACGTCCAGCCACTGTATAAGATGTTCATCAGGGCGTTCTACCTGAGAGAGGATAAGCGGTCTGCGAAGACGGTTGTGGAGATGTTGAAGAAGGTCGAGCGGGAGTGGCATGAGCAGTTGCAAGCACGGAAGGAAGCGAGGAGACGCGGTGCAAAGCGGAAATTAGAAAAAATTAAGAATGCGGCTGGCTCAGTCGATGGTAGACATAATACAGATGGTAGATGATGCGGAGACTGTTTAAGTCTTCTGAGTGTGAGGCCTGAGCTGAGCGGTCAGGGAGCTTTTCGCACGACTGCGAGCGCGTAACCGGGTTTGGATTTGATCGTCTGGCGTGCACTCTAACCTTTGCTACGATGTCGTCGGCTTTCCCTGTCGTGGTTATCCTTGTCATTGTTCTCGGCTTGATGGCTGCAGCGTGGTTCACTACGCCTAAAGGGCCTAATCAGACGTGTGTGGATACCCTGGAACCCCTGTGCAACGCAAGATTGATTTGGCTTTGCAGGTTAATACGGACGAGTGTGCTGCTGACACTGTCATGCTGCTATCTTATGTGGATGATCACCTATATGGCACAGGTGCATCCACTAATTGGTGAGTTGCTGTTGGCGTTGACCGGTGAACACGAATTGAGCCTTGCCACAGTCCCTACGAAGAACTTTGCAGTGGAGGAGTGAGTGGGGAGGCTGCACGTCCTGCTCGACATTACCATACCATGTACGTGCCAACCCGTATCTGTGCTACGTCAACATTCGATTGACCTTCAATGCCAGCATTGTAGCATTTCTGTATATCTGCATTAATTCAGACACATCACGCGCGCTTGTCTTCGCTTTTCAGTCTGCATTCCTGTCTCACCACCCTGTTCCACTATCACCATGCGCCTCTGTACTCCCCCAACCTGAACCCCTTGCCCATCCTGACTCCTGAGATTCTGCAGGGCCATCCTCGCCAGCACCGCACGGCGCACCCCAACCAGGTACACTTCCAGTTTCGCTTTTGTCATCTACAGTGCCATCCTCTGCAGCGTTCTCTTCCGACTCCCACTCATCCTGTTCACATTCGCCCCAGAAAGGCTCAGGTTCCTCATGCACACCACCCAGGAGCTCAACCCGCCACTCCGCCCTGCCCCTGCCTTCCTTTCTCATCATCTTCAAGTCCTTGTGCTGGTCCACCGCCGCGATGAGGAACTCTAGCCAACCACCGCACATGACGGCAATGTCGTTCTCGAACCACAGCTCCTCTAGTCTCGTCACAGCTTGGCGGAATTCCTGCATCTTTGCCTTGACTGCTTCTCCTATTTCGTCGAGGGACAGAGGATGGCGGGCTTGGGGGTGCGCGTCGTATCGGTGCGTCTTTATCAGCTCATGCTTCGTCTGCTTACTTGCCCTCTTCACCACTTTCATGGCCTTCTTCGTGCGTGCGTCTTGGCGTGGTTCACCCTCTATGCGCTTGAACTTCGCTACCTGGCTCGCATAGCCCAGTTCCTCGTCTCTTCCCCACTCATCTGGCTCGACCGCCTTTCCTATACCGGCAACCTCCACTGTATATCCCCACTCGTCCGCGACGCTTGCGCACCACTCCGTGAACTCCTCCACCACCCACTCGAACTTGTGATCATGGTGTCTGAAGATACGGTCTGTCCTTCCAGTAGGGTCAGGATAACCGCCCACTCGTGATTCAGGGGTATCGGGAGGATGGAATCTGGCATTGAATGTAAAGTTTGGGGTTGTCACAAGGAGGAGGCGGGGATGGTACACGCCCAGGAGGACAGGGGCGAAATCGGGTAAGATGTGTTCTGGCAGGTGCTCAATCCTATCGCATGAACTGCTCAGATTGAATTCGAAGGGTATAGGCGCGCATACATACACTTCCATGGCGGTAATACACTCCACCCCGACAAACTCCTCGTTCAAGCTCTCCAACCCTCCTTGCCACAACTTCACCTCCAACGCCTCCCACCTAACATTCTCGTTCCAATGCGACGGTGGCTTTGGGGCTGTGCCTAGCACCGCGAATTGCAGATCATGCGGCGACACATCGAGGCCGGCGAGATGGGAGGGGTGTAGGTTCGCGATCTTGTCGGGGAGGGTGTTGGGTACAGGGTAGAATGATTCAGAGTGGGCGCAGGAAAAGGGCCCCGTGCATCTCGACGTTGATTCAGTGTCGGCGTTTGGGAGCGAGTTGGAAGGTGGCGGAGGGAGCCACGGTGCAGGTTGGCAGAGACATGCGAGGAGCTCGCCTTCCCCGCATCCAACGTCTAGTACCTATTGTATCTATCAGTTCGAGGGCACGGAGGACAGATATTCTACTCGCCTGTGTTACATGCTCTCGTCGAAGTTGATCAAGAACCCATCCTCGTCTTTGGAGATATAAGTTCGGGGAGAAAGTCACCCTAAACTCTGGTTGCTCATCAATGTCGTTCAAATCCATAACCTTGCCTGTGAGCGGTCTTCGCTATGGAAGGGATGTCTTTGAAGGCTGTCGTAGGTAGCGATGAGAGCGTATTTAAATATGGACACATGCTTTGTACGTATGCCGCTGAGCGAGCGAGTGAAGTGGACTTACACTCGAACATCATTCAAACTGAGACAGAGTCAAATTTGTAGCATCCAGGCGGGGTATTTGACCTGTGCTATCAACGCGCTTAACACAACTAGCTTACACCATCGTCCAATACTACTACGACCGGTACAACAGAATAATAATCAATCACGAGTAGTCGAGTTAAAGTTAACATGAAGCGACCGCTCAACAATTAGGTAGCGGTTTTGAGAACCATATATCACCATTTACAACAGACCCGCCTGGCGCAAGTCCCTAGTTAATCGCTCCTCAGCAGCCAGAGCTTCCGGTGCGACGGCAGCCCCACGGCGGTCGCTATTCTCGTCGTGGTCCGGTGGAATACCAAAGACGATTTCCAAGTTTCGTCGCACGGTTCTGTCATGCTCTATGTCCTCTGCTGAGAGAGGTTGCGGCTGGGACGCCGAGCGTATGGATCGCTCCCACCGCTTCACGCGCCAGAAACCGAGGACGGACGTCAGCAGGAGCATCCAGCCTATCAAATAAGATTCGGTGAGCAAATGGTGAGGTAATGAAAGGGTGGCGTCATGGACGGACCTAGCGTCATGAGGATGAATGCGAGCCAGTCTCTTGAAGGAACGCCGTTGAACCCTCCGTTGTAGACTATGGTGTCGTCGGGCATCGTGGCATTACCTATGCTCATAGTAGCATTGCCCGAATCCGGGGTAAGCTCTGACGGCCACCCATCCAGTTCCTCACCCGGAAGCACCTCAGAACCGCTCCCACCGTCGCCAGTTCCCATCCTCTGCGTACGCGAGTAGAACCCGAACTGGATGAGAGTAAGACCCAGCCCCGCTCGCGATCCAAACTTGGCCGCGTGGGTTGTGTGGAGGAGGTAGGTGAGCAGGAAGCCGGGGAACTGGAAGAAGAACGAGGTGAAGAAATTGGCGATGAACTGCATGCTAGAGCCAGTGGGCAGGTCGTCGACCATCATATCGGAGCCGTCAATCGCAGAAGGGGCATGTACAGTAGTCTCCCAGTAGGGTGGAGCTGAATCCAACCGCGCAGCCTCATAAGACTAGAGGAGCGTTGTCATCGACTGGTATGAGTAGAGACAGGACCATACGCACAGGCGGCATCTCCTTCTGTGCATCCTCCGGTACCACGTACATATTCCCATCGTCACCCTGCACCTCGACACCCCGAGAAGGCTTGGCTGTCACATTCGCAAAGACCCCGTCGTTCTCGATGCCTGCGCCCACTCGTCTCGCGTTGCCAGGCTCCGTAGGTATACGAGTGTAATGGCTGGGCAACAACGCTCCAACAGCTCTCCTAACGAAGGATCGGCGAGGGGGAGGTGGCCGAACAACAGATGTGGGGATCACGCCATTCGTATTGCCCAGGTCAGACGGTAACGCACTCGCAGACGCAGGCGGCGGCGACCCCGGCGGGGGAAAGTCATAGTCCCTCTCAAAGTCATATCTCCCAGGAACATTAACAACATCCCCGCTCGTCCCCTCTTCCTCATCCTGAGACATACCATACCCGCCGGTCAACGGCCTGGTCTCTGCCAAGCTCTGCTCTTCTTCGCCGTCCGACTCGAATGCGTCGTCCATCTCCCGCTCCGCGTCCGGCGCAGACCGTGGATTCGGAAGCGGGGCGTAACCACCAGGCATGATAGATAAGCTAAGGTAGGTTAGAGAAAGAGCGGAAACGAGGGGCGCGGAGCCCTCAGCTGGAACAGTTAGCCGTGCAGCCTGAGACAGCGCAGATGATATACGCGGCCACTGCCGTCTCCTGTGCCAGATCATATCAGATCTGACTGAGGAACGGTCGTTTATAGACACCGGGAAATCCGTTGGAAAACACAGCACTCAGGTACAATACAGAACACACAGCTCGGGACCAAATACAGTGAAAAGGTCTCGATTCAACCAAGCAATCCCTTAACGTATTTTAGTATGTCTTTGCCCTGGTAGCAAGTGAGGTGAGCTTGAGTTTAACCACACAGTCAGATGCAAACACATACCCCGCGAGTCTTAACCTCAGCAACCATCGCCTCCACGCTGTCGATCACCATATCCGAATCATCTCCGCCTCCTTGAGACGCCCCTTCACCTGAGCTCATCCCATCTTCGCTGCCCGCCGAGATCAGTTGGCGATTCAGCGCCGACTTCTTCCTGCGCCGTTCCGCGAGGCCATATCGCGACACAACCTGCAGCACCGCTCGCCATCCCTCTACCGCGCTCTGCGACAGCGCCGCAAAATTCACGTTGATGCCCTGGGTCTGCGTGGGCAGGGACGGGACGACGCTCGACTTGACCACGTAGGGACAGTAGTTCCGGTGCTCCAAGAGCAGGTCAAACTGCCGCTGAGGATTCGCCCGCCGGCTTGAGGAGCTGCTGGACGGCGAAGGGGTCTTCTGACCCTCTTCATCTTGCGGCGTAAACGCCCATAATCCAACCCGACGTTGACACAACGGGCAATGTAGAATCGACTCCCGCTTGCCTCCTGTGGCTGAACCAGACGGGCTCGAGAGATGCGAGCCGAGCCTCTTAGGGTGCGAAATCACCGGAGGCATCTGAGCGCGACCACCACCCCACAGTGCGCTCACAGAGGGAGGAGTAGACAGGGACGGTGTGCCGGCCCTTGACGATGCCGTAGATGTTACGCGGGAGAATGAGGACGTGCGGCGGGTTGGCGGTGGAGGAGGAGGTGCAATCTCCCAACCGAATAGCGAAGTTAGGATAGCCGTTTCAGAGGGTTCCGGCTCGGCCTCAGATGCTGAATCATGAGATTGCTCGGAGGGTGCTCTGTGCGATGCACTGTCTTCTTCAAAACCCAAATCTAGCGTGGGCGGCTTACTTGATATCGACCTAATTGTAGATACCAGCGCGTGCACTTGCGAAGATGACTTTGGACAGACATATCAGACAACATTGTGTGAGGCATGTAAGGGAAACCTACCAAAGGATGCTTGATTTGCACCGTTTCGAGGAGAGGGTTCAGTTGAATGGCTCGGGCCTTGAGGTCCCTCGCCATCGCAGCCGGGGATCTCATTGGTATGCGATAAACAGCGTCTACCGCGAGCAAGTTGAGTACCAGCCTCCAACGATGCGGCTGACTATACGCACCATCACACTGCCGCGTCTTCCACGGACACCCGTCCTTATGGTTTTGAACCAGACTGACGCGCTGCTTCTCCACGAGGGCATTCGCTACAAACATGTCGTCGACAAAATGACCTACCGTACGCACTCCAATACTACGCACCCGCTTCTTTAGAGAGCTTGTCCCGCCCGGCGAGCACCCACGACGCATTGCACATCGCGCACACGAGCCGCTCCTTGCCATCGTTTATCCACCCGCACTTTGCAGCCGCGACGGCATCGATGGCGCCCGGTTTGTTGGAATACGTGGGTAGCTTGTACGTCGCAAGCCGCAGCATGAACGATTGTGTGGACGAGGGCCGGTACTCGCCATATGAAGGAGATGAAGGTATGGCTGCATCATCAGAGGAGAACCGGAAGGGTAGAGCTTTCTTTGTGCGACTTGCGGCTCGGGAGAGGATAGCGGAAAGGTGCGGCGCTTTGGATAGAGACTCTGATTTGCTAATGGGTGAACCCCTGACGAAACAAAGGGGCTATGGTCAGACCAAGCTGAAGACAATTCTTGGAGCGCAACTGACGATGTGTCGCTCTTTGCCTTGATACCATACTTCGCCAGCGTCGAGTAGATAGACCTGGCTACACGAGGTCTCTTCGGAGGCGGCGGGTGGATTGATGAACTCGAATCAGAGATGGGTCCAACGGCCTCGTCCAAACTCTGCAACGCATCTTCAAGCTTGCGCTGTGCATTTGTTAGGATCAGTTCCTTTGTTCCCAGCAAACAAATCACCTTGATTTCATTTGCGTGGCTCGTCTGCGCACTGCTGGCGAACGTCGATACCGTGCTTGAGGAATCCATCGGGTCCAGCGGCATTAATACAAGCAGGTGGCAGCGACTTGAACGCCACAGTTCGAAATGGAAGTCTGTCAGACTGTCAGACGCCGAGGGTCGTGGGAAAAGCGGTACTATCACAGGCCCAGCACCAATCCCCGAGCCATCCATGCGCGGTCAGTGCGGCTCAAAATCCCATCCAAATAATCATAAAAGCTGCTTGTTCAGCTCCATTGCCCTTGTACTTCTACTGCTACCAACATGCCCAGATTATAATCTACTTTCTGTCGCGGTCGATCCATATAAGCTACAGGTACGGACCGCCTTCTGTATCCGGTCTAATAAGTCGGTATAGGACGGATGATGCGCTATCGTGAGGTCGTAATGAAACAAGATACCCAAACCAAAACCGGTGCGTAAGGTCATCTAATCGTGGTGCCGCCGTCTGTACTGAATGATACGCGGGTCCTTCGGGAGCGTGATCATAGTCTGGGGAGCAGCAGTATCAGCAGTGCATCCACACACTCCCTATACCAGTACTCACATGGTAGTTGTGTGCTGGGAAGGGACCAGGTAACCGTAGCTCAAGATTGCGGACCAAAGAAGCGATGATAGTGCCGAGCTGCAGGTAAGCAAACTGTTTCCCGGACGTTAGCGACTCATTGCTACAGATCCTCTGCGAAGGACGCTCACCTGTTCGCCGATGCACCGATGCCGGCCAGCACCAAACGGTTGGTAGGGGCTATCCGTACCCTTGCTGACAAGACCGAAACCATAGTCGATCTTCTCGCCATTGTCGTCGGTGTACTCCGTGAATGCCTTCGCAGCGGCGCCCTCAGGGTCACTCCACCGCGTAGGGTCCCAGTTATCGGCGTTCTTCCAGATGCGAGGGTCAACTTGGCTTACGGCGGGACACGCAAGGACGAAATGGCCCTTGGGCACGACAAACGACTGGTCCTGGGAGGGCGCAGACAACGTAGGGGGAACAATGACCTCGTCGCGGACCTTGCGCATGATGCTGTGGATGGGAGGGTGCACACGGAGGGTCTCACGGATGACAGAGTCCAAGACCGGCAGCTTCTTGATATCGTCATACTCCATATTGCGGAAGTGTCCATCGCCCGAGCCGAAGTGTTCGACCTGTTCGCGGTAAAGCGCCTCGCTGCAGAAGACGCTATTCAGCTTCATGAGGACACGCTTAGGGGAGACGGCACTCACGCAATCTCGGGCTTCTCAGCCAAGTGGAGCAGAGTCCACGATCCCGTCGCAGAAGAAGTGTGCTGACCGGCCATCAGGAGAGCAATCATGATATGGGCGATTTCGTGGTCCGCCAGGGGTCGGCCGTTCCGGTACGTCTGATTCATGAGAGCGGCCATCATGTCATGTTCGTACTGATAGATGTTAGTTCGTCAGTTAAACCATAACATCGCCGTAGCACGCGGTACCCACCTCACTGGCTCCAGCCTTTCGCTTGCGCAGGATGTCCTGGTAGAATTGACTCATTTTCTTGTGGGCGACATCCCGCTTGCGGTAGCTCTCAAGTGGAAGATTAGGGAACAAGAAGTTGATGGGAGTGAAGCCGCCGTCGAGGTCGGAATACAGGTCTGCGAAATGCTTGTCCAAACTGTCCCGGACCTCCTTGCCTTGCAGCGTCCTCGAGGCAGTCAAGATGGTAATCTCAGACAGAACCTTGAGGACGTCAAAGGAACTCCATTCCTCCGTGCTGTTCTTCTGAAAGACCTGAAACGCGGCGTCCCGGCGAAGGAACTGCTGGACCTCCTCGTCGATCATACCCACATAGGCCCGGAAGTTCTCCACCGACAACCCGACCTTTACGAACTTCTTCTGTTCCATGAAGACGTCGTTGGGCACATCGTACACGACATCCTTGCCGAAAACAGGAGTGGTTAAGTGCTAACAAAGACAGGGTTATCAGCCAGACATTCATGGGAAAGACCGCAGAACTCACCGTGTACGCATCCTCTGCAGACAGCGCCACGGACTTTCCACCCAAAACGAAGTTATTGCCCTTGGGTCCCAGTGCCACGGTAACTCTCCGGCCGAACAAAACAAACGTGAAAACATCACCGTACTATGGGCACGTCAAAGAGACAGGGCACGTGATGTTGGTAAATCTGGAATTTGACTGCAGACTAGCTGAACGCACCTTCTCTCTGCAATCGAAGAAGAACTTGAGGGGATCATTGCCATAGGAAGGCGCGGAACCAATGAAAGGAAGCCAGTGGAAGACGACCGGGGGCAGCGAGGGGTCTCGCGGCGCGATCTGTCAGGAAGACTGGTCAGAACCGAATAACACTCCTTGCGAATATTCTTACCAGTTGCCATAGCACATTCAAGGCGATAGCAACCAAAGGGATGTTGCACAACGCAAGGACGAGGAGACGGGGAGAGACGGGGAGGCGGTTTTGAGCGTCGGCAATGAAGCCTGCCCAGGAGTCGCTGGTGAGTGAGAAATACTCTGAGGTGTTGAGGGACATGTCTGCGTCGGACGCTTGGTCGTCGGCGTTGACGGGGGCAGTCAGGTGTGGGAGACGGCGGGTAGCAAGGTCTTAAGTTGCGGAAAGAGTATTTATGGCCAAAAAATAATCAGCCACCTCTATAGGTATTCCAAAAATCGAACGATACGGAGCCTCCTGTACGCACACTCGCCCGACCTGCCTCGGCTTCTTTCTTGCCTGATAAGGCAATTAGTTTCCACGTGTCTCGTCAAGCGGGCCTCAAGGACGCGCCTAGCTATCACCTCACGTCGGCTACCAGCTTCGCATCTGCAGCTTCTCGAATATTCCCTTTCATACTGTTTCTTGTATAAGTATTCCACTGCAAGCTCGGTTGCTCATCCACGCCTGCTGGAATTTATCGACCAGTCCGCAAACAATAGGCGCAGGCCAGTCATGCCATTCCCTCGCTCTCCAATAAGCTTCCTGTCTCTGAGATTCGTCGTAGCTGAAACCGAGCATTTGGCGCCACAAAATACTCAAAATAAACGATCGCGCCACAGTTCTAGCGGCTTTCCTCCTTGTGAGGGACGTCGCCAGATCCTGTCGTGTGAGGCTACATGACGTTGAGCTTCGCAGCACCGAGTCCTCGCCAATGATGGAACCAGAAGCTTAATTATGCGAGGAACCCTGCTGTGAGCAGATCTAGCACTGGTCAGACAAGCACGCAAGTGGCGTGATTCGGCTCTGTCACAGTGGTCGTCAGTCTGCATGGTCGTATGCTTTTGCGCAGCACATCTGTCCCACTTATGATATCAATGAATCTATTCTTTGCATTGGGCGAGACACGGGAACCTCAGAACAAATCCTTGTTCTATGATACGCTCTATTCAGAGTGGGTGGCGGAGCAGAGCGGTGGTCGAACAGTGCTCGTGAAAGATGCGTGAGCGAAGCACGGGCTACCATTAAGACACCATCCATGGAGGTCCATACACAGCGACGATTATACTTTTATCCAATTTGATACCACCGTCACCAGGTAACCCGATTAAACACACCCTACCGCTCAGTGAATACACACTCGCTAGCCCGAGCAAGTTCCAAACGCTCCATGCGCAAGGGCAGGGTCTCGCCGATGATATACTCCGTGTCCCGCCGACGCAGATTCAGGACAGACCCGTGAAACCCTAGCTCATTCACATAAACCTTCAGGACTGAGCAGCCCCTGTACGAAGAAAACTTGGGGATCTCTTGCACCTCCCCAGTCAGATTCTCCAGCGGGTCAAACTCTCGCGGTTTTCGCGCAAAGCGCGGGTCCATTTGCCAGCGCTGGATTATCCTGAGTGCCCAGTTGAACGTGTGCTCCTTCTCGGCCTTCATGTGCGTCTTCGCCCTGTGGTCCACCTCCTTCAGGATCTCCTCCTCCATGAACTTCCTGCTGAAAGTTGGGCACGAGGGCAACAGCGCGTGCTTGATTTGCCAGTGCGCCACAAGGTCGTGGTAGCGCCGCAGAGGCGATGTAACACGAACGTACCCCTCATCCGCTGCTGCCCCCACGAACCAGTGCCGGGCTGGTTCAAGCATATATCTGCCTGTAGCGGGGGCGACGCCGGTCCTCACCATATCCGTGAACGTCACCATCATGCGCTCGTCACGGACATCAAGAAGCTGCTCAAGTGCCTCATCTGACGGCCCGAACGGCTCTCCCTGCGACCTGCGCAACAAAGGAATATCACGCTCCTTCCCGAACCTAGAAGCGACGCGACCAGCCGCCTTCATGCACTCCGACACGATCCGTCTCGAACCCTGCGTAAACACCGCGAAGTTTTCCACGCGATATGAAACCGCAGGGAAGCCGCTGAACTCGACGGGGGTCGTCATATCCCGAGGTGAAGGAGGGCACTCTGATGGTGTCGAAACCGACACTTGCCCCGTATTCACGAGGAAGACTCCAGATCTTCGAGCGTATTCGAAGAGACCATCCGTGACGGCCTGTAAGAGTAGAAGGTTCTGTTTGTCTCCCTCACTGACAGAAGGTCTGCTCTGAAGACCTGTTTTAGGCTGATCCGGCTCACCGAAGGGAAAGAAGGGTCTGACAGCCTGGAAGTTCAGCGCATGATCCACCTCGTCATATGATATCCGCTTTACGTTCCGCACGAGTCCCGCACGAACTTTGTAGTCCAACATGTTGCCCTGCATATCGGTCTTGAAGCTGAACGTCATGACAGGCTCGGGCTTGCCCCTGGCTGACACGGCGCCTAAGCTGAGATCAGGCAGCTGAGGCAGCTCGCCGAGAAGTGGATTCGTCCTTGTGACGTGATACGTAGTGAACACCCTATCTCGTGCTTGAGCAGCGATCCAGTGTGTAGGAGGGAGCACAGATGTGGGGTCCGCAATATGGCAATGAACCCACGCACGTCCGGGCTCGGAGGGCAAAGGCTCGACGGACAATCCGTCATCTAGCTCTTTCGCACCAGCATCATCGATAACGTACACGGGCAGATCACCGAAGTCGTGCCGTACTGACTCTAGTGGGTCGCTCGTATAGAGGTCGTCGGGACCCATAGGCTCTGAGGCGGTTGCGGTCGAACTCGGCGCAGCAATGAGATCCTTTGGCTTCACGAGGGGTAAAGTTTGATCATCCTTTCCCTTCGTCCGTTCATAGTCAATTCGCATCCCTCTGGGCTCTCCCTCGACACTCTCCCATGGTGAGAGTATTCCAAGCTCCTGAAGAATGACCTCCGCGCCACGGTCCATAGCAACATCGCTATACAATCCCAGCTGCCTTATGATGGCGGAAAGACCAATGACGAACGGATCAGGCTGGATTTTACGGACTTTCCGAACGCACATGCGCAAGAACTTCAGAATCGTTAAGTCAGTCGAGTCGAAGATGGCGTGGTCCATGGGTTGGGCCGTAGGAGGTTCTGTCCAGGAAGCTATAGACCTCTTCCTGGAAGCGACGATAAGCTTGTGAGCTTTTGATGCAAACCGCTGGATTGGATTGTTCTCCTCGTTCATGGTGCGAACCATGTCCGATAGCTCCTCCAGTATATCGACGTGTTGTTGGGGTCGAGCATAGAAACGCATCGGCGGTGCTTCGTACGTAGAAGCAATCTGGAACTCCGATGCTCGATTCAATAACGCTAGGTGCACGGCCATAGCATGGACAGGGTCCCTGCATTTGGGACTCTTAGGTACTAGCTTGATGGCTTCGTCTAGGGTAAATTCAGACCACCCGTCTGGTTCTGGGGACTTCAGCAGTGCATGCAAACTTGGCATCTTCCGGCCTACAGACGCTTGTGCACCTTCCAATGCCTTCTTCATCTGGCGTATGAGTTTTAGTACCGTTACGCGAGCCGAATGTGCAATCTTGGTTTCCGGAATGTCTTCCGTACCACATCGGGCCGCGAGAGCAGTATCGATGAAGTCCGGCACGGCGTGCGTGACATCTTCCACATAGTGGACGAGGACATTACCAGTCGCAGTCAAAGACGTGGCCATTTCTACTGCTCTCACAGTATAACGTTCGAGTACCACGCCATGGACCTCTTGAGAGTTTCTACAGCATGGTCAGCATATACGGAGCGCAACAAAACGGTCTGCAACCAGCCTTCTCAAAACAACGAACGCGCCGGGCCGGAAGTACTTGTTCTTGTAATCCTCTGACACTTCCACCTCGCCGTCCTCATCTGCAGGGCCCATGAAGACTTGGTGCTCCTGCCTGACCGGGGCAATGATTGCTTCAGTACCTCCGAAACGTCCTACAACTTGCGCCGACAGTTGTGCCTCCTCCCTTGCGCGTCCAGGAATGCGAGTCCATCCAGGGCGGTCCTCTCCTTCTGCCGCTGCATTGAGAAGAATGCGGCTCCAATGCGCAGCTAGTTTTGCAGGGTCGGCTTTTTGTATCTGAGCCTGTGGTCTCTCGGGCGCCCGTTTTTCACGCGAGTGTTTCTTGGAGGCGGTAGTGCCAGATCTATTTCTTCTTTGACATTGTAAACTTGAGGGGGCTCTATTCCTCAGAATATCAAGGCGTAGATCAGCAATGCATTGAGCGGTGCGACGATGCATACAGCAGAGTGAGCGAGCGGAAAGCTAGCTGCTCGGGCAGAAGGACAGGCCGCAGGATGGAATAGTGCTAAATTTAGGGCTATGCCACACGGCCAAATATGAGTAAATACGACTCGTCCAAGTATAGACCAGATATGAACCAGTCTAGGCAGTAAACAAACCTGGAGTACTTAGTATCGGAAAGGTTTGTATATGTGGTTAGGAGAATCGCAAACATATAGCTAGCACTCTCTAGAATCGGGCATGGTCGAGATCTGCCGACTGAAAGAGACTCATATGCGTGACGTCACAGTCAGGTGATTCGTTGTCGCGTCGCCGTCGCGTCTTGCTTGCCACCACATCTTGACTTCTTCCTGCCACCGCCATGGACGCAGACGACTGGGTTGTTGCAGACAGCGAGGGAGAAGAGGATATATCTGCCGACAGCCTGCTTCTAGACAGTGCGAATTTTGCGGATCCGCGACGCATTACCCAGCGCGAAGGTGCGCTCCTCGTTCCCGGTCCATTGTACCAGTAACCGGGGACGAGCTTACTTATTTTTTCCTGAAGGTATTGAACAGACCACGCCAAATATGACGGTGTCGGCAATATCTTCCTTCTCCTCGAAGCGCGTTCCCCCATCTGCCGATTCTTCCACTATATCGCATTTCGAATCCATGCGCTCGCCTTATGATACCTCGCATATCACTACACCTTCCACAAGCGGAAAGCCTTCTACTTCGTCTTCCTCTCGCCCCAAGCCCCGTCCCGCATTCAAGGGCAAGCAAGCTGCGAGCGCGGGGCCCGATGTCGCGACGACTGCTCAGACGGCGGAAGTCAATACACCCTCGAAGCATAGCACATTAGTCACCTCCGATCCTGGTATTAGGAGCACTGTGATCCATCCGCCTGCCACGAGCTTCAGTGACACAGCCTCCATCGGCCCTGATCTGGCAGAGCGCGTGAAGATGCGTTCACGCAGAAAGCCTATCGAGCCTACCGTCGCTCAACCACCCACCACTCTCAGCCGAGCCATATCTCAAGCGAAGAAACGTATCTCGGCTCGAGACGACGTCATCGAGCTTGCTTCCGATTCAGAAGACGAGTTGACCTTGCGACCCGTCCCTTGCGCGGCCTCGACGCTCTCGAGAAGGACGCTCACCTCTCCTGAAGTAATCGAATTGCACCAATCACAGAATAGTGTTCCCGTCCTCACGACTTCTCCCTCAGTTCCCACTTCGACCCTGCCTCCATCTGATTTCCCTTCCACCATCCCTACTGAGCTTGTATCATCACCGGGCTTGAACCTGACTGGACAGCGCAGGAGGAGACGAGTCCCTCCGAAGAACAACCTCATATGGGACCACGGGGACAGCGAAATGGACCATGCAATCCAGAATCCCGTTGCTAACACGGGCATAGAGGGGCCCCTATTTTTTGCTCCAACCTCGTCTCCATTTTCCGATGCGCCGGACCCTTCTGCCGCTGATGATATAGTGCTCGAGGAGCCTACCCCGCCTCCTGCGCGGGCTAAACCTGCAGCGAAGCGTAAGAGGAAAGATAATGAGACCGGCGAGGGCGACGATCGGAATGTGAAGCCTAAGAAGCGTAGCCGTAAAGACAAGTCTGAAGGAAGCAAGTCCAAAGGGAAGAAGAAGGCTAAGACACACGAAGAGGACGAGGCTGTATTTCAAGGGACGGAAATGAATACAACTTCTGTCTCTCTGCCTGAATGCGCGGAGAATGCGCTGCCGGTCCCGTCTTTGGCTGAGCTTCTGGCAGATGACTCGAGACACAACGCCACACCTCAAACCAACGACCAGGATGTCCTTGTTTCTCCACCCGAGCGGAAGACAAAGGAACGGAAGTCAGGGTCAAATAAGAAGAGCAAGAACGTCATAGTCGACTCCGATGAAGGAGAATCTGCAGAGGAGGCACCAGCCGGATCCTCGCATACATCGAAACATACCAGTGAAGATAACTTGGAGCAGATGGAACCTGAGAAAGCGGCGGATGTTGCAAATGATAAACAACTCATCCCCGAACCAGAGAAGTCTATCGAGAGTGTAAAGGTAATCATCACTTGACTTCTCTCGACAAAAACGCTTATACCACTTTAACTAGGAAAATGTGCCTCCTGCTTCGAGCGAAAATAACCCAGCCACACCTGTACAACCGCACATCCCCAAAATCCCCCGCCGATCATTCACCCTCAAATCCAAGTCCACACCCATGTCCGAACTCATCCGGCGCGTCAACTCCCAGCCTGGCTCTCCCTTCGCTCCCTCCAGGTCCTCCCCGCATCCACTCCTCAAATCATCGAAGTCCGCTCTGTCCCGCATCGCGCCGCTGCACCCGAACCGCCGCACCCCGCCTCCTCCGCCGCCTCGGCCGCCAAAGCCCAAGGAAAGGAAGACGAAGAAGCAGCTGGAGATGGAGGAGCAGTGGGAGATGGAGCTTGAGGAGGAGGTTGACGGATGGTTGTGCTTGACTGACGTGGAGAGGGATGCGTTGAGGAAGGCGAAGCGGGATCGGATGATGGGGTACGGGGAATGCGAAGATTAATGAGGCCTCGTGCATTAGCGCGGAGGATGGACTGTATTGTATCACATTACGTCGTACTTCATCGTCCTTAGAGGATTAATCATTTTAATCACACGTTGAAGTCCAGATACAACCTCACTTGGTAATCCGCGACTCATTACACCAGCGCACTATGCAAGAATACACGTACAAGATTACTCTTGAACATGCGATACCCCGAGGATTTAATGCCCCAGATACTCGTACTCGTCCCACTTCCGGTCAGGCTCTGCGAAGATGTGCCGCGTGACATACTCGTTGCGGAACATACCCACAGGATCGTACTTCTCCACTGTCCGAATGAAATCGTCAGTCCGCGGGTACAGCTCCCGAACGTCGCCCGGACGTAGATGGTGCGCCTTCGCCCAGTGCGGGCGGCCGCCGTGGCTGGCGATGATAGCGCCGTACTCGTCAAATAACTTTTGGTACGGGACGTCAAATCCATACGGCCTGATAGGACCAGTCAAGATCGCGAGAGGAGGAGGGGAGAACTGGGATAACTCACTTGTACTGGGCGATACCAATCCAGCAGGTGGTTCTCCCATTGCTGGGACTGAGCCAGATGTCGTCGGCTGACGAAAATCGGATCTCGATAGGGAAATGGGGGCGTAGACCCTTGGGATCAGAGTGCTCCCTGTCCAGCCACTTCCGCAGATCACGTAGGCAGGCGGGGGCCTCGTTATAATCCACGGCATACTCAATTGTATACTGCCAGTACTGGATGTTAGGACACAATCAGTAGGCGTCGCGCAAGCAGTTTGGACGACAGACTTACTCTGTGCTCCACGTTGAATATGCGGAAGCTGTCGTCAACGGCAGTAGTCTTCTCCTGGATCAGCCAGGACACGATATACGCAGCACAGGCATTCAAGTTTGGCAGATATAGGCCGAGAAACATCAGAAACTGGACCATGTGGTATCCGACTAGTGTTGACCAGAACCAGCCGCCCGAAACATGCCTGCACTGTAATCAGAGTCAGATAGTTTCGCATCGGGGGCTGAAATATCACCAGTGTTACCTTGTCCGTGCGATCAGCAAGGCTGACTTGCATGATATTGGTCTGAGGAAACCACCAAAGGCGGGTGTGCTGCGATTCCTCGGCAAGTTCAAAGTATCTTTCCACCGCCTCGTCGAATGATAACGCAAAGCGCCTCTCCTTGAGCCTGAAAGCAGGCTCCACTTCGTACTTGATCGTCATGATTAGACCCGTACTTCCCAAACCGCATATAGTCGCCATAAAGAGATCCAAATACTCCTCTCTCGAGCACCGAACTTTGCTGCCATCGGATAATAGCAGTGTTACTTCGAGCACATGGGTCGATAGCGTGCCGTATTTAAGACCAGAGCCGTGGTTGACGGTCGCGATCGTTCCAGCCAGGGATTGTTCGGATATGGAGCCTATACTGGTGAGGGCAAGGTTGTGGTGTAGAAGCTGTTCGTTCATGTCGACGAGGGTGATGCCCGCTTGAACTACGACATATCGTTTCTCGAAATTGGCCTACGGGGACCGCGCGCGTGAGGAATCGGTCTTGGCGAGGAGAAGGTGCCTCACCTCTAGCAATTTATTCAACTTTCCAACTCTTACCAAATAGTCCTTAGTACAAGGAAGGTCGCTGGGACTATGCCCCACACCCGTCGCTCTGACCGCCTTCCCCTCCCGCCTCGCCAACTCCACGATAAGTTCGCATTGGTACTCGTTCTCCGGTTCAAATACCGCAACGGGCTTGCAAGAGTAAGTGTGCGCCCAGTTGTGAAACGTCGATCTAGGCGACTTCGGCGGCACAGTAATTGGGCGAAGTAGCTCGTAGAGGGCCTCTAGGGAGAGCCCAGCCGGCGCTGGTCGTGACATTGCTCATCGAAAAACGCGTGCCAACCTCATCAGGTTATCAGTCCGGTCCATGTGGTAAACGGATGAGCCCATCCCGAGCTGGTAAGACGAGATCATCGCCAGTAGATCTAGGAGAGAAATTAGGGAAACATTCGTGGACTGCGAACACGAGGCACAACGATGGCGGCGGTTGCCGCTCGTCCGGCGCCGACAGGCAGGCTGGACTTGCACTTGCTGTCATGGCTTTACCTCCTCAGCTATTCAAGGTCTTCGACAACCTGAAGGATCAGGCAAAGGATGCGCTCTTTGCGCTGTCATCCTGTATATGCCAGCAGTCGGCGAAGATCAAGATCAATGGCAGGACTTGTGCGTACACCCCCGCTTACTGCGCCCGGCACGTTAGTAATTATTGCGTTAGTCAATATCATTAGAATCCTTGGAGAAGGAGGTTTCTCGTTCGTCTATTTGGCACAAGATGAGAGCAGTGGAGTGAGTCTCGACATTGCTCGGAACTAGGGCGTTGGATTAATGCAGACCACCATAGCGGCAATTCGCCTTGAAGAAGATTAGGTGTCCAACAGGCTCGGAGGGTGTGAAGGAAGCCATGAGGGAAGTGGAAGCGTATAGGAGATTCAAGTAAGTGCTTCTCGAGACCTACTACTATCAGCCAACTGAGTACCACAAGACACCCTAATATCATTCGCATCCTCGTATGTTCAGTTACACAGCCAACCACGCTATGTTGTATGATGATTTCTCACCAAGACCTAGGACTCTGCCATCGTTCAAGACCCTGAAGGTGATGGTAAAATAGTCTACCTTTTCCTTCCCTTGTACAAGGTACGTTCAGCCTGACGCATTCACCGAGATACCCGGACCCGAATCCATCGTCGTCCAGCGAGGCAACCTGCAGGACGCCATCAACGCCAATCTCATAAACAATTCACACTTCTCTGAAAAGGACATGCTACGCTTGTTCAAAGGAACATGCGAGGCTGTCCGTGCTATGCACACGTATCAAGGTCCTAAGGCCTCCATCAACCCATCCCAGACAAACCTCGCGTCGTCCTCACGTCGCCAGCAGCGTAGTCCAAGCCCTGAACGCCACTCGGATGAGATGCTTCCCCATCCGGAGGGCGATGGTGACGAAGGGTTCTCATACGATGGCGCCAGTGTACCGCTTGTGACGAGGGAGGCGCAAGATGAGGGCGATGTAATCTACGATGGGGACCAGGAGCTTGCAAATGGACATGAGAATGGCGAGACAGAGTTGACTCCGTACGCTCATAGGGACCTGAAGCCAGGGTATGTGTTCGATGCTGCGGTCGTCCTTGCAAGTCTAACCTGGTAATGGTAGGAACGTTATGATCGCTGACGATGGTGCGACACCAATATTGATGGACTTCGGGAGCTGCATGAAAGCACGGATTCCTATCGAGAACCGATCTCAAGCTCTGTTGCAGCAGGTACATCTTCTGCCAGATATCTTACACCGCAACGTTACTCACGCACCGTTCAGGACATTGCTGCAGAAAAGAGTACCATGGCTTATCGAGCACCAGAACTGTTCGACGTCAAGACCGGCGTCACACTGGACGAGAAAGTCGACATCTGGGTCAGTATCTCCTCGTGCCCGCTCGCTACTCTGCACCATGCCTAACGCTCCTCGCAGTCTCTCGGGTGCACGCTCTTCGCCCTTGCATATTCTCACTCTCCCTTCGAAAACCTCCAAACAACCGAGCAGGGCGGCTCCATCGCTATGGCAGTGATGAACGCGCAATATAAACATCCTGCATCGTCATATTCGCAGAGCTTAAAGGACTTGATCGATAGCATGCTCAAGGTGAACCCCGCTGACAGGCCGGACATTCACCACGTGGTAGAGATGACGGACCGAGTGTTGCGAAGCTTGAGCTGAGGAGGGCGGGGACTGGCATGGGAGACTATTTATTATTGTGCTTTGACTGGTGATGAACGGACAATGATTGGTCTCGTATGTGAGGTTTTGTCGATCCTACCTCAGGCTGTCTGCGACTTTGCTCACTTCTTTGACGGTTCTTTCGGATTCTTGCCTGAGTCCTTCGACTGGTCTTTCTTGTCTTCGTCGTCTTTCTTCGTCAAGTCTTTCTTGTGTTTCTTCGAGTCCTTGTCATTCGGGTTTCCAGCAGCAACGGGTTTCTTCAGCGGTGCTCCAGGGCCCCGGTTATCCCTTCTATGCTGGGATACAACTGGTCCTTTGCCATCGTCGCGTCTGCAGCCAGCAGTCAGGTTCATATCAGGCTAATCAGCCTCATTCAGGACAGTGTCGGCTATACTTACACATTGGCTGCCCAGTCTTGTACTCCATATTCTTCGTCCGATCCTTCCTCACCTGCACCATCGGAATCTCGCCCGAACTCGTCGTCTGAGCTATGGCGCCTAGCGTTTGGATCTATCTCTGCGAACTGACGAAGACCACTTACAGTTCTTCGTCATCGCTGTCTTCGGATACTCGTCGTGGCATCTGGGGCAATCATTATTTGAGTATCCAGGTCCATGCCCGCGTCTCGAAAATACGAGTGGAATATTGCTCACGTCCTGCGCTTGCGGGCGAGGGATATTTGTAGTCGGCGAGGAGACGTATGAGGGTGAGTGTCAAGTTGCGTTCCGCTGATGATGGTCAAGGTTATACCTGACACGAGCGCTTGTCATCTATTAGCTCCGCCTTCTTTAGGTGTGTTAGTAACGTTGTACGGTGTGAACAGCACACCTACTTCATCCGCGCAAGCTATCCGGCATATGCAAAGTAACTAGCGCCCAAGTTGACGCCCATCTGACGCAGGACACATAGTAAACTGCGGCTCCACTGCGGTGCGTAATCCTTATCACAACTGTCCCCGTTTGCGTTTACTACAGCTTTCAGTCCCTTCCAATTCGACAAGCCTCCGTACCATCGGGGATACCAAAAACGCAGGCGTCGACATGTCAACAACGACTAACATACTCAGTTCCTTTTCTCGCGCCAGATCATGGAACCACTCCCTTATCATTGCTTGCAGTATATAGTCAGCGGCAGGACAAGGCGGTGAGTGCATCGGACAGTCCCCGGAAGCGTCCTGATCAGGTTGGGGCAGGTCCTCGTAACGGATAAACTGCATTGAACCATGAGAGTAACGGCGTTGCAACTGCTCAATGATCGGTACGTTGTAGTTTATCCAGTCAGACCTACAGACGTCGCGGTGCTAACGGCAGTGCGCAGTCGCCAAGATAGACGGCTCAAGTATGACCGGACCACTAGGTCCTCACGGGTACATCAACCGGCGGGAAAGTCGATAGAAGGAGCGACGCTGGAGAGTTCGCAAAGGTACACCCCAGCGGATGAGTTTGGTGATATAGAGTTGCCAACCACTCATTCTCCTCAAATATGACAAAGCCGTCCATCTGACATACATATACGGCAATCAGTCCAACTCCCAAACACGGACTGCTTGATCATGATCAGCGGAATAAACCAACTTGCCATTGAAATGCGCCAGTGGCTGACCATAATGATTGAACTGCACCTTGCCGCTTGCTGGTTTCTGTGCCACAAGCTCCCACTTGCGATTGCGCTGGACTTCGTATACAACCGTGGAACCGTCCGAATCCTGTCGCCGAACCATCGTACGCTCGGGATCTCCAAACACCCCGCAGCGCCGAGACCCCCGGCTTGAGATTGCCAAGATTGTACGGTCTCTCCCGACGCGACGTCAGACACATACACTGTGTCGCTCGTCGCTCCTGTAACTAAGCGAGTTCCTTCGGGGTTGCACTGCATAGGTCTGGTCAATCCTGTGAAGCTACCACTCGTGTGCAGGAGCTCCCCGGTTGCAGTCTTCCATACTCGCACATGCCCGTCTCCTGAGCCAGCAGCTACCAACTGGCTATCAGGGGAGGGCCCCGGAGAAAGGGGCAGTCCAACTTTGATTAGTAGCTCCGACTAGGACCCTGATGTTCTTGCCTTCAAGAGGATTCCATAGGCAGACGGAAGCAGATGTGGCAAGGAGCTTTCCGTCCGGGCTCCGACCTATAACGGGATCTTCGTGCCCACCGTAGCAAAAGACATGGTGTGCCCTCGCTGCAAAGTCTTCTGCACGTCGATTGCTGCTACGGCCTTGGGGTCGGTCTCGATAGAGAACAACTTCCCATCGTTGCTCAAGGAGTAACAACCGAAGTCGGGTACGTGCATGCACCTCCCCCAGCATTTGCCGTGCGTTATTCTCGTTGAACGACGGATGCGTTGAGCAAAGCGTTGGTGAAATGATCGAGTATGCGCGACGATTCGATGTCGCTATTGGACCAGCGCCGTGACTCGGCACCGACAGAGGTTAGAAACAGAGATAGTCTAGCGAATGACCTAGGATCAATCATAGATAAGGCTGCTGTATTAACTTGTGGAAGACCGGGAATTTGTGTATTCACCGCATATTGCCATTGGACCTGAATTTCGCATGCGTATGGCTCCTAGCACCTGAGGCCTGATCGTCTGCCAGTAAAGCAGCATCTGCTGATGGTGGCATGCCGAAATAGTCCCTTGCGGACTAAGTTCACGCCTGCAGGTATGTGCCACCAGTTATTATAAAGTGCTCGAGCATGAGCACCAGTAACGATACCAATCCAATGCCTTCGTCTGTTATCACTCCTCGAGATGGAATTCCCGGTCATGCGTGCGTCACTCTCGCTGATTCTAGCGTTTAAATGCGGATGAGCTGCAACTTGACCGTCCCAGTTACTCCATGGCTGAAACGATGATAGCTAACATACCGCCAGAGGAGTAATCAGTCCCTATGCACTCTCAGTGACCGGAAGCTGATACTTGCCGTCCAGCCTGCGAGCCATCGTGCGCACTTTGCTTGCGACGCACTCTCCTACCTTGGCTTCGTCTTTCACCCATACCGCAAGGGCGCGCTTGTCCCAAGTGAACGCTCGGCCGCTCCCGGATCTGCCAACGGTCTTCGAGAAAGCACCGCAATCCAACTTGTCAGCTCCGGCACCTGGTCTGGACGACGTGCTGAGACGTGTAAGGGCTCTGTACGGCGCGGGGATGGGGCTCGCCAGCCTTGACCTCCTAGCGAAAATAGTCCGAGCGACATGGGGCCTCCGGTGGGAGAACGAGGGCGTGATGGCTGATGCCCTGGCGATGATAGATGCAGACATCACACAGGCAATCCAAAGCTCGAAGGAGGAGATAGAAGAAGGACGGGTTTTCGATCTGGCAACTGCCCGCGCGGTTGCGGCAGACATCTCCCAGACGTTGGAAGGCAGCGAGTCTGACATCGCGGGGTGGGGTGGAGAATTCCCGTTCGAGAGAGCAGCTGCCAGCTTAGTCCTTTGGACAATCTAGGGAACGTGAGCGGTCTTGTGGGTGGCGAAAGTGTGGTCGTAGTGTCAGCTGCAATATCAATCAGACCTATTTGAGATGTCTGACAATATTTAATGACACATGCTACATACCGGCGCAATTCTTAGTACCGTACGATGGCGACGGTGGGAGAAGGGGACAGATATGTGGTGGCCGGCATCCAAATATGTCCCCGACGACTTGTACAACGATAAAGATGTGCTCTCTATGGTGCGGGCGTGGGAACTGTCTGACTGGAATGGGGGGTATATTGAAAAGGGCCGATGTTGTCCAATCTGGGGAGGCTCGAGTGTCACGTAGCCTCATCCTTCGCGAGGGAAAGCTATCTGCCTCAGGACACGTATTGCAACGTCTTGACACAAGTAGGCCTAATTCGAAGATACCAAGGACGCTGTAGAGAAGAATCAATTCTTGGAAATCTATGCCAGGGGTCGTGCTTTCTAGCGGAAATGGGGCGAGGTCGTGAGCAACGAGATGTGCCTGGGTCCTGAAATAACCAGTCCTTGCAAAAGTGTACTTGCTGCTATGTGGGAGCCATCTGGGTTGCATTGTCGTACATATGAGGGATGCTTTGCGAGATATAGAGTAGAGCTGGTTGGTCTGTGTCAAGAGGTACGGGCGCCAGGGGCCGCCATTGGCCGGGCGCTTACCGAAAGGTTCGGCAACAACCGTTAGTTCAGTGATCTGGGCTCGATCACTAGATCGGGCAACCTGACCTCAGCTTGCTTAGCTTGCGCCACAATCGCCGGGTCTCTTTGTAAGGCTCACCAGGCTAGTGCACAACTCCGTATATAACCTGTCGTACGTCTCCTTCTTCCATGCGTTTTCTCTTTCCACCACTGACTCATACTCGCATCTCGCGAGGCATCCGACAGTCCAGCACCAGAATGCCTCCGTCCTTTGTTACGAATGGGAGCCTTCCCTACGTCGAGACCTCCCCAAAGCGCGTCCGCGTCTTCTTCAATGACACCTGTATTGCAGACAGCAGGGCCGCTAAGCTCGTGTAAGTGAGCTCATCATGTTCACGATGCCAGACCCAACAGGCACTGGGTTAGCTGGGAGCACGGCCACTACCCACAATACTACTTCCCAGCTGCTGCCATCTCCTCGATGTATCTGGAACAAGGCAAAGAAGCTGGCCTGTACGATGTCGTGGTGGGTAACGAGCGCGCTGAAGGTGCTGCGACGAAGCCTGCATCGGGGCCCTTGGAAGGGTTGGTGAAGATTGCACCCGGTACTCAGAAGGGCGCGTTCAAGTGGTTGGAAGAGGAGTGGGAGCTAAAAGGACATCCGAGGGATCCTTACAAAGTGCGATAGCCATACTCTCCCGTAGTAGACGCAGGCTGACTGGGGTAATAGCGCGTGGACGTCCTCCCCTCGTCAAGGCATGTCAGAGTCGAAGTCGATGGCGTGGAGGTGGCCAACTCGCACCAGCCGCGACTGCTCTTCGAGACGCACCTCATAACACGGTATTATATCCCGCGGAGCGATATCCGTGCGGACCTGCTGGAAGAGTCGCAACTTACCACATACTGCCCGTACAAGGTCTGTCCTCTCATCTTCTTTTCTGGCCTCGGAGATGAACTGACAGTGGGGTATTCGGCAGGGCACCGCTTCCTACTTCAATGTCAAACTACCCAGTGGGAAAACCGTCGAGAACATCGTGTGGTACTATCCCAAGCCGTACCCCGAATGTTCGGACGTGGAAGGTTGCGTCGCGTTTTATGATGAGAAGGTGGACGTGTGGGTGGACGGGGAGAAGGTGCCAAGGCCGGAGACGCCATTCAGAAATGTCAGCGCCTGACGGCAGAGGAAGGGAGTGTAGAACTAGCAGTAGCATTATAGTACTTTGCCTATAGGTATCGCGCAATGTCACTCTCCTGCGACTTTGTTCTTCTTGGTCGAGCGCTCCTTTACAAGAGTTCTCACGCCACATTTTGCTAGTCCTTGTACACGGCCCAGCCTATTGTAACAAGTGACATGTCTGTGCCGCCCTCCTCACCTCCCCTCACTCCGACGAAACCACGTCTAACTAGCCGAGGTGCGGTCCCTGCCTCTCCCTTACGTTCCACTACTCTCCCGGTTCCACCGCTCTCGCCGCTCCCACCTGACAGAGAACGTAAACACAGTAGCAGGGCTAGGGATCTACTTCGGAAGCACTATGGCTTGGGAGTTGGAGTCCCGCAGCCGAGCGGGAAAGAGAGAGATCCCATGGACTTAGGTGAGCTCCCCATTTCGCTGCGAGTCCGGAGTCATGACAGGATGCATTGCTGAAGAGAAAGAAAGACTCGCCGGCATTCGATGCCAAGGCATACTATGAGCAGCTGATCACAACGGCGTCCCTCCCGACGCTGCTCAAACGGGAGAATGAGTTGACGTCTGAGATACGACAGCTGGATGGGAAGCGCCAGGCACTGGTATACAACCACCACCATGAGCTAATTGCTGCTAGTGATACGATAGCTGCGGTGCGTTCCCTCTCGCCTCTCGCTCAAATGGTGGGAAACGCTTATTCTGGTACAGATGAAGACGCGGGCGGAGTCACTGGACGCTGATCTCGACCTGCTGCGAGCCGCGTTCTCGGAAATATCGCGCCTAGGAGCGGAGGTCACTCCGGAGACAGGGCCGCCTGGCCATTCTGAGGTGGACGAGTCTTGATCTGAGCTGTTGGCGCAGTTGCTTTTGCATGGCAGGACGCCTGTGGGCCACGGGGTCTGAGACCTCTGGAGAGGAACGCTCCGAGAATATGCATATGGAGCCCGCAGTCGTGGTCGAAGCCGTACTCAGATCCACCAGCAGCCAACTCATTCTCTAGTTGCATCGCATTGTATGCGCAATAGCTGACCGTTATTTAATCTGAAATTCTGGCATATTTCGCTTGAGGGTAAATGTGGCGTAAAAACATGATGAAATTGCATGCACTGCCACAAGCGCGTTCGATTGTAACCCTAGCCTTGGTGCCTATCATCACTTTCGAGTTGTGGTCTCCAGCTGATCTACCCGTGGCCCACTCTTGCTCAGGGTCTCGCTTTCTATTCAAACTGCTCTCCAATTTCGAATCCAAGTATGTTCAAGCGCGTCGAAAAACGCATAAAGAAGGCCGAGCAGGAAGAGGAGCTCGGGCTAGACGAGGAGATGAAGGCGGCGCTAGGACTGAACAACGTTGACACTGACTCGGATGAGAGTGACAGTGACTCTGCATCTGGCTCGGGATCTGAGGCAGACAGTGGAGATGACGACGGGGGGAACACGAGGAAGCGCAAGCGTGCGGAGGACGACGATGGCGAGGACCAAGACAGTGAAGATGAGGAAGGAGAGGAAGAGGAAGACGAGAGTGCCGACGAGGAAGACGGAGACGATGTGCCTCCGAATACGGTCCCCTTTTCCATGACCATCGCGGATGCGCTCTCCAATCCGACCTACATCCAGGTCGTTGATCCGGAGATCCAAGCCTGCATAGTCTGCCCTGGAAAACTGCTCAAGAACCAGAAGATGACCGATGTTCATCTCGCATCTGGTGTGAGTTCTGTCCAATACATTGACACGAAGGGCTAGGCTTAATCTTTGCCACCTTTGGCTTGTAGGGCCATAAACGCCGGTTCCGCCGCTTTGTTGAAGCCGCGAGCAAAGACGGCATTGATAAAAACGGCGACCCGCGTACAATCGTGTCAAGCAAGCCTCTCCCGCCGCCCATTCCAGCCAAGTCACAACGCGCAGAGAAGCGAGTGCGTGTCTCACTTCCAACACCCCTCTCCCTTCTATTCGATCTACATGTTTATTGACCTTGTACTGCCTTACAGAGAGCTCGCCTCGCTGCGATCGAAGAAAAGCGCCGCCGCCAACGAGATGCAAGACGCAAGGCTAAGGCGCAGAAAGAGCAAAAACGCAAAGCCGAGACTGCTACCGCTAGCGAGGATCCTTCCGAAGCTCCCAAAACCCCGGCGGTTACTGCATCATTCCAAGACGGGGTAGATTTTATACCCTTAGGCGACGACTCTCCCTCTAAACCCAAGCCTACGAAGAAGGCTGGGCCGAGGCAAGAAAGGAAACAGAAGCAAGCTAAGGCGAAGGCGAGTGGGGAGAAGGAGAAGGAGAATGGGAAAGATGAGAACCCAGGGAAGGTGTCGAAGAAGAAGAAACAGAAGATGATACATGAGCGGGGGGTGGCCAAGAGGGCGGCGGAGGGGCAGGAGGGGGAGCCGCCGCGGAAGAAGGCCAAGGTGGACGCCGCGAAAGGGAGGGGGGCGTCTGAAGGAGGCAAGGACAAGAGGCAGCGAGGGAAGCGGAAGACCTCTGAGACGGTATAATGGGTGATGAGCTGCGTTAGATGCTTCATCTTGTCTTTCCTGTCATACCGGCATTCGACGGGTGTGTCCCGATTTCGCGTGGCATCAGGTCGGAAGTCGGTGGGAAGTCTGTCGGTCTGGGGTGGCATCTGAAGGGAAGAAGATCTCATACTACACGCGAGACTTGATGAGCTTACTTGCAAATAATGGCACTTACCAATGTCAACAGTTTTTATGGGCCTTCGCGTAATGCTTTGCTGATGTGCAGGCTGCAGCGCTAATCGCTCTACAATCCGGTTATCCCTGGCTATCGACTTGTCGTTTCTGGAGGCATGTCCCTTGCACCGTTGTATTGGTCAATAGCGACATCCGCATGATCACGAATGCCGAAGAACCAGGTTTAGTGGACGACCTGGATCCCTCTATATAAATGACCTGGTTGTATGGCACTACTAACAGCATAGATCAAAGGTGACTTCTGCACTGACTACGATCTTCATTACTGGTGCTTCTGGTACGTCTCCATAGCACTTTTCCCCCAATCTTATCACTCATATTACCCTACGCTATGTCGGAGGCACCATCCGCAAGCGCCTCCTCCAGCACGAGAAGGCTACTTCATTCGACATTTCCGTGCTTGTCCGCTCGGCAGACAAACGTGACATAGTCATGTCGTGAACTGCATGATGCGTAAACCTGCAGGCTACACCTACGACTATGTACGCACTCGATCCGAGTGTCGACCTCGATGTCTCTGCTTAGCGAGTGATCCCGCACATATCTCCTCGCATAACAAAGTGTCCCTGGTACGGCATCCAAGTGCCTGATACCCATCTCGTTTTACGGCAAGCCTGAAAGGCGCCCGAGTGTATCCTAAGGCACCGCTTAACAAGATTCTGGCCCCGGTGATAGTAGATGTGCCAAGGGCAATTCAGCTCGCACCCGCACGAGCACACATGCCGTTGTCTCTGAGCGTTGATCGTGACGTCTTCACAGAACTTCTGTCCGTCGCACAGAGCGTCAACACATAAGTACTAGCCTCCCTCGGAACTTCTGCCATGTGAGCAGTGGGCGAGACTGGCGTTGATCGGTGCGTTTATAAATGTCAGCCTGTCTTGTGCGATCTCGGAAATATTTGCATTGCAGTGCGAGTTCGTGAACCAGTTCGATTATACTGGTTCGTACGTGTCCACCGCATCCCAGGCCTCCAGACGGCGTAGCAAATATTGGTCTTTGACGCACCCTCCAGTTATGATCGAAAGGGAGTAGCCGACGCAAGCGATCACTTGCGGCCTAAGCGCAGCGTTAAGCAACCGCAAATCTCCTCTATCGGGCATCCTGTTAAATCGGGAGTCCGTGCGCGCGTATCAATACTATCCTTACAGCAGCGCCAAGGAACGCGGACTATGAAGATCTGAACATTCAGACATCTATGTACAAGCGCATGAGAAGGTAGTTCAGGCCGCTGTTTCCTGTTTCCAGACGACGACTTATCGATGCTGTAGCCTTCGTGTAAGCACTGTTATGACACCTGGAACTGACGGTCCGTGCGGCAGGAGCCTTATGATAAACGACCAGCGTAATGATCAAGCGTATCAGATCGTCAGCCGTACATCTCCAGCGCTGGCGATGCGGGGCACCACATCAAAAGGTGCACAGCACTACGTTTGCCCCCGGGACGACCACCCAGGACAGCTCAAGGATACAGACATCCGCTGGGATAGAATGTGCAGGTCGTATCCATGTAAAAGATGCTGGTGAAATCCTGAACACGCGCATGCGCGGCACTACCCGCATAAATTACAAGAAACAGGCATACTGAAAAGTGAAGACATCAAATCAGGTCTTGAAGGGGAAAGCTCTGAGACAAGAGAGCGCCTCATGACATGATCTTGAAGGCTAGCCTCGGTAGCTTCAAGCAAAATCAAAATCGCTCATTATGGATCTCGTATCCTCCGAGAGAAGCTCGTGGTTGTCCATATACAGCGCCGTAATCGTCTCCTTCTCGACCCAAGTCTTCATGCTGGATGGCGTGCCGGCAGGCGAGTCCACCCGCGTGAGCGTGTAGACAATTGACAGCGCTGAGAGAACACCTCCGTATGCATGTGATATGCCTGATAGCCATAGAACAAGACGTCAATGCTCGGCACGGATAGCATGAGGTCGGTGGTTGGCACTCACCGGTGTCAATGATCAGGATCTTTCCATTGCACCTTGACACAATTTTCTATAGTCATCACGTCAGCAAACTCTAGAAGACCGAGCCAGAGCGGGACTTACATCGAAGTCCGGAGTGTGTCCCATAACCATCCGTCTTGTTCCTGTTCGATTCAACACGTCATCAACCTGTCTACAAACAGACTCCTCAGGATCGAGTGCCCATCCTCGGTACCAGAGCGGGCCGTCGGTGCCATACAGCCTCTGTTCCTCGGGATTGGCGTCTTCGGGGAGACCAGGGTAGGGATGAGGAGGGTGTGGTGGTGGGAAGGGGCGGCGGTCCTGAAGTTTCGAGAGGAGTGAACTTGAGATCTGGTTTATGCGTGAAGGGAACGGGGTGAGGTGAGGGTAGGTGGGTGCTAGGCCTCCGTGAACGAAGGAGATGGCAGCGTGGGATATCGTAGAAGGCGCGTCTGACTGAGCAACGGCAGGAGGATAATCCGTATTTGGAGGTCCAAGTACAGGATGCAGCGGTAGTCGTGATGTCGTCGTGTAGTTGGCTGCCCAGGCTTTCCCGATCCAACCAGTCGTTATCATCTCCTGTCGCTCATCGCTTCCTCCGAAAGTGTCAATCTCGGTTGGCCAAACATAGCTAAAACCGTGATTATAGAGGAGTAGCATCGTGCCGGGCGGACAACTCACCGCCAGTCGCCTGGTATTACGCTGAGCTGAGGTAAATGCAGAGCAGAGGCGTCGTACCTATGGCATTCATCCATTCATGGTTACCTAGATGAGAAAGCACTTGTCCACCCTTCGCAGGTGCTTGTTGGCGCAGCTTGTCCATCCAAGCGAATAGCTTGATTGTATCATCGCCGCTGGAGATTCCATTGCAGGAGCCGAGGGACGCGTCAGCAATACGGCTCTGAATTGACGCCAACCCGAAGACATCGCAGATGAAGAAGTGACATGGAAAAGGCATGGCTTTCAGTAGACTCACCGATCAATTATGTCGCCGGTCTGCACGAAATAGTCGACGTCCCCGCTCCAGTCGCCGTTCTTGTCCACAACCTTCGCCATCTGCAACACCTTCTTTGCATTTTCGATGTCTCCGTGGAGGTCCCCGACCGCTATGATGCGGCGCACGAAAGTGGTCGGCTTTTCAGCATCCTGTGCGGCGGTGACGGCACTGGACGCCTTGTCGAAAGAGAAGGCGTGCTGCAGTTCTCGCAAATGCTCTGGCTGGCACCAAGCCAGATATATTCCCAAGAATACGGGCAGAAGGGAAAGCAGTCCGAGCGAGAATAGCTTGGGCATGATATACGGCCAGCTCGAACAGCGGGCACCTGGCAGGTCCAGCGAGGCACTTCGCCCACGTGCTCTTCACAGCCACAGCGGCGGTGGCTTCCGACCGCCGATCGGCGAAGTCGCCTGACTTGGCTCCGCAAAGCCTCACAAAGGCCACATCAAATGATGCGGCCGCTCGAGTCCCCCCACGGTTTGTCACGGTGAATTGGGTTCGGGCACGAGCAGGTCCGCCATTTCACCGGCACTGAGTTGAACGGGCAAGGTTTGATGGACGGGCTGTGACCGCAAGCAGTACCTCAGGTAGTTATGAAGGAGGTAATCGCCCACGCCGCTGACAGGCATTACTATATCTTCTCTTTCCTCTCTTTCTTTTTTTCCGCCCTCTCCCCCTGCCCCCCTTCATAGCCATGGCGAGGACGAGTGACGATCAGTCCATGACTTCCCCCGTCAAGGAGGAGCATAACGACGCCGACTACTATGTTCCTGTTAATCGGCGGCTTGTTGTCGCGTTCGCCCTCGCCTTGTCCATGTTTCTTTCTGCTCTGGACTCTACTATAGGTAAGAGCACCTGTTTCTCGCCTCTTAGACTTTGGCTGAGACGTTGTTTGCAGTTGCTGTGGCTTTACCAAAAATTGGCTCGGATTTTAATAATTTTGAAGAGACGAGTTGGGTCGTCACGGCGTATATTCTGACCTATACTGGTAAGTCTCACATGCGATTCGAATTTGGTGTTGGCGCAATCTGATGGACGTCCGTTAGCTTTCCTTCCCGTTGTCTCGAAGTTGACTGATATCATCGGACGAAAAGTCATCCTAATCTCCTCGATATTGTGGTTTATGGTCAGCAATATCAAGCGGTCCAAGTAGTTCGTTTCTAACCTCATCAACAGGCATTCTCCGGCGCGTGCGGAGGGGCCAAGTCAATGATCGAGCTCATCGTCTTCCGCGCGTTACAAGGCATTGGAGGTGCCGCCATCTACTCCGGCGTCTTAACGACCATCTCCACCATGGTTCCTCGCGAGGACGTCGCAAAGTACACCAGTATGCTTGGCGCCAGTTACGCCCTCAGTAGCGTTGCTGGACCTCTGATTGGCGGTGCCATTGTCTCGCACATCCACTGGGGTACGTCCAACCGTCTTGTCCGGCCTGAGTAACCTCTAACCCCTGCGGCAGGCTGGATTTTCTACATTAACCTGCCAACCGGTCTCATAGCCGCCGTGATGATCCAGTTGTTCTTGACCTACCCCAAGCAGACCAAGATCAACTTCACAGAAGTCAGAAACCGGGTCGATTGGATAGGCGCGTTCTTGCTGCTAGCCGCGTCACTTCTTCTCTGTCTCTCGGTATGTCGATGCAGATGCTCTGCAAACAATTTACTGAAGGGCCGTGATAGCTGCAAATTGGTGGAACTCCGGGCTACCCATGGGTGTCCGCGACCGTCTTGGCGCCCATCTGCGTGTCGGCCGTGCTTATCCCGATCTTCCTCTGGGTTGAGACGAAGGTTAAGGAGCCCGTCCTTCCCCTCAGCTTGTTCCAGTTCCGCTTCAAGCCCGAGGCCGCTTCCACGCACGTCCTGAAGCTTGACAGCGATGCCGCGAAGAACTATGTCCCACCGCAGAACCCCAACTTCAGTGTTATGATCGCGTACACGCTCGGGCTCGGCGCTGCCTTCTTCTCCATCAATGTTGACCTCCCGCAGCGCCTGCAGGTCGTCGACAGCCGCAGCCCGATCCGTGCGGGTATCAGCATGCTACCCATCCTAGTGCCCGTCGGTGTCATTAGCCCGCTCGCCGCCATCCTGATCGTCAAGACGCGCTCCTACCGATTGTTACTTTGGGTCTCCGGTGCTCTTGCTCCCATCGGAGCGGGCCTCATCTCGACCCTCAACGGCGGCGCAGACGTGATCGGCGGCGCGCGCACGAGCTACCCTCATCTGTACGGCTACGAGATCATCCTTGGTCTCTCGCTCGGTATGACCATCACCATCTCGACCATCATCATCCAGATGAGCGTCAAGCCCCAGAGCGTGGGTATCGCGACGGGCTTCCAGGCCTTCGCGCGTACGCTGGGCGGTTTGATCGGTCTTGCTGTGTCCACCGCTGTTCTGAACGCCCGTGTCGACTCGAAGCTGCAGTCAGCGTTCCCCGACTCGCACACTCGCGAGCTGATCGTCGAAGGTCCCACCGCCGTGATCCCATCCCTGTCCCCCCAACTTCAAGCCGAAGTCCGCCAAGCCTACAACTCCGGTTATAGCTTGGTATTTATTATCATCGCAGTTTGGTTCTCTGCTGGAATCCTCGCGACCGTTGGGATGAAGCACGTCATGCCTCCACCAGCAGCGAAAGACGCGCCCGCCAACGAGAAGCCGATTGCACTCCAAGACGTCGAAGCACGAGATCACGCAAGCATTCATGCCACGGACTAGTTCGGATATTTATTTGCGCCTGTAATAGTATGTCTACCCTAGGTAGCGTTTGCGCTGGCGTGACGGGCCTATACGTCAATGTTATTTATTAGCCTGGGACGCACATGGGGCGCGTAGTGCGAGTTTCTTGGAATACAGCATGTATCGAGTGCTGGGACGTGGATGACGGAGAACTTCGTTGTCCAGACCCGGCAGTTCCGTAAGCAGTGCAGTCCATACGAGCACAAAGCAAGAATAAACTCCAGTGCTCATTATGCCTATTGAATGAGTATCATCCATGCTAGAATAAAGTAAAACAATCTAGATGTATGTGTAAGGGACGACATTACGTTTGCGCGAATATCATTTCACTTACAATAGAGGGTACACGGCCAAGAGGATTCTCTGCTGCTCGATTTTCGACCCATCGAAGAAATTGACGGAGGCTGGAGATAGGTTAGGTATTAAGCGACAACGCGCAGATGCCGGTACGCACCCCAAATACACCAAGCCCACGCCGCAAGAGCTACTGGTGCTCGAACCCAAATTATATGGACGAAGGTGGCAACCAACGCAGCGACATTAAGCGGTGCGATACAGTAACCTAGAGCGCACAGGCCTTGGAAGAATGAACTAGAATGAAGAGGTTTTCAGAACTGCAAGACATGAGGTATGAAAGTAATCCATACATTCGGCCCCCAAGGAGCTGTTTCAGCCTGATTAGTCGCAGTGACGCCGTAGGGAACAGGAGCTACTCGCCTTCGCTTGCACAGTCACGACTAGGGAGCCTACTGACACAATCACGATGACGCTTGTGAATACTCCAAGTGATTGACTTGGCGGCGCCTTGAACATATAGATTAAGCTATGATAGAAGCATAGAGTGCAAAAGAGCCTACATTAATGCTCAGCATTATGGCGAGCAGCAGACAGAGGATAAGCGGACCCCATAGATCCCAGTCTCTAGGATAGCCATCTTTGTCAGACATTGATACTTCGCCAACGCCGAGGAAGCAGCTACCTTAGCACTTCTCTTGCACTACCACTCCTCCTAGGGTATAGCACCTGTACAAGTTTCGAATATATAGACAGCAGGTCCCTGGCCTAACGCAGTGGTTGGGAGCGCAGCAGCAGTGGGGAACAGGGATTCGCGTACAATCGTTTTCGTTACTGGTTCATCCAGTGTATCTACACCGGTATATCTGCATAAGAATATCACTACTAAATACATGACCAGGACCTCATACGAGTGCCGCACGTACCGCGTCTCCACCTGAACGCCTCCTACAGTCTGCCGTGATGGCTTCACTCCTGCACCACTCGAGCTACCAATGTTGCCGGACAGAGTCGAACTAGAGCCTGTCGGTGCTGCCAGCTGCTCTGGCGCGCGAGTTTTGCCTTTGTCCGGGGTCGGGGAAGGAGGCAGGACGGACGGATGCGTGAAGGCCGGGATGTCATCCTCGTCGAGGTCATCGTCGTCTACGTGGGCGGGTTAACCCACCAGAAGCTAGCCTAGGAGATTCTGAAACATACCAGCCTGTATAAATTGCGAGGTCGACGTGAGCGGTGTCGAGGCAGTAATTTCGTGGTCCATTGCAAGAGGTCTTTGCTGTCCGAATAGCAGACGCGTGGCTGTATCGAGCGTGTTTTTCCACGGTTACTTACTGTCGGAGTTTCAATCCAAGTTAGTGTGGCAATGACGCGTCGCGTCGAAGGCGTTTACTCTGGCCCGACTGACCTTACTCTCTCCTTCCGCGTTCTTCACGACCTCGACCTTGCTCTAAGGTGAATACTTCAATCCGAGGTGTTATTTACGACTTGAAACTATGGTAAGCCTCTCTATTCGCTTCTCATTGCGGTTGAGGGGCTGAGTAAGACTTGCAGGGTAACGCAGCCTCTGGTATCCCTCCGCCAGGAGGCAATAATCCGAACGACAAACAGGAGAAGGAGAAGAAAGATGATAAGAAGAAGTGGGAGCCTCCCCTCCCCACTCGCGTAGGAAAGAAGAAGAAGCGAGGACCCGATGCCGCATCCAAGTTGCCTGCCGTCTATCCCACCACCCGCTGTCGTCTCAGGCTTCTGAAGATGGAGCGCATCAAGGATTACTTGCTTCTGGAGGAAGAGTTTGTGCAGAACCAAGAGCGGCTTAAGCCTGAGGCTACGCGGGACGAACGGAACGAGGAGGAGAGGTCGAAGGTGGACGATCTGAGAGGCAGTCCCATGGCCGTTGGAAGTTTGGAGGAGATCATAGACGACGACCATGCCATCATCAGCACCGCTTCGGGGCCCGAGTTCTATGTCTCTATCATGACCTTTGTCGACAAGGACCTGCTTGAGCCTGGTTGTCAAGTTCTGCTGCACCACAAGACGCAGTCGATTATTGGCGTCTTGCAGGATGATGCAGACCCGATGGTCAGCGTCATGAAGCTTGATAAAGCACCCACGGAGAGCTATGCGGATATTGGTGGGCTGGAGAACCAAATCCAAGAAATCAAGGTTAGTACTCTGTCTCTCGTACAGCGGGCTTCACATACTCATCTCTCCTGTAGGAATCTGTTGAACTTCCATTGACGCATCCTGAACTTTACGAAGAGATGGGTATCAGACCGCCGAAGGGTGTCATTCTGTACGGTGTGCCAGGAACAGGGAAGACCCTTCTCGCCAAAGCAGTCGCAAATCAGACATCAGCTACCTTTTTGCGTGTCGTTGGCTCGGAACTCATCCAGAAATACCTCGGAGATGGTCCCAAACTCGTCCGCGAGCTATTCCGTGTGGCCGAAGAGCACGCGCCCAGTATTGTCTTCATCGACGAGATTGATGCCATCGGTACCAAACGGTACGACTCGACCTCTGGCGGCGAACGCGAGATTCAGCGAACCATGTTGGAGTTGCTGAACCAGCTGGACGGGTTCGATACCCGCGGTGATGTCAAAGTTATCATGGCGACGAATAAAATCGAGTCGCTTGACCCTGCTTTGATTCGGCCTGGTCGTATTGACCGGAAGATCGAGTTCCCGTTGCCTGATATCAAGACGAAGCGACACATCTTCCGGTATGTCCTGAACATTGCTCCGTTCGGTCTACGTTGAATTTTTTTCTGTAGTCTACACACCTCGCGTATGAGCCTTGCGGATGATGTCGACCTTGAAGAGTTTGTCACCGCCAAGGACGACCTCTCCGGCGCGGACATCAAGGCCGTCTGCACCGAAGCTGGTCTGCTTGCGCTGAGAGAACGCCGGATGCGGGTGACCAAGGCGGACTTTTCTGCTGCAAGAGAGCGGGTGAGTTCCGACTCGCGGAGCTTCCGTGAGCCCGAATTGACGCTTTCATCTACAGGTGCTGTACAGGAAGAACGAAGGGTTGCCGGAGGGGTTATACCTATAGTTTGGACGAAATTTCAGTGTACAGTCGAATATGCCCCAAGACCATGGTGCATACTCGGTAATCACGCATACCTCCTAGCATCCATTGAGCCCCTCTTTGAGCTTTTATACTAAGGTGCCTCTCTCATAGCGCATGATCTATCATAAGGCATATAGCATGGGCATACTGTACGACCTTAGACAACCGTCCAATCACCGTGTCCGTTCACTACTCTCGCACCAACGGCCATGCCTTACCGCAGATTCGGCTGAGTGGATACGTTTGTACCCGGCTACTTTCAATGACTCATGGCGATTAGTTCACAGGGGTTTTGTGATGATTGCCGGCGGCGACGGACTTTCGTATGCCCTACAGACACTAGTGATAATGATAGAAGCAAACATGCGAATTTGCAGTGCTAAAAGGCGCTCCTTGGTGCTCGGGCTGAGCGTGCTCCCATCAAGCGCCTGCGTAAGCGCGATGCTGTGCTGCGCATCGACTGCGATACTATACGAGGGCATCTGGTAAGGATCTCGTCTCTCAGAATGTCCACGTACACAGCTTGGCGTCTAATATAAGGAGACCGCGTGTTTGCGATAATACCAGGTCACCTCTTCTCGTATCTCCTCAGTGCGTGGAGGATGCGCAACCCTATGCGACCGCCTCCAGCCCCTCCCGCTTTCGGAGGGGGCAACGTCGTTCCGGAACAGAAAGCATCGTACGTAGTCCATATCTGCGCCTACCGGAGACTAACTGTACTAACCAATACGCAGAATATTGTCGAGACTGATCATCGGTTGGGTGAGCCCTTTTCTGAAAGTGGGGTATTCCCGTCCGCTCGAGAAAGAAGGTACCGTGACATCCCAGGACAACGACGTGATGAGGACATTGATTTATGCCATTCTAGATTTCTGGTGTTTGCCAGACACGAAATCAACGGCGAACCTTTCCCGGGAAGTCGAACGGAACTTCTATGACAGATGTCCACCAGAGAAGAGACCTTCTTTCCTACACAATTGTGATGTAGATACGTCGAAGTCGGTGGACACCCAACAAGTCGCAGAAAGTGATCCAGAGAAACCGGATAGCGAGGCGAAGGTCGATAACGAAGATGCGCGGGTTGGTAACAATGAAGCTGTGCCAGACACCAAGAAAACGAACACAGAGTCCAAGAAGGGCGAAACCAAGTACGACGAGAGTTTGCTCTTGGCACTTAACAAGACCTTCTTCTATATCTGGTGGTCAGGAGGGGTGTTGAAACTCGGGGCGGGTAAGTCACTTGATCCGCTTTGTCTTTACCTTGACCTGTTCCTCACCTTCCTGGAATCAGACGCCCTCAACATCACAACGCCCTTCGTAACAAGAGCGCTTCTTACGTATCTGACGGAAGCGCATGCGGCTTACCACCTGACTCCTGAAGAGAGAGAAGCGGCCGGCTTAACAAATGTGCGAGGCATCGGGTATGGCATTGGCCTTGCCATCGCCATCTTTGTCATGCAAGGTAAACATCTCTCTAGTCTCGTTGGAAAGCGCTCACCACCTTGAACAGAGGCCGGGAGTTTGGTAAGGGCTCTTGAATCATGAACTGAAGCGCAAATCTTTTACAGTGTCCGTTACCTAGATGACAACCCATGCCACGATGAGAGGCATGAACACAGGCCTTATGATTCGAACAGCCGTGAGCGTATCCCACTCGCCTAGCTACACCCGCTGAACCCGGATGTACCGTCCTCTAAAGGTGATCGGGACCGTCTTCCGGAAGGCCCTCCGACTGTCTGGGCGAGCCCGAGCGGAGCACAGTGTTGGGCAAGTTACGACACTGATAAGTAAAGACGCCGACGACTTGCTACGGGTCGGCATGTACGCCCATGAGTGAGTGTCCCCAATGCCGTCTTTGATGGCGTTGTTGCCGGTCATGTCGAAGAATTCAATTATGGTTTGACTAATTACCACTCCAGGCTCTGGCTATCCCCTATACAGGTCCGCTTTCCTACCATTGCTATTGACATCACATTCTAATCCGCATATCTCGCAGATAATAGTTGCTGTTGCACTGCTAATCTACAACGTCAGTACAATATTCTACTCCGAAGACGACACGAACTCATCATAGAAGACAGCTTGGATATTCTGCATTGGTCGGTCTAGGGGTATGCTTCTCTTTCATAGCCAGATAACGATATCTACTCATGATTTGTGCGTGCTCGTGGCGATTCAGGTCTTGATATTTGGTGCCCCGTTACAGGGTATGCTGGTGATGGTCATGATCAATCAGCGGAAGAAAGGACTGAAGATCACGGATCAGCGGATGCGCCTGACTAATGAGGTAGTTCGCATTCTTACGAAATAGCACGGTGCGCTAAACCCAGCACCACCTAGGTCTTGCAAGGTATCCGCCTTGTCAAGCTGTATGCCTGGGAGGCCTTCTACGGCCATAAAATATCCAAATTCAGAGCTGCCGAAGTTAAGACTCTGAAGGTCGCAGCGTGAGTGACAAGTTCATGTGCCCTTCCATCTTTGCATTTCTGGGCATCAGACGTAACATGCATCCTAATTTTCGTAACCGCAGATGGGCTCTTTCCATGATGATTGCGATGACAGCCTTCGTACCGGTACTAGCTGTTGTCCTGTCTTTCGTAAGTATTCAAGTCTATCTCCACGAGCCAGCCCAACGGCCTAAATGGCCATGTCAGATCATGTACGCGCTTACTGGTCACGCATTAAACGTTGCCATCATCTTCAGCTCCCTGCAGTGGTTTAATGTACGCAACCTGCCTCTCCTATCGGTCCGAGCTAGAGATTTACTTCAATTGCCATTGCAGATAATACGTGCTCCGCTAAGTATGCTGCCCATGGTGTTTGCTTCCGTTGCGCAGGCAGTGGTGTCACTCCAGCGCATTTCCAAATTTCTTCTGGCGGAAGAGCTTACCGACACCTGGGAGATCCATGAGGAGAGCAAGAATGCCATAGAGATCGACGGCGACTTCGTCTGGGAGAAAGTCCCTGAACTGAGCATCGACGATAAAGAGAAGAAGGGCGACGTAAGTCCATTCTGGTACACACGCGCTATACAATTGGCTCATGGGAACCACAGACAGGACAGAGCAAGGAACATAGGAATGAGAAGGACAAGAAGGAAAAAGATCGCGGAAAGGAGGCGGATGTCCTGCCGACAATAGCAGGAGATAGCACCCCAGTGGATCCGGAGGAGCAACCTTTCGAATTGAATGGACTGCATCTCAAGATCCCAAGAGGGTCATTTGTCGCCGTTGTAGGGCAAATTGGATCTGGAAAGGTTTGTGCAATGGCACTCTCCCTTACTGCCTTAACCTGAGTTACTTGTCCTTCAGAGCTCTCTTCTTCAAGCTATGCTAGGTGAAATGAGGAAAACGAGAGGCTCCGTGAGTGGCTTCCATGTTGTCTTAAGCCTCAAGCGCGCGCATATACTAATGATACATTTAGGTCACTTTCGGTGGATCAGTCGCGTATGCACCACAGACGCCTTGGATTATGAACGCGTCGTTAAAGGAGAATGTGTTGTTCGGGCAAACAGAGGACGAGGCATGGTACGCTCTGCATGTCCTCCTTTTCCTGCGCAAGTGCGTGACCCGTGGGATCTCTATTCACTCAACAGGTTCAAAGAAGTCATTCAGACGTGTTGCCTTGAGCGTGACTTGCAATTATTGCAAAATCGCGAGTACACCGAGATCGGTGAGAAGGGTATCAATTTAAGTGGTGCGTGCTGTACTCTCAATGACAACGTCATAATCCGCGACGTTAATACTGGCCTTCTCTTTTCCGTATAGGTGGGCAGAAGGTAACCAGTCCCATACCATGAACTATTCTGACACTCGCGGCTAACAACGTGTGAACAGGCTCGAGTGTCACTTGCTCGTGCTGCATACGCACGGGCAGACATTGTTCTCCTTGATGACGTTCTAAGTGCTGTCGATGCATGGGTAGGCAAGTCCATCCTTGACCATTGCTTACTGGAGGGTCCACTATCTGGTGCTACCCGAGTTCTCGTTACGCATGCTCTGCATGTCCTGGACAAGGTTGACTACATATACGTCATGGATCGCGGCGTTATCTCTGAGCAAGGAACGTTTGAGGTGACGTTTGGCTTCCCCTGTATGAAGCGCTTAACCTGATTATCACTCTTACCCACAGGAATTATCCAAGAACGGTGTCCTCTTCTCTCGCATAATGGAGGAATATGGTCACTCTGATACCAAAGCTCAATCCGAAGATATCGGGAACGAAAAGTCGATATATCAGACAGACGTCAAGATGGAAGGAGCCTCGAAAGGGGACACGAGCGCCGAAGCTCTAATGCAAGCGGAGGAGAGGGTTACAGGCGCGGTGAAGGCGGAGACCTACACCAAATACTTCGGATATGTCGGCGGACTGCCGTGGGCGTTCTTGATTTTGGCCCTTCTTGTCCTCTCTCAGGGTGCCTCCGGTACGTCTTGAAGACCTTGATTTTGCATTTATAAACTGATCGCTGCGGCTCCATAGTTGCAAATAACCTGTTCTTGGGCTTTTGGACAGGGGGAAGTATTCAAGGTTTCCGTCAGGGGCAGTACATGGCAGTCTATGCGGGCTTGGGTGCTGCGCAGGCTGTCTTCGAATTTGCTACTAATTTGTCGTTCACGTAAGTTGCATGGTACAGTGGTTGTTTAACGAAATGTTGACGACTCCGTAGCCTGGCTTCGCTGTCAGCGAGCCTCGTCATATTCCAGGAGGCTCTCAATCATGTTTTGCGATCTCCGGTGTCTTTTTTCGACACCACTCCCATGGGTGCGTGGGCTTCTAAGCGCGCTTGATCCGCGGGCTTTCAGTAATAGTTGTAAAGGTCGTGTCATCTCCCGCTTGGCGAAGGATCAAGATACGCTCGACTTCGAGGTTTCGATGGTCGCGTACGTGGTGGGGATCTTCATTGACTTCTTTTTCCTGAAGGGAATCTCATCGTCTCCGAGTAGCTATTAACTAGCGCGATGAATGTACTGGGGACTGTTGCCCTGGTGTTCTATACGTTCCCTTATCTTGGCATCTTATTCTTGCCGTTGGGAATCGTCTATTCTATGGTATCGGTTTATTACCGGCGTTCATCTGTAGAGACAAAGCGATTGGATTCCTTGCTGCGGTCCACCCTTTACGCATCCTTCAATGGTATGTACCGTTGCATTCAATGTGACACCTTCGCTGAATGATGTTCCGGGCCTTGATTGGCAGAGTCACTGACGGGCCTCGCGAGTCTTCGGGCCTATCGTCAGCAGGTATGCCCTACGTATCGATTTCAGTCTCAATTTGGCCTAATTCTGTTCATAGGATCGCTTCGTCTACAAAGCCAATGGAGGCTTGGACATGGAAAATCGCGCATACTACATGACCGTTGTCATCCAGCTGTGGCTCACAATACGCTTGGATTTCTTTGGCAATATTCTGATTCTGGGCATCGGTTTGTTTGCTGCTGGCTTCCGTCATACAGTCGACCCATCGAGGGTCGGTGTAGTTCTCTCTTACTCTCTCTCTAGTGAGTTCCTATATTCGTTACTCGCGCTCGAACTAACAAGGTGGTCATGTATACAGTTACGCAACTGCTATGTGAGTCCTGATGCCCGCATATACGGCCGGTGTGACTCATGGATCTCTGTATGTCTAGCAAGCATAGTATCCTCGTATGCCCAGATGGAGCAGGCTATGAACGCGGTTGAGCGTTTGTTACACTACACTGAACTACCTTCCGAGGGTAACACCGTCACTCCCGACGACCCACCAGAATCGTGGCCAGAATCTGGAAGGATCAATTTCTCCGATGTCCACCTGACATATCGCCCCGGTTTACCTTCGGTACTTAAGGGCATCAGCTTCAACGTTGATGGTGGGGAGAAGGTACGGGTGTTGTCTTGCTTTGAGAGGAGCATTTTCAGCAATGCTGATTCCATTGCCAGGTGGGCATTGTCGGGCGTACTGGTGCCGGTAAGTGGACATGTCGGAAGGTCAACGCAGTGTCTTATGACTACCGGCAGGCAAGAGTTCCCTTTTGCAAGCATTGTTCCGGTAAGATGATTTATATAGACTACCTATCAATGACGAACACCTTGCTTTCAGCACAGTGGAATTGGAGAGCGGTAAGATTGAAGTTGATGAACGAGATATTCGTAAGCTGGGGTTGGACACGTTACGATCTCGCCTGGCTCTCGTTCCACAAGATACCACACTCTTCCTCGGCTCACTGCGAGAAAACATGTACGATCATTGTTCTCTTTGCCGGGTCATCCATTGAACGCGTTGCAGCGATCCCCAAGGGACCCGCACGGACGCGGAGCTCATCTCGGCTCTTCAAAGAGCATGGCTTCTTCCAAGAGATGCATCATCTGACCAAACTCACGAGGCGAAGTTCAGTCTCGATGCGTCCGTCAGCGATGAGGGTGAGTGGCGCGTTCGCGGTTATCCAGGGCCTTTCTTGACTTTGAAGGTAGGCGGCAACTATAGTGCCGGAGAAAAACAGCTTCTCGCTCTCTGTCGGGCACTTGTCAAGAATAGTCGTATCATTGTGCTGGTACGGAGGACACCCACTTCACTATCCTTTACTTGGTCACTGAAGACTTCTCCTGACAGGACGAAGCGACCAGCAGTGTCGATGTTGAGACGGACACTAAAGTACAGAGGACTATACAGACGGAATTCGCTAATTCGACGCTACTGTGCATCGCTCACCGGTTAAACACTATTGGTGCGTACGAGACAAAGAAGTCGTCAATTTTCTATCTAACGTCTCATATACTTTGGGCAGCTTATTACGACCGAATCCTCGTCATGGATGCGGGGCAGATTGCGGAGTACGATACGCCACTGAATCTGTATGACAGGGAGAACTCCATCTTCCGATCATTATGCGATGAGGCAGGCTTATCGAGAAAGGACATCGAGAGGATAAGAGCCGGGGTGGCAGCATCCAGCCCGACTGTTGTGGGTTGAGGCTCTTCGGGACTAGTAGAAGATACCCTATTCCCATTCGAAGGAGGTGCATATCCCTGCTCAATCTAATCCTAAGATAACTGATGTCAACTCTCACTACTTACTCCGCTTCCAAATCCATAGGACCGCATAGACAGATGCATAATGAATTGGTATAATCAGGAATGGACATTTGCGAAGACATGATAATTGAAAGACCAACAGATGGATCAGAATGACCGGAAAGCGTCCGATGATTATGGTAGAAGGATATCACTAAAGGATGGTGTACGAGTACTCGACTTTTGCGTGGGATATAGCGGACAGCAATGAGAAGACGTTAACGTAAACGGAGAAGGGAGTGTGGAATAAAGTGGGTGGGTATCGATAGTGATTATGATCTGGGAGTAGGGGGCTTGGGGCTAGCGCTGGCCGACATCCTTGGTGGTTCATCACCCGGATCGACAGGACGCGGACCAGACGGCGACCCGCTCTGGCTGCCCTGAGGCGAGAACCTGGGACCACCGCCAAATTCCCCGGGGGGCCTCAGGCCAGGATCGAACTGCGAAAACCTCGGATCGAAGTTAGACCCGCCCGTCATCTGCATGCCCATGCCCATGGGCGGCATACCCATCATCGGCATGCCCATCATCGACATCCTGGGGTCGAACGCCATGCTGCCACCCGTCATCATCGGCGTCAGAGCCGGTGGGCTTCCAGAACCGCCTCCCTCCCCGCCATGCTGGCTCCCCGCACTCGAGAACGCCATCATAGCCTGCTGGTACGCCTGCGCCGCCTGTTGTGCCGCGAACATATGCGGATTTCCGTAGCCCTGCATCCCCGTCATCATCCCTGGGTTGGGCAACATGCCAGGGTAGCTCATGTACCCAGTCATCATAGGGTTCATGCCCATCATCATCGGGCTCATCATCGGGTTGCCCATCATGGGGTTGTACGGGAACTGTCCACCATACTGCGACATCTGCTCGAGCTGCTGTCGCTGCATTTCGTCTAGCTTGCGCTGCCGTTCCTCTGCCATGCGTTTCTCGCGCTCACGCTCAGTTAGGGCGGCACCGAACCCGCCTTCACGCTTGCGTTCGCGCTCGTGCGCTGAGATAGCGCCGAGAAGACCAGTCTGAGGTGGCGGAGGCTTGTTCGGCACATTAATTAGAGACGCGCCTGTCTCGCGAGCCAACTCTTCCTGCTTCTTAGCCGACCGGTCCTCTTTTTCGGCAAGACCTGCGGAGAGCAGACCTTGAGGTGCGAAGGCCTTGGTCATCGTTGCAGAGGGTGGTTCAATCTGGACGAAAGTATCGCGCTGCTGGCTGGCTGGCGGTGGCGGCGGTCCCCCGTGCCTCGCACCTGGTTCCAGCACTTGGCTCCAGACGTTCTGGCGTGCAGCACCAGGTGGAGTCATGTCAGGCTGCTGGCGAGAGTGAGGAGAATGTGTCCGAGGGCCATCGTCGTACTGCGTCTGAGCACGAGAGTAGTTATCCGACATCATGCGAGGAGGACGAGGCGCGGTCGATTGGTAGTCTTCCACTTCATCTAGAATACAACATGTCAATTCTGGTAAGAGTTCCGCAGACAATCGACTTACTCATCGGGCGGGCACCTGAGGGCGTTTGAGGCAGGTGACGAGGGGGCCGTGGTTGGGCATAGGCAGAGGTCTCTGCAAGAGGACCGCTCGCACCACGAGGAGTCATGTGGCGAGAAGAGTGTCCAGAAGAACTGCCAGCTGGAGCAGGCGGGTTAGCCCTGCTGCTCACCGATGCAGGTGGTTCAGCATCAGATCCAACTTCCTCATCCTCATCCTCATCCTCGTCTTCTTCTTCTTCTTCCTCCTCCTCTTCTTCACTGCTGTCGTTCCAAGCCCCACGGTCTCTAGCCTTGCCCTTCCGCCGATCGGCGGCCCTGCCGGGACGGTGCACAGCGGCTTCGTGAGCAGCTTCCTTAGCTTGCGACTTGGCCTTCCGCTCCATGGCAGACTTGGACGGTGCAAACGACGACCGGTACTGTGAAGCGCCGTCTGAGCTGGCATGAGGCGACGGAGCCCTGTCTGCTGGCTCGAGGACCTGAGGTGGTGGTGGCGGCGGGACAGCTGGCTGCTGTTTCTGTTGCGTTTCAGGGTTCTCTTCACGCTCGAGGAAGGTCAGTGCTGCCAACGCGTCTGCGTCGGGGCCGTCGAAATCGGTGTGCTGCATGTTGCTGCTGGCGATGGCGGCAGCGGTTGCGGAAGACTGAGGCGGAGACTCTTGGACGCGTCGTTGCGGCGATGAAGACCGCCTTTCCGGCACAAGCCGACGCGAATTCGTGGGAGCACGTGCCCCGGACGGGCGACGGATGATCGGCGCACGTGCTCCAAACGACGCATTCGACGAGCCAGACTGCGTCGAGCCTCGGCGCATCCCTGCGAACCGGGGAGGCGGAGGAGATGACGGCGGAGCGTGCGCGGGGGACTCGTCCGAGTCTTCGCCATAGTCAGACTCCTCGTCCTCGCTACCGACCGGCGGGGGTCGGGCAGGCTTGGGTGCGACGCCACCATCTTGCTGGATTTGCATGTAGTACAGCGCAGCCCCCGCGTCAGCCAAAAGGTTGTCATTGTTGTGGCTGGCCACAGAGGGAGGTTTAGCAGGGACGGGCGGGGGAGGAGGAACTGGCTGGTCACGGTTTGGACTCGGCAAGGGCTGCCAGTCTTGCGAAATACGAGGAGGCAGGCTGTCCATCGACTCTCGTTCGGCGAAGCGCTTGGCAGGCGAATCGTGCATCGCAGAGTATGGAGAAGTCAGCACGGAATGAGGAGGAGAAGGTGTACGCGGCGGAACGCCACGCCCAAGAGACGTCGCACTTGTGGAAGGTGATGGCAGAGGAGGCAAAGCTGACCTGCCAGGGCTCTTGGCAGGGACTGGGGGAGACATCGGCCTTGGAGAGGATATGGACAAAGAAGGTCTGCCCGAGGCCGGGGACGTGGGGGCGTGCGCGGTATTATCAATTCCACCGTCATCCAACTTCGATCTATAGTCGTGACTAAACTTAGAATCCGGCCTTGACCCGGGTGCACCACTGTGCGAGTCTTCACTGTGTTTGCCCTCCAGCTCCATATTACCCTGCGCAGGGCTCGTCGTTAAGTTCGGACTTGACACGGACTCCTGCTCTTGAGGTGCTTCAGGGATAGGCGGCGGTTGTACGCCGTCCAGACGCGCAGACGGCCTCCGCCCCACACTTCCTCCAGAATGCTGAGTACTCGGGGGACTCTGCACATCAGTCGGGCTCTCCCGCACACTCCTTTCCGTGATGGGCGTCAACATGCGTTTTTCGGGTGTACGGACCTGAGATGACGACCCTGAATCAAAGCTCAGAGGCGGTAATTGAGGCAGAGCATCACTCTCTTCGGGCGACATTTCAGGCAAGGGCGGCAACCGGGGTGCATTATCCGGCATCTTGTTTCCTCCTGCTTGCTCGCTCGTGACCGCCCGCGCCTGATTCTCGGGGCCAAGGGTACGCATACGCTCATGCAGGATGTCCGTGAACCGCTGTCTCACCACAGCCGTGCGATCATCACGAGGATCGACCGTCTCTGCTAGTTCGCGATCTAAAAAGAGCAGCTGGTGGGAACATCAGCTCAGGTTGAGCAAACCGCATATGCTGACACCTACATCTTTATGGGGACCGACAGGGTATGCGAACATAAGAGATGCGGGGTCTCGAGGGTCCTGAAGGTATGGATTTGGGCGGCCATAAAGCTCGAATGAATCGTGGATGGCTGTAGACGTTGGGACAAGCTGAGCTGATATCCACGGTGAGTAAAGACGCACGCACCTATCAACCACCTCAACATCTCCGCCGCCTGCACGTTCCCGCCCTCCAGCTCGGGCATTACCAGCAGCCAAGCCTGCCTATTCCTCATACTCACCGCCATCTCTTCCTCTCCAATTGTTCCTTCCAGCTTGATGAGCGTACTTCGACTAATGAGATCAGGGCGCTCAGGGTATACGGCGAACGCCTGAGTGACAGCTTGCATCGTCAGCACAGGCCGTTTCTTGTCTTTCGGCTTGGGGGAGTTGTGCAGGGATATGATGGGGCCTTCCTGCTGAGGACTGTGTTCCCTCCCAAACAAGGTTGACCTGCGTTTCTTCCGTGGTGCGGTGGGTGACTCGGGACGGCCCTCGCCTGATGGGGTATCTGGAGCGCGACCAGAACCGGTGCCCGCCGCTACAACCATCCACAGACGTTTCCAGTCGGTCTGCCCGGCGACGCGTATTCGCACCCAACCTTCCATTCTTCCCTTCGCCAGCGTCGTCGGGCAGTTAGCACCTGCCAGGTAGAATGATTCAATATCGTATGTTGGAATGCTCATCTGCCCAAGCGCTTACCCTCTTTAAGAGTAATCCTGATAAGATGGCAAGTGTAGATCTCTTCCAAGCGGGACTTCTCCCAAGCAGAGAGACGTATCGCAGATGCCCATGATATCAGTGCAGGCGTCGAAGGGCAGGAGAACAGGATGAGATTCGATCCAGCCGTATTGAGTGTTATCACGTTGGTGTACTTCTGAGCGGGGACGGTGGGAGTTGCAGGGACAGTTACAGCACCCAGAACTTGCACGAACTAGAGCACCACATGAGCAGGAACATTCTAGCATGTATGAGACACCGATCGAGCTTACAGCATCGGTAATATTGATGTAGCTAGGCGGAACCTCCCTGCCCTGCTTTCCCGCCTCCTCGACTTCTTTCATGTCCCAGATACTGAGGATCGTGCCACTCAGCTGAGCCCACACCTCTGTCCATCCTTCCTCCTTCGCTGGACGCTGCCCATCCGGCTGGCGCTCGATGCGTCGGGTTAGCTTTCCCCACTGATACACCTTGTTCGTGTGCGCCAGATTGAGTTGTACAACGGACCGTATCTCGGGGTGCAGAGGCTGAGCCGCGGGCTGCGAGATTGAGGTCGAGGTGCGGCCTTGCATGCTCGGGCGCGGTGGGTGCTGAGTCGGAGGCGCGGGCTGTGGGCCGTCCATTTGTGGTGCGCGTTGACCGAATTCGTTGGTCGTGGTTCGCGCTAGCGTGGACACGTTCGAGGCGCCAGGACCGCCAGGCGACAGAGGCTGTGGCGCCGATGCCGCTGAATGAGATTGCTGGTGAGAATCTGCCTGTGCCTGACTGGAGTTTCTGCTGCGAAACGAGAAGAAGGACGACGAAGTAGACCGTGAATGATTGTGCACAGGCTTTCCCGGCTGTGGCGGCGTCGACGGAGCAGACGATGAGGACGGCATTGGCGGCGGCGGTGTCGTGGGTGCGGCGGGCTCGTCAGGCTGCTCGATATTGCCCTGCTGACGAAATTCGTGGGGAACTGTAGATTGCCTCCACTGTTTGAGTTCAGAAGGTGGCACAAAGCCGCGGTTGCGGTTTTCCCACTGGGTGCTCGCCATAGTCTTGCCCGCAGAGGAGACGGATGCCATCGTCGGCGGCGGCAGCGAGAATGAGAAAACGGGCTGGGCGGGGATGGGAGTCAGAAGAATATACGCGCACCCGGCTTCACGCCTTGTTGTTGGTTCGCGATCTCCTGATGCTATCCACCGCCCACGAGTCCCGAGAAATGATGCACGTCATTCTTCAGGCCTGTCAGGGCGAGCTAGAACTATTTTTCCCGTAATCGACAGATGCAGTCAGATGCAGCGAAGGCAGCCATCATGCATGCGGGGGAGGAGAACAGTTCTGATTTCCATGTCTACTCTACGACTACGACGATTCTTGCCTCTTACGATGCTCTGCCTTGGGGGCGTGCTCGTATTCGCCAAACCCAAGCGAATTCTGGACAACACCCTCCGGCGCATCAGGCTCCAGATTGCCTTGGGCATTCCGACGCGCCCTAGGTTCAGAAAGAAGAAGAATCAGACCCGGACCGAAGCGCGCAGTCATATGGTCGTACCTAAAGAAGGTGTAGGACAGCACAACGTCATCAATCTTGCGACATGTTGGATCGTCAAGAATGTCCTTGTCGATGAAGAACAGCAACGGCATATCCACTTCTTCGCCGGCTAATAACTTCTGCTCCTCAAAGCAGAAGCATTCGACCTTGGCAAAATAAGGTGCAATCTAATGACCACCGGAAAGACGCCGGAGGCCAAGATGCAACAATCAGGTGGATTGTACCGGAAGGGCAGAGCACGCACTCTATCGGGTGTAACATTATATGTGGCGATCCCAACGATGTCCTTGTCCGAATTGTTCCTCGCCCTGTAGAACGCCAGACTTGTCTCCCCAGGTAGCACAGTAACGTACTGCTGCTGGGGTATAAACTTCCATGGTAGCTGGTCCGAAGTGTCCGCGTTGAAGTGAACCTTGATCCGACGAGCGCCTTCCACCGGAACAAGTCGCTCTGCCTCGAATTTGCCCTGGCCAACAACGGGCGTCCCTGCAAACCCTGTAGCAGCGCAAAACACGCGGTACAGTGGTACGGAAGCAAAAGTCACTCCGACTACCAGGACGATCTTGGAAAGTTAGGTCGCAGTGCAAACAAGTATTGTGCAGGCACATACGACAGCAGTTGTGTACATCATCAAACTCTTGTTCTTTGCCGCATATACTTCATTTCGAGTCATGGGCCTCCCGCTTGGATGCCGTGCAAGTGAAGGACCAGGCCTCCCAGCGTTGTTCGACATCCCTCTCCAGACAGGGTACCAAGGGTTCGGTGCAAGACATTGTTGCCTCTGAAGAGAATTGGTCGCTCGTACACGCCCGTTCCACAGAGCATGGAAGCAACTTTTGCTCCGCGACTGTACTGTAAAGCTAGCCGAGCTTTTGGTGCATAATAGATTCGGCGGTAAGCGTCGTAGGGATAGTCGGAGAGACATGAAATTCGACGGGAAAGGACCGGTTACCGTAGAAGGAAGGATCAGATTTCCACGTGCCCGTGGCTGCAGTGCCTTTCGTGGAACTACAGCGATTCGCTTTGCTGGACAAGGCTTCTGCACGACTAGTCCCAGACTCTCAGGTGCAGGCTCTCCTCTTCACTACTAGATCATTTATTCAACCTTGTTTACAGACATCTGGGCACTCCGCGTACGTTGCGGTGTTGTGCCCGTCTCATCTCGATGAGCGAATAAGGACCAAGAGAGCGAGCTCACCGGCCACTTTCGGCTGTCTTGTGGCATTGACATACGCTCACGACCTTAAGTTGCGGCGCGAATACATAATAACAAGTAGAGAGAAACCTATACAGCGACATACGGGTAATTATAACTGCACCTAAATGTACTGCTGGATAAGTCCAGTATAACAAAGTAACTTCCCACGTTGTAAAAATCAAGGATATCGGGCTTCGAAAAAACCAGCGTCCGTAGGGAAGCTACGAGACTCTGCAGCCGAATGATAAGCAGGAGGCGCGTATCGTCGGGCACGCGGCCCTGCAGCATGGGCCGTCACAATCTCAACATCGACGGATGCCACAGATTCAGTACCGCTGGAACTGGGAGCATATCCAGCTGCTTCGAAACGGTACATCACAAGAGAATACTAGCCATTAGATCAGCATACAGCAATGCCCTCGAAGACAATCTGTATCTCTCACAGTTACCACGAATCCGGGAAACGTACAGGTCGGTGTAAGGCCCGACGGTAGATGGACTTCGCCCTCCAACCTTCGCTCGTTGCGCACTATTGAGCCTTCATCGGCAGGTGGCCACCATACGGCAGTGGCCATGTTGGATTCGGAGGTTACACTGACCGCTATGCGCGATGGGGCGGCTTGTACATCTCTCTCTCCGGTGTTGTTGGCCTGGAACCCCACTCTTTGCACCAAGTGTACAAGGGGAGCTTTCGGCGATGATAGTAGATCCAGTACATGGCGGTCATCGCTTTTGATACTCAGGAAGCATGGTATAACGCTGCCTCTCGTGTAGCATAGCTGTTGGGAACGTCATGGGTTCATTAGCAGCCTTGCTGGCATCAGCTGGGACCTACAGGTTGCGCTACCCACAGGTTGCGCACCCGGATATGAGACTATTGCAAGGTTTGTCCCGAAGACATTAACTCACCTCGCATGTTGCGCGGACGGGACGTATCTTGAATACCGAGCCTGAGATCTGCACGGAATGCAGAGAGATCCACCCCTCTCTATCCTCTTCGGGACCAAGTAAAGGGATACTCTGGAGGTACGATAATTGCCGGAAGATGGAAGGAGGGGGTGGGCGCCTATAAGAAAGAAAGCCAATAGCCGTACCAAGCCTATGTCCAGAACAATGGAGCAGTTCCCGTCTCGCAGAAGTATTCGACTTACTTGCTGTCTGTCTGCATTCGGCCCCGTCGCAAACGCACGCTGATATCATATTGCACAGTAAACTGTACGTCCTTGTCCTGGAACGTAGGTGGTAGCGGGTACGCCACCCCCCTCACGTAGACTTCTGGAGGTAATTCGATGGAGAATGGCCAACTATAGGGACCTTTGAGTTTGGCTGTATATTCTCCTGGGCTGGGTTGTGCAGCGCTCGGGTTCCTCGGTCACCCATGAATGCGGACCAAACAGTGTGTTTCAAACGACAGAAGATATCATATCCCGATGTGCGGGTGTTGATGAGCCGTCCAGTGATCTTACCTCGGGAATTTAGCTGCGCAACGACCACACATTAAGCAATCAGTTACCTTTAGACCAATAGCTTTTATTGAATCCGGGTGGCGCAGGCACAGGTGTAAGCTTCCTGTAATAGGATCGCCCTCGTAATATGCGGGAAGCAATGTTGGCGACAGAGCATGACTCTTCAGTTTCAAGGTCATCCATGACCGTCCTCTATTGTCGTACAAATTGTAACTGTTTTCCGTTAGCGCTCGAGGCTGCTGCGATGGCGCGGCTTCTCCTGAAGAACCCGGCCGCGTAGTTTGGAGAAAAGCCAGATTATCAGGGAGTTCACTAGAGAACGCATACGACGGAACCGTGGTATTGATGGAACTGAAGGGGACCGATGCGTTGGCTATATCTAAGCCGAGGTAACTATTCCAGCAATCGCTCAGTCTCCATTGACTGCCAATATCGTGGATACGTACGAAGGGGCCTCGTAAGTGGGAGGGGGCTCCATTCCGAGAAGTGACGACCTGTAATACTCGGCTCGGAATGCTGCTGTCGCTGCTTTATAGTGAAAGGCACACGGAGCGCAAGACTAATAGTTCAGAAGCAGGTAGTCCTTGGGCAATTGTCAGGCCTGTGCGGACAGTCACCTCTGTGCGTATGATATGATTGTTAGCGCAAGGAAAGAGTCAAAACACGATTCCCATTGTGGATGATAGTATGGTTCCGTGGCATGTGAGAGCACTTGAAGCGTCCGCTTATCGCGCATGTTTGATTGATATTGCTTGGATGAGGCCTGATCTTGTATTTTAGTGTACGCCGCCACTTCCGGAAGTCCAGTCCCTCCAGCCTGCTGTGGTCATAGCGACAAAGAATGTAAATCGGTGGAGGGCGCTTTAGTCTGTCTGCAGGATTGACGTCCATGGGAAGTTGGGGTCCATTGCAGGGATGCCTGACAAGAGCCCGCAGATTTCGTTTGGCACATATTTCCCACATCAGCAGCGGGATCTCGTAACGGACCTAGTACATTGCCAGGGGCTGATATCCCGGTGCTCCCCAAAGCAGTCTACTAGTACTAGTCAGTACCCGTCACCGCATTTACCACCTACCTCTTCTTCTTACTCACCAAGGCCCGCAGCGCCGCTGACAAGGAGCGCCCTATTTCTGGCTCAATGTCGGGGCCGGCGGCTGCTCGTTTGACGGACTGATGATGAAGATTGTTGTGCCCAGGGTCCGCGCATTGGTACATGGGAAAAGCACAGCTATACCGCGTCGTCCCACCAATTGTGCATCTATGGCCTGCTTCTGGACCGACTGGTGTCTGTACTGCATTTAAAGACTGCCAGTGCGTACAGAGAGCGATGCTTGCTCTGCGTCCGAGAGCATCTGGCTTTGCACAACTCGTTGCTGGATGAGATAGTGCTAGAGGTCGAACTTCAGGGTCGAGTACAAACTAATAGTCATTGCGAGTCAGAATAATTCGCCGTGGGGAGTTACTGATCATCGTGAATGAAGACTTCCAATTCCGAATTTGATCAATGTGGCGCGTCTTGTCTCCGCCACCGTGACCACAGCCGGGCGCCATCGGTACCAGTCCGAGATTCTAATACTTACCGCCATCTCAGTAGCCTTTGGTCGTACTCTAGCTTGCCTATAATACTAATTACCGTGACGCTAATCCGCGATGGGAGTCAAGTCCTTGTGGGAGCTGCTGACGCCGGTGGGCCGGCCAGTCTTGTAGGGCCTTGTCCCCCTCACCACATGCTACAGTGCTGAGCGTTGCTAATTACTGAACGCAGGCTAGAGACGATGGAAGGCAAATCGATGGCTATAGACTCGAGCATATGGATCTATCAATTCCAGGCGACTATGCGGGATAAAGAAGGCCGTGCTCTGGTCAATGCTCACGTTCTGGGCTTCCTGCGGCGGATCTGTAAATTACTATTCTACGGAATCAAGCCTGTATTTGTGTTTGATGGAGGAGCTCCTGCCATGAAGAGGAACACCCTTGTGCGTGTTGCGAATACTTCATCTTAGTCATGCTTGACCCTAACAGTGATGCTGCTCTTAGTCTGAACGAAAGAAGAAGAAGGCAGGGGCAGCCGAGAGTCATGCCCGAGTAGCTGAGAAGTTGCTGGCTGCTCAGCTCCGAAGGAAAGCTTTGGAACAGGCTCAACAGTGAGTATTATCAGAAAACAGCCTCTGAAATAATCTCATTTGCGTGGCCATAGGTTTAATGGGAAAGGAAAAGACAAGGCTCCAAGCAGAGTCATGGATGGGGATACAGTCTATCTTGAGGATATCGACGGCTCTGCCCCTCAAACTCCTGTTAAAGTAGCCGATCAACCGAAGTCCAGCGACCCAAGCCCTACTTCCAATAAGAAAAAGTCTCGTTTTCACGACCACGATCCTTACAAACTACCAGAGCTCAATATGGACGAGGTCATTGCCAACGCGACTCGATCTGCTGCGCCGGATCCTCGCTTGGCGACTGAAGAAGAGCTGCGTACGTTTATTGAGGAAATGCGGCCTGAAGACTTCGATATCGCCTCGCCGGCATTTCGTGAACTCCCTACTGAGGTCCAGTATGAGATTATTGGTGACCTGCGGCTCAAGTCACGGCAGACGTCGTATGACCGCTTGCAAAATATGCTGCGCAACTCGCGTACACCTTTGGACTTCTCTAGACAGCAAATCAAGAACCTCAAGCAGCGAAATGCGTTGACACAACAGCTTCTGGTGACGACGGACAGTATTGGTCACGCGCATATTGCCATACCCGTTCGGATCGCTAGTGAAAGAAACAAACAATACGTGCTTGTGAAAAATCAGGGAGCGGAGGGTGGGTGGGTCTTGGGTATTCGTGATGAAGGCACGCAAGACAAGCCCATTCAGATTGACCAAGACGAAATGCCACGGGACGATGACAGCGACAGTGACATGGGGATGGAGGAAGTAGACATGTGAGTATGGTACAATGGCGCCGGTGGTGATAATTATTGAAGTCCCCTTCCCAAGTGCCCCGTCTGCTTCGATGGATTCCGATCTCAGAGAGTTCCGTCGCGGAATGGCCCTTGCAGCCATTGCCAAGCGGCAGTCACCTAGGAAGCCGTCAACGCGGGCTGCAAAACCACAGAAGAAAGCGTTGTTTGAGCCCGAAGAACCTGAGCTTGAACCGGAAGCTAGTGACAACTCAGATGAAGGTCCCGAACTAGCCGTTGCAATGCAAGAGTCCCTCGAACAAGCAGAGGATTTCGAGCTCGAGCAGGCACTCCAGGCTTCTCGGAAGGAGCACCGCCGACAGGTCTCTAGTGAGAATGCGGCTGCATCATCCAGTTCTGCTGGTGAGAGCGGCGTTTCCCCATCCATTCTCGAGCGCTCCAACCCATCATCTCCCAAGAAATCTTCTAGTAGTGCTTGGGACATGGATGACCTGTACGCCTCTCCCTCAAGGCTTGAGACTGCTTTGTCCATAGGAAATGTGCCGATTCGGCCTACTCGGTCGTCATTCGGGCAGGCAAGCCGGCCTGGACCTACACCAGCTTCTTTGTTCGGTCAGCCCAGTTTACTCCTTCCCAGCGGCCCAGACTCCAGCATGGGAAGCCCACGAGGTTCAGCAGTGGAGGAAGATTCGACTGCTCGTACAGGAGGCAATGTCTCGGAGCCGCTTGACGTTCCAGCTGGGAGGCCTGAGTCCCCTAGCCATTCGGCAGAGGATTTGCTAAGTGACTCCGAGGATGACATGGAAGTCGTCGTCGCACCCGTTACGAATGCACCGACAGGTTATATCTCACATGGCGAGTCTGGACACTTTATTCCGGACAATACTCCCGGCAGCCCAGACCCGTCGGTACTCCATCCTACCGAGTACTTCACTAGCAATAGAGCTGTGACGGAAACGGAAGGAATAGCGAGGAATGTGGGGCCGAGGCAAGACCAACCATCAGTGACACAACTATCCGATGACGATATCGATAGCGGGCATGCCTTCTCCTCGCCTGTGCTTCGAGCACGCAGTGACACTAACGAACCTATTCAGCCTCTTGCCCGAGGCCAAAGTTCATCACCTGCAGATGATCATGGCATGGAACCCCATTTGCCCGCAGTGGAGGAGCTAAATGTTATCGATGAAGGATGGGACGCAGCGCAGGAAATGGACCCTGCTACTGAAGAGGGCGAATTCGCGCGGTTCATCTCGCAAGTCAAAGGACGAGACCTTAAAGATGTGCGAAGCGAAATTGACGCGGAAATAAAGACGTTGAATGAGCAAAGGAAGATTGCGATGCGTGATTCCGAAGACATCACGCATCAAATGGTTGCACAAATTATGGTGAGAACTCCTGCCGCTGACGATGACTGATAACGCATGAGGTTGAAACACCTTCCACAGACCATGTTGCGTTTGTTCGGCATCCCATACATAACCGCACCCATGGAAGCCGAAGCGCAATGCGCTGAACTTGTGCGACTGGAGCTCGTTGATGGAGTTATAACCGACGACTCTGATGTCTTCCTGTTCGGTGGCCTGCGAGTGTACAAGAATATGTTCAATCAGTCGAAAACCGTGGAATGCTTCCTGTTGTCGGATCTAGCCCGCGAGTTGGGGCTCGATCGTGACAAACTAATACGACTGGCGTACTTGCTGGGAAGCGACTACGTAGAAGGCCTACCGCGGGTGGGGCCGGTCGTAGCAATGGAGTTGATGACCGAGTTCCCTGGGGAGGACGGACTGCACAAATTCAAGGACTGGTGGTCTAGAGTCCAGTCTGGGAAAGACAATGAAGCCGATAACAAGTCAAGTTTCCGCAAGCGTTTCGTAAGGGTCTTCTACGTAGAGGGTTACTCACCCTGCTCATTTGACCCTGCAGAAGAAGCGATTCAAGGACTTATACTTACCTCCTGAGTGGCCTAATCCCGCAGTAGTGAGTATGATATTGCCATGACCACGTATAACCTTGCATCGCTGATGCCAGAACCAGAGGGACGCCTACTATCATCCTACTGTGGACTCCTCCGAGGAACCATTCAAGTGGGGTTTGCCGGATCTCGACGCGCTGCGCGGGTATGTTGGACCCTATTACTAAAGCAGTGACAAGCTCTGACATTGTCAGCAGATTCCTTCACGAAGAGCTCGGGTGGGGTCAATCCAAAGTAGACGACTTGTTGCTGCCCATTATACAAAAAGTCGGCAAGCGCGGCCAGGTGAGACATGCTTTCACCCACCCTTGATGTGTCTTGATGATGACCTAATTGTGCAGACGGCCGCGATGAATAGACAAGGCAACTTGGACACTTTCTTTGACGTGACCGCTGGCAGCGGAACGTACGCCCCTCGGAAAAGGCAGGCTTATACAAGCAAGCGCTTGCAAGAGGTCGTCAGAAACTTCAGGGATCAGCGCTCCAAGTCGAAAGACAGTGCCTCTGCCACTACAAGTCCGTCTCCTCGGGACGGAGCTGGAGAGTCTGATGATGCATCGCCGGCACGGAAACGGAGGAAAACGGCGAGTACAAGTAACAAAGAGAGCGCCGGTCAGCGCAAGCCTGCAAAGCGAGGTACGGGCGCGAAGGCCAACAGAGGCCGAAGTGGTCGTGCTATGCCATCCAAGAAACGCAAGAAAACTGCGGAATCCGATGATGAAGACCAAGATGCGAGTGACTTTGCGGGTCGAAGTCGGCCAGGATCGGGTGACGTGGACGAACAGCCGCTTGCAGTAAAGCTACGTCCACGCCCCAAACAAGCATACGGAGGTGCTGGTCGGTCGGCGACGGATGCCATAGAAGATTCTAGCGATGCATGATGCAATTATAAGTTGCAGTTGCAACATGGTGTACCGGAGTCCCCGGGACATCTGTAGCTATCCTACTCATTCACTTACGTGCACCCGAGCAGTTACGTGCACCTGAGCAGTACCGACGATAGTCCTTCAATATCAATCCGGGGACCCATCCGCCGGTGTAGATGTGAAATTCATAAGCGGACGAAGCATGCAGACCGAGGTCAAGCGAGATGGCATTAATCCTCCTCTATCTCCTCCTCCACCCGAGCCTGGAGTCATGGATGATTAGTGTGCCAGCTGACAACAGCAGCTCGGATATACCTTGTTTATTTCACCGCCAAGTTCCTTCTCCAATCCATCAAACGGATATTGACGACGAAGACAAGGGGTTTCCGGCGTGATCGCAGCACAGAACAAGCCGATGCCAGCGAAACCTAGCAAGGCAATACCAAAGTGGCGAAGCGCTGTCTGGGGTGCAATAACGGGGATATCAGGACCCCACATCGAGAGGATTTCCTCTTGTTCGTGCAACTGCCGACAATTTCGGGGAAAGGAACGCAGAGGATCATGAGAAACAGAATAGTCAGAAATGAGCTGTAGGACATACGGTATCGCCAAAGTTTCGCCTCATCTGTGGGTCATCCCAGCCACGCGGAGGCAGATATTGCCTGGAAACATATGGGAGTCTCGGGTATCCATTAAGCTGAGGATCCTCCATCTCCGGGTACTTGTACGGGGCGGGAACAGGGTGCTGTCTAGCAGGTACATTGCTGAAAGTGCGCAATGACGTTGACGACAGCCGCAGCGCCCGAGAAGGGTCGGCGACGCGTCGCACAGCGTTGGAGAGCATGAGTATGTCGTGAAGGACGATGAGCGCTTAAGCGGCAGAATATGGACGGCAAACATTACGTAATAGTAAAGACCCCGATATGTTAATTAAGGGTCAGTTCGGGGTCCTTTCTGGAAGGCGAGATCTACGATCTTCTTCTCTTGTCCGGTATGGCGTCCCCCGTCGGGTTCATTCCTAATCTGCAAGGGTCCGCCGTCTTGCTTTCCGAGTCCTTTGCTCAGCCCGACATTGCTGGTGGCGGCGACGGGCTTTTGTTGCAGTGAGCAATGACCGCATCGGTCGCCAAGGATGTGCAAGCGGAGCTCTTAAGGGGCCGGAAGCACAAACGCAGGTCGGGCGAGGTCCCATACCCGCTGGTGTACACGAACGATATCATGGATTTGTGAGTCAGACCTCAATTGTCCGCCGTAACGCTGAGCATATTTTGTCAGTGATAATTGGAATCATATGTACATGCAAAGCATATTTAAGAGCTTGACAGTGCACCATCCGGACCCCCCGCCACGGAGAATACTGGACCTAGGCTGTGGCGGTGGATACTGGGTAATCAGCGCAGCTCAGCAGTGGAAGGTTAGTCTGTTGCCCACTGGACCGCATATTTCATTCACCGAGCAAGGCACCTACCTATTTTACCAGGACAGTACTTTCGTTGGATTCGACATCCAAGATGTTCAGCCCAAGCTTGAACGGCTTCCTGACTACCGGGACATCTTCAAGCGTATAGACTGGGTACATGGAAATTTGTACGTATCCTGCTCCTTGTGTACTCTGTATCACTTCCACTCACAGCCAGCATTTCTTAGCCTGGAGGAATTACCATTCCCCTCCGCTCACTTTGACTATGTCAGAATAGCTGGTGTCGGACTTGGAGTTCCTGAAGACGAGGTGAGAAATCCAGTACGCCCTGACTCAGTAAATTCGTTAATATCTAATTTCAGTGGCAAGATTTACTAGAAGTGAGTTTGCATGGTATGGTTTGTCGCGTGGCAATTCTCACCGCTGTTAGGGAATTTTTCGAATCTTGCAACCGGGCGGACACCTCGAGGTTTGCTGATTTATCTCGTCGGCGGCGATCTATGAATGACATAATCTCTTTAGGTCATCGAAGATGATCTGATTTTTCCCTGCGGACCTCTCCCCAACTCCGCAACGCCGTCGCCCGAGCTAGGCGCGGTCATCCTGCCATCTACCACTGGCTATGGCGTATCCACTCGAAGTCTGTCGACCGCTCGGTCCAGCACACTCTATGACCTCGAGACGCCCAGCTCGGAACAGGTATCATTCGTCAACAAGACGCTCCAGTCGGACTCCCAGAATTCGCTTCTTGTTCCAAGTCGGACATCAAAACCCAGAGCGTCGGAGTACGTGAGCGACAGCCGAGACCATTCAAAACTCAAGGCAGCGTGGGACGCCATGCTGCACGCCCGATTCCTTGCACCTCGCCTGCACTCCCTCCTTCCTTTTTACCTCTCGTCACTGGACTATACTGAGGTCAATACGCATGAGGCTCTGCATATTCCGATGCCGCCGAACAGCACGCTGGTCGATGGCAGCAGAAAGCCGGTACCCGCCCCGGACATCCAAATTGACCTAAGCGATATACTGGAGCTTAAGTCGCGGCTGAGGGGTTTGTCTGTGAACTCAGGACCTGCACTAGAGCCTACGAAACGGCAGGCTTCCACCATGATCCAGTCCTGCGCTCCCATACACTTGATGCGCATGGTTCGGCTCATCACTGCATGCAAAGAGTCGATATGGGTGGAATTCCAGCGGCTTTACGGAGATGATCCTAAGGTACATCCGCTAAAGGAGAGGCCCAGCCAGAATACTTGTCGAGACGAGTTTGAAGTGGCGTGGTCGAACTGGTACAAGTACGTCTTCATATTGTGCATCATGGACTGGATTCTTACGTACATATCCCAGTGACATGATGGACCGGGTCAGTATGCGTGACCGTGTGCATGCCTGTTTGCTATGGCAAGAGCCCCTTCAGGATATGGAACGCCCCGAGTGGAAGATCTGGAGACAAGGCGCTGGGCACATAGACGACCAGGATAAACCTTACAACTCGGAGAACGAGACAGGCGTCTGTCGCATTGTCCGCGCCTTCGTTGCCCGAAGACCCTTGTCGAAAGGGAAGGCGCGCACTGCAGACAAGGGATAAAACCCACTGGCACTCGCGTAGGAGAGTGCGTATCTGGCTGGATCTATATATTCATTTCTTGTCTTTGCTATCATATCATACCCTATATACCTCGCAGTCGTACGCTTTTTATACTCAGCTATTATATGCTTTTCGATACCCATGGCCACCTATTCACCGCTATGAGATTCCGGGCCCAAAGAGGAAGGTCTGCGAGGCTCACGTTGCGAGTCGCGAATAAATTGAAGTATACGCCTGCACGGGACCGATTATCGTTACCTCTTCTTCTTTTCATCTCACATTCCCCATCGATTTGCCCAAATCATGGCTGAACCAGCCACAGAGCAAGTGCCTCCAGAGCAAGCGCCTCCTGCTGAGGTGAAGTCGACCGCGGAGGCCGATTTCACCAAGTACAAGGTAAGTTTGCCGTAAAGTTATCGGCTAAGATCCAAGAAGGTGACTGGGCGGCGGGTAGACGGCCGCGGATATCGTGAACAATGCTTTGAAGAAGTTGGTGGAGCTTGCCGTGGAGGGAGCAAAGGTTATCGACCTGTGTGTTGCAGGAGACAAGCTTGTCGAGCAGGGCACGGGTGCGGTGTATAACAAATCGGTCAAGGGCGTGAAAGTCAGCAAGGGTACGTTTGTGTTTCTCGTGACGCATGTTTACTGGATATTTATTGTAAGATACGCAGGTATCGCGTTTCCTACCTGCGTTTCTGTCAACAATGCGGTAGCGCACTATTCACCGCTTGAGTGCGTATCCCGGTCGTTTTGATATAGGAATATATTCATTCATCTGGCTTTCGTCGTGCTTCGTAGATCCGATCCCACGTCTGGCCAGACGCTGGCGAAAGACGACGTCGTGAAGCTGCACCTAGGTGCTCACATCGATGGCTTTGCAGCAATCAACGCCGAGACGCTCGTCGTTGGTGCTTCGGAGCAGGAGCCCGTCACGGGCAGACGCGCAGATGCATTGCAGGCTGCATGGACCGCTGCTGAGGTTGCTATGCGCCTAGTGAAAGTAGGCAACAAAAATTGGGATGTCACGAACGCAGTGGAGAAAGTGGCGACGGCGTTTGGCTGCAAGCCTGTCGAAGGTGCGTTTCAATCTCTCGGTGTCTCATTCTGGCATGGTCGTTGACCGCCTGTGGAGGCATGCTTTCTTGTCAACAGACGCAAAACGTCATCGACGGCAAGAAGCGCATCATCCTGAACCCAAGTGAACAGCAGAAAAAGGATTTCGAGACGGCGACGTTTGCTGAGAACGAGGTGTACGGTGTCGACATCCTTGTTTCTACGGGCGAGGACGGCAAGGTATGATTTTCAAAGGAGATCATCTGGGAACTGGTTTGACTGAGCGTGATATCGTAGGCTCGGACGGAGGAATCGCGGACTACCGTCTACCAGCGCGAGTCGACTGTCACCTACCAGCTCAAGATGAAGACGTCGAGAGCAGTGTTCTCGGATGTCCAAAAGAAGGCGGGAGCCTTCCCCTTCAACATCCGCGTTCTCGAGGATGAGAAGCGGGCACGGCTAGGCCTTCAGGAGGCAGTCCAGCATAACCTGGTTAAGCCTTATGAGGTCGTGTAAGTGTCAGTCTACGAGCGCATGCGGGATTTGTTTTCATCCCGCTCTTTAGCTACACCCCTGCGGGCACTGTTGTTGCCGCGTTCCACTTCACTATTGCTCTCCTACCCGCTGGTCCGGCCTTGATCACTCATCCGCCAGTTTGGTACAAGCCTGAGCTGGTCAAGTCGGAGAAGGAGCTGGAGGATCCCGAGTTGAAGGAGCTCCTGACGAAGAAGCTGCGCGAGGACAAGAAGGCGAAGAAGAAGAAGGCCAAGACGGAGGAGGAGAAGGCTGACGGCGCTGATGCTTGAAGTAAAAGATAACCAGAGAAGGAAAAAGTCAATGTGCACTAGAGGTGTATATTTTGAATAATGTATCTCTTGAGCGTGCGGCTGTTGTTGTGCAACATGATGTATCGCTAGCTCGGGACCCGTTCTGCGTCTTCTCCAAATTGTCCGATTGTCCGAACGACTAGCTCTACGTTTTCGAGGAAGGCGTTCAGAGTCAGCCTCGCTAATCTGACCGTCAGGGTCGTGAACGTCCTGTTTGCCACACGTCAGTATGCCATCAGAGCTACAGTTAAGATTATAACGTACGCTACCAGCACATCGTCTTCGACTGTCAGTGATCTCTTCACCGCATGCGGCTGTAACTCTCTGTCGACCTCGATAACTTGCTTTGCGATGGCCGCATGCTTAGCCGATGCAAAGGGTACTCGCACAGTTCTGCATGTAACTGTCGTCAAAGGTTATGTTCTCTTGGAGATGTGGTTATGCCCTCACACTGTGTGCCAGTCGGAAGGAGTATCAGACATATTTGCTTGTGGCGAGGAGCTGGTAAGAGCTCGAACCTAGTCCGCGATCGGAGATGCGCCCGATCTTGCTCAGATCTACACCGTTGACTTGATCTGGTACTATCAGCTGAATGTCGACACTACTTATAAAAGATATCCTTGGGCGCTGACTCGGCGCCGGCGATGCTTCACGCGAACGACCAGCGGCAGGAGATCCTCTTCTCAAGGATAATTGTTGTATGAAAGCGCGTCCTCTACGCTGATATATCCCATGTCGAGATTAAAGCTAGAGCGTGTCCTCCAATATCCGAACCATATCATACACGTGTAAGTCGTTTGGTCGATGACGCAGCTTGCCCATTAAATAAAGTTCTCTGACACCGTTCTCCTCCCAGTTTCGACCTCGACATGTCTACAGCTACCTCTGCACAGACTATCGATTTCGATGCATTGAAGGAGGTCGTACAAGAGAAGACCGGCCGCTCTGTTGTCTCGATAAATCTGCTCGGCAAAGGTCAATGCAAATACACGCCATTTTGCAACCGCCGCTAACACCTCCCAAAGACGAAGTCTGCAGGGTATGTCACTCGCAATAGCTCAGTGCGTGATTGCTGATGTATGTCACGGTCGCGCAGTCCTATCATGTCGCTCTCTCAGGGGGCCCTGACATTGTCGCTCGAGTGGCTACCTCCAGTGCTTTGGCCCCTCTTCTAAAGTCAGAGGTACGGCAGGCTAAGCTCTGCATAAGATGCATGCCCGGTGATGCCGATCCACTAGGCTGCAACCATGATATACGTCCGAAATCACACATCAGTCCCTGTGGTGCCGGTCATCGCGTATGGCTTTGAGACAGGCAACGCTCTAGGACCGTACATCCTAATAGAGAAGGTAGCTTCTACTCTCCTCCAAGACTATAGCGTCCTTATACATCTTGGAGTCAGATCAACGGCACCTCTCTGGAAGCACTATTCCCTACGCTCACATCCTTCCAGCAACACGAGATAGTCGCGCAAATAGTGAAGTATATGCTGGAAATCTTCTCCTTGCGGTTTGATAAGCTGGGTAGCCTCTATCAGCAAGAGGACGGAGAGATCACCCTGGGTCCCGTCGCAAGACCCATATTCTACCTGGACGGCCGCGCACACCTTGACCTCGACCGCGGCCCCTTCAATACTGCCAAAGCGTACTACCTCGCCTGCGCACAGCGGGAGCTCGACAGCTCGCGCGTAATGTTCTCCCAAGACACGTCGGCGGATTATCAGCGTAGCGTTGAAGGCAGGTGGAGCGGACCGCAGGTCTAATGTCCGAGCTCGTCAACCGATGCCGCGGGTTGGACTCCGACGATCCACTGATGGCCCCCTTCTCGACTTGGGAAGCTCCGACTGCCGTCGGTAACTGGCCCCTCCTTTAAGTTAAATTAATTTTAAACACACTACATGAGCTCAACAAGACTTTGATACAAGCGATGTTCAATGCCAAAGGCCCAAACAGCACTTCTTAGTGGATTGTCTAGCCTTACTCCCTGCTCGGTGACACTTGTTGAAGAGGGCCATTGCAAGCATGGCATGGATTTCGAGTCCTGAGGTTATCTAAATTATTTCCGAATATATTGCCAGTGTGGCAGTCTTGTTTCTGCTTGAAGTAGTGTCCCTATCGACATACACTTCAGATTTCTGACAAAGATCAAATCAATTCATGCAAATTCAAGGTGATACATGTCCAACCAAGCCGGCCCGGATGAAAGATACACATTTTATTATAATCGGAGGTAGAGGTATCTAACACATGTACAATGAATTGATCACAAGAGAGTGTGAGAGCACTCAGTACAAAGGAGAATTCATAGTATTTAAGGTACCGCAGACGAGCAACCGCTTCGTGAACTTCCAAGCGACCGACATTCCGAGCGCATGGAGAATTATTAATAGCTGAGTAAAGGGTCTTCATTACATATGAGTAATTTGATCTTAAACTAAACAGCATAGTACACAACCAACACCCTGTATTAAGACATGGATAGATCATAGGATGGTGCACACAGCAATACCACATAAAAACCACGGAAGTGAGATTAGACCGAAAACAAGAGACGCCACAACTGAACGAAGGATCAGCCAACAGCCAATGAGATGAGAGGATTCTCAATCCGCGCGGAAATGTGGCGCCAGAAAACTGTTCCCACGATAACAAACCATGTTGTAGTGCCTGCCACACGAAATGATTATCCACAAGCTGGATACAAACCTTATATACATTAAAATATTCCTACAGTACCGCATGTGCGTTTATATGATATATTTAAAACATGAAAAATATCCGTGTGATAGGAGTGGAGCGAGAGGGAAAACGGAGAAAAATGAGACTACAAAATGGGCGCGTAGTGGCCACTACAAGCGGACTTTCAATTCAATACAAAAAAATGAATGCAGACTACAAACAGGGTTCCCGCGACTTCTCGGCACAATTTCTCACGAATTACAAAGTTCGGCACACGACTGGCCAGATTTCTCTGGCTAAAGATGCTCCTTCATAACCTCAGGACTCGTAACTCAGTGAGCCGGAGATTGAATCTGACACCCAATGGCAAATCCCGAACATGTGGCGGGAGGTAGGAATGCCCGTCTTATAACCATCTTTGCTAC
>ML213514.1:46595-173648 GCA_004369045.1 Heliocybe sulcata | reverse complement strand
CCACTGTGAGCAAATACGAGCAAAATCGGCAAAAGCCGGTTGGTCGAAAAGTGAGCCATAATGCGGGTTTTGAGAACCCCTCCAAAAGGAGGGGCATTGATTTGCATAGGCTCACTCTGAAGAATATCTTCGTCTCGCCAGATGAACCTTCCGAGATCGTATGTTTGTTCAGCTGGCTTGCGCTTAAGTCATGTCTGTAACGGCCATCGCAGGTATCCATCGGCGGGTGGCAGAACATCACCACCGCTCCCCTCTAGGCATGCGCGCGTCTTCCTTTATGGCTCCGCCCCTCTCTGGCAGGCGGTAGCGAGAACGAAAAGACCGAATTATCCAACGCATTCAAGAAACTCACCCTGCAACTCGCCGGCCCCGAGTCAAATTTCCTGCATGCTCTCGATCTGGACGACGCTCGGCACGCCTTGGAAGACCTGTCCGAATACGACGTCGTCAAGGACGGATTTCTGATCCTGCCGACCCTGGAGAGCATGTACGTTAGCCCTTGTCCTGCACCGACCCTGCATAACATGATATTGATGCATGCATATACAGACTCGCGACGGCAGGAAGATGTCGATGGTTTGTCAGCACTGCTGGATCCGTCAACGTTAGTAGGGAGGGTAGCGCGCATAAACCTAGTTACCCGTGGGTCAAACGCGATGTTCCTCGCCATGCCACCGCCCCCTTCAGACAGTGCGAGGATGGGCTCAGGGTCTGCAGGTCCGAGCACCCCGCGTCTGGAAGTTGCCATGTAATGTATTGGTTTTGTCCCTCGGAGGCTTGTGTACTATCGAATGAGTATCTGGATTGTTCCAGGCTTATGTGTGTGTGTGATTTGAGTATAATCATCATACAGCATGGAGGGGTATATTTCAGTCTCGGTGGGCTGGCACAGAGGCAAGAACATCGTCATCAGCATTCCAATATCCAATATTGATGCTGGATGCTGAACTCAGCGGAAGGCGCAAAAGAATCACTCCCGTAGAATACGTGTACCATAAATTAAAACAAACCCTAGAAGGAATCTGGTTATGACGAGGCTATATCCAATTCGCAGACACTTCATCTGAACACAGTACTGGTGAATGACATTCGAATTTAGGATCTCAAGCCACAATAATGCGCAAATCTGCACATACAACCGAGGAGAAGCCACAGCGCCTTTGGTGGACCGGTGAGCCACGGGTTGCAGTGCTTCCGCTGCCTCCGCTGCCTCCTCTGTACTCCTTTGCATGTCGTCTCTACCCGTCGAGCTATGGGAGGAGGTGATAACCCATTTGGCCAGAGTAGATTGTTGCAGTTGCCTCAGTGTCTGTCGTACTTTTCACGACATCGCGCTCAGGCGAACGTTTTCATCTATTACTCTGTACTTCAACGTCATACTTCTGCTCGACACTCTGAGGCCGCGCTTTGTCCTAGAGAAGAACGATGAAGCCGTCGAGTATGACGAGAAGCTATACGACACTACGCTAGACATTCTCGTGCGAATGGCTGAGGATGCACACTTCGCTAGTGTTGTGAAGAGCATCACGGTAGTCCGGAAGCCCGGGTACTTGCAGGAATTCAGGGAAGGCTCGTCGTATCCTCTCGCGCTTTTTGGAGTCCGATATTGATCTGTCTGCATTTCCAGGTACAATGACCTCTCTATTAGACGCGCTAGCCAATGCCCATCAGCTGCAGAGTTTTCGCTGGTACGGAGATTGGCCGGATGTAAAGGAAGCTGATGACCTCCTAAATGAACTGGCTACACTCTGCCCGCAGTTCCAATCTCTCAGGCTTCCGCGATCCGCTGCTGGTCTGCGTCTACATACTACACGCATACTTACTCCTAGCTAACTGTGCGTTCCAAGTGCTTATCCGCAGTCCCACGAGAACCATGAAGCTGGGACAGTTTAAAGGGCTCCGTTCAGTGGCTTGGTACGATCTTGTCGAAATATCCCGCCCGTACGAGGAAAATGATCCGGACAATGTGGATATTTGGGAGGTGGTACACAACAGCAAGTCCAGTCTCGCCAGTATTTCGGTCGAGGCAATGCTGTTGAAGGATGATCTTCCTGGCTTATCGCATATTACCTCCTTGCATTTGGAAAGCTTGTTCCATAGTCTTCTACCTCGCGTCGGGATTGTCTTGCGTCAAGTTCCTTTCCTGCGGTCTCTGTCACTACGGGCGGCTGGTAACGATGAGCCTGATGGCATCTTTGCCCTGCTCCAGGACCATGCTGCGTTGCTTCCTAAACTGGACTCCTTGCGGATTTCCTCGGAATGGAGCGTCAATGGAACTCGATCAGCTCCTCTCATAGATGCTCTGCGAAAGTGGACTTCTCTGAGATGCCTCGATCTTGACTTCTTCTTCTGCGAGGATCCTACTACTATCCTCCCGTCCTTTCTACACAAGAAGAGCCCCATTCAATGCCTGGGCTTGAAGCTAGACAACCTGCAGAACGAGCCTTATATGACCTGGACCTACGAACAGTGCCAGCGACTGTGTGGCTGCCTCCCAAACGGTCTGTCAGCTCTTAGGCTGACCTCGTCCTTTGATCGTGCCGAGTCTCATACCATCCCTTTGGTACGTTTCATCTGCTCCATTCGTGTATAGCCAAATCTAACTCACAGCCAGCTGGACCGCCTTGGGCAGTTATCAAATCTGCGCTTCTTGTACATCGGTAACGACATGGGATATCATCCCTTCCTCGCTGTCGACCTGGCAGCGGACTACCCCTCTCTAATCACTGTTGGTGTGAATGATCGCATTTGGGACGTGAGCAGAGTAGACGGTGTTTCCTACCTTTATCACTGGCCGGACCCTTTGATTGTGATCCGTCCAAAAGAGATGTTCGCGAGCGATGACGATCACTGGCTTATGAGTCAGTGGTGGATTTCGCCGTATAGCACTAGTTAAGAGGTGACCTAAACTGGCTGAGTTGCACTTGTAACACGACCGATTAGTGAATCGTATGGTATTGCTGTCTCGCGCCTGTATTAATGACTGTACGCTGTGGCTGGGGTTCCGTGGCCATGCACGACAGCGCAGTGATCGCCTAATTAACAGATTGGACTAGGACCTCCTCGAATATCTGAAATTATTGTTTCTAGAGCTGAGGTGCGCACTTTCTGGGCCAACGTTGCATGCCATTCCTCAGCGAACTGTCTCGTGCTGAGAAAGCTAGTGAGCGTCAATATTCAATGAGGATGTATGGCATCGATAAAATGCGGGTACTTTGAGACGAAGGAATGCTTCACTTCTACCCTAAGGAGCAAACCGACCATTCAGAGAGGGAATATCGTAGCTTCGTATAGTCACTGACAATGAGGCCATGTCGTGGACATATGTCGGGCATTGCTAATAGTATAATGACAGTACACAAACGATTCCGCGAGCCATCCACCGGCCAACCAATATAACTGCTAATAAATCACCCAGAACAAATCCACTGTATAGATCTCCACAAGTAAGAGTTAAACAACCAGCCCTTCCTGGAGACAGCGGTATACACGTGTATCCCCAGGATACAGAATAGTAATAGGTCAGTGTGGAAATGGGGTATATACGGGCCTTAGAAACGCTTAAGCGAGGGCCACGAGGGCGGCGACAGCGCTGAGGAGCATGGCGGGGGTGCTGAGCTGACGGAGGGAGAGGGCGCCCGAGGCAGTAGGGTCAATGCCCGCGTTGGCGGCACCAACGGGGACGGCGGCGCCTGAGGAGGACGAAGTGCTAGACGTGGCGGCGGCCTTCGCGACCCCGGCAGCGGTAGAGGCACCGACAACCAACCTACGAATCGAATTATTGAAATGAAGTCACTTTGACGGGGCTGCTGTACTCACGTCGTGCGAGCGCTCGAGGCAGCTGCGGATGAGGAGGCGGCAGCGCTGGAGGAGGGCGCAGCTGAGGATGACGACGAGACAACGGGCAGGCAAGAACCGTCAGAGCTGCCGCCAACCGTCATCTGGAAAGGAATGTCAATACGAGTATACGAAGCGATGCACAGAGCTGACTTACCGAACCACTCCAGGCCTCGTCACCGTTGTTGTCCTCCAGGGAGAACATGAGCTCGGTCCCAGCCGGGAAGTTGACCTTCCAGGTCATAGAAGTGCCCTGGTGGTCACCGAGGTCTGCACTAATGAATGAAGGTCGGGTCAAAAGAGCGTTTCAGGGGGGGAGCGCAGACTGTTTCCTTACACAACTTCGCTGCAGGGGTCCGAGGCAGGGACAACAATCAAGTTGTAGGGAGCAGCACCGGTGTTCTCCCAAGTAACATGGGCATCTCCACACTAGAATTAGACGAAGACTCTCAGATTCATGCACCCAGGAGACAAGACATCGTCGTTCCATACCTGGGTCAGTTGAGGGGTAGCAATGCTGAATTCAGCAGAAGCAGACCGGATCGCAACAGCGAAAAAGAGCGTAGAAGAAAGGAGTGTGGCGAACATTTTCGCGGTAGGATGTGGTAGTAAATGAGGAGGAGGGCGGGAGGGGCGAGGGGGTTGTCGACGGACGATGAAGAGGAAGAACTGTTGCGAGCTTTGTCTTTTCTGCTGTCGGGCCAGTCGCTGCGACGTGGGAACCGGCCTCGCGTGCTTTCCTTATTTGGCATCTTCCATCAAACTCAGCCAGTGATCCTCTCCTGATCCGGCAACCCGAACGCGTCGCAGAAGACTGGGCTTCCATGATTCTCCACTTCCTCCTCTTCATTTAAGATGAGGGTGGCAAGCGCGAATAATAATATTCAGCAAAATATAACTACGAACGCTGCCTACAGCTTGCTCTTGCCTCGGTAGCTCGCCAGCATCGTCCGCTTTGTCATCCTGGAACGGTTCCCGCGATGTCGTCGCCATGGTTAGCACTCCGCCAAGACAACGGCAACTCGCATCGCACTCACCCGGAATGGTGCACCGCGCTGGGTGTCTTCTTGGGATCACCCTCAACATTATTCGCCCGCTCAGCCATAGGAACGTACTCTCGCTTGCCGGAGCCAACGTAGATCTGCAACAGTCGTCAGCATCTACCGCCATATGCCCGCACACCGGTGTCCCTGTAGACGGAGGCCCCTCGCCGTTGCGCGCTCACCTGTCTTGGCCGCCAAATCTTGACACCTCCCTCCTGTAGCATCATCTGTAATACGCAGTCAGCGACAGCAACATCCGACGGCAGGGCATTTCAGACGCTCACTTGTCTCCAGTGCGCCAGCCACCCGACAACCCGCGGCACCGCAAACAGCACGGGAAAGAAATCCATCGGGAAGCCTGGAAATTAATCCGTCAGTTACCTAGGTCGCACCATACTGCAGCGCTTAAACATACCCATGGCACGGTAGATTAAGCCACTAAAAGCATCGACGCGATTCAGACCATCAAGGGACGTATTAATGATCGCTCCTCACCTCCTAAAGAGACTCGTCAGCGGCGACGTTCATCTATTCTGCGACAAGCTTACCAGAAATCGACGTTCGGATACAGTCTTCGTTTTGTGAAGTATTCATCCTTCATCGCTGCGTCGTGGAGTGCCATAGCAGTCTGCAGGAGCTCGTCCGTACCGGTTCTGAATGGAGGATCTATCAGCATTCGCAGAGTATATATGAATGATATGTACATACATCTTGAACACTTCATCGGCAGTCTTCCGGATAATGTACGACCGCGGATCTGTCTGCCAGCCGGTATGCGACGGTCAGAATAGAGCAGTCGTCAATTGTGAAGTAGTCATACCGTTTTGTAAACACTGGCCAAATTAGATGACAATCCCGCCGTCGAACGGAACGCATATAACTTACCGATGACCGAAACCAGATAAGACCTTCTCCCTCTTCTTGACTGCTTCAATGAACGCCGGTACATTCGCTGGGCTACAAGTACTCAGTAAACCCTGCGATGCGAGAGTGAGGCGGGACAGACCTCCCGATGGAGATGAGCATCCGGATGACAGCTTCATTCGCACCGCCTATATGCAAGGTTAAGATGATTCAGTAATCCAATTGCACCGGCTCTACAGACCATGAAGGGGTCCGCTATCCGACGTTTCTATCAGTCAGACATTGCGTGACGGTGCAGACAACTGTTAGACGCACTATAACGAAGCACATCCCGCCCTGTCAGAGAGTCCATCAGCCTTCTCAGCCTGTCATCGAGGAAAAAAAATATTACTCACGCAATTGCAGAATATGGGTCCACCAACGAACTCCCAGTCTGCAGCACAGTCGTACACGACGCGTTCAGCTCGTGGTCCGCATGCAACAAGAAGAGCACATCGAGCGCCTTAACGAGAACCGGGTGCGGGACGTAGTTCTCCTCGCCCAGGTGGTCCATTTGGTACAAGAATGAGCCAGTGTAGCTCAGACCAGTCGGCGGTGTTACGAAATCTCTGCCCTGTCGGACGCGGTAAGCCATCCTGAGAAGTTGGCTTGGTTAGCTTTAGTCTGTCAGACTTAACAATCATCCCTACGCCGCTAGGGTAGTGGCCTTGCCAATCAGTCGGAATATCTGCTTGTCCATGTTCGCCAGGGATGCGGCATTGCCCTTCGTGAACAGAGTCTGGCCTTGACATCCGAGTTAGCATAGAACACGAGACTAATGCCCAAGCATGGTTATCCTTACCCTGTAGAGAGGGATTTGCCTCGCTGTAGTACGACCCCAAGTACGCGAAAGCGCTGGTGAGCATCGCCATAGGGTGTGCATCATAACTAGGGCAAGGATGCTCAGTTATTTCCACCCCTCAATACATTATGGAGATTTTATGAAATACCGAAATGAACCGAAGAAGTCCTCGGCCTCAGAATGGACGATGCTGTGGTGCAGAACTTCAGTTTCAAATATCCGGAATTGTTCGCTCGTCGGCAGTGAGCCATAGATGAGGAGGTAAGCGCTTTCCAAGAACGACGACTTCACAGCAAGCTCTTCGATAGGGTATCCTCTGAAGGGCGATCTCGTAAATTTGGGTATGTTTCGATTCCCCGCATACACGGCTCACCTGTATCGGAGAACTGGGAATCAGACGACCGCGTTAGCGCCGTCCCGGCAATGAAAACTAAGAACCGCACCTCCAGCCTCTCCATCAATATACGTGATCTCACTCTGAATAACAGCAGTATTCAGGAAGCCCTTATCCGAGACCCTTAACCCCTTGTCCGTTCCATTCTCCTCTCGTTCATTAGGTTTCCGAGGTGCAGAGATGGCTTTGAACGCTGTCGCAGAGATGGAGCTATCCGCAATCCTGAGACCCACTCAGAAACGCATTTCAGGAGAAAATGCAATCTTATACGACGTACGGGATGTCGTAGGTCTTTCCAGTGCGGTTATCGCGCACTGTCAAGCTCTCATTTGTCTCGATAGGACGTCCCATGTTTCCTGACTTCACTGGAGTGGCACAAAAGACGTGTTCACCGACAACCGGTACAAGAGGTACCTGCCGCAAGCTAACTGTGTGGCGAATCCATAACCGACACGAATTTCACATGCAAACGCGAATGTGGCTTCAGGAGGAAAGGTTGCTGCTTCCGTGGACCATGTCTTCCGTGGACGGGTGCCAAGCAGATGGATCAGAAAATCAGGCAAAGCTTCGTATGATTATCATTGCCGAAAGCAATGGTCTATATACATATATGTATAAGGATACGGCCAAAATACCCCCCGGGGAACAACATGCGTCGATATTACAGCGTTCATTATGATTGCAATGGAGGATAGCACCGATGAGTGTCTATAATGAGTTTCATGGGGAATCGTGACTTGTGCATTACACGTGTATCTGAATCGTAATCATTACTGTTGTCCGCGAGAGACGCCGGAGCCTCCCCATTTCTTCAAGAATGGGTCGTCTGCGGGGGTATCTGGGTGGATCTGGAATTTCCCTTCCCATAAGGCTGCAGTCGACCTTGACGGATCATTGTGAGCAGGGTCGGAGAGTGAACCGCCTTGCGGCTGCCAGCCCGCTCCTATCGAAGACGCGACCAAAGTTGGCACCATAGTCAAAAGCGAAGGTCTGAAAACGCATGAGCATGAAACAGAGAAGCCGAGATCACAAGGCGAAACTTACACAACACGACCTTGCTCCATCCGCGCATTGCGGCTCTTGCCAACGAAGGAAGATCCTCTCATTCTGCCACCACGCACTTTCGCGAATGTCCCGAGGTTGTCGCGGACAAGGTCGATCGCCCTATTCCAAGACTCTGCATCAGCCAGGGGACTCTGAGTCGGAAGCACGTTGGGATTCGGCAGGAGGCGCAGCTTGATGAAGAGCTTCGTCACAGGGCCGTTGGGAATGAGGCGGACCAAGCTCCCGATCAATAATGCGCCGAAACCAAGGGCGATAGAGATGCCCCACTCTGTCCCGCCAATCTGCGTAACCTGGAACGCAGCACCGCCGACGAACACAATAAGAACTTGAACAGCAACCTCTGTGAAAGCGGTCAGAAGGCAATCAAGCTGAACGTCAGAAAAGCACTAACCGATTAGAGTGATTCCAATAAAGTAGTAATTTCTAGAAACGCCCTCGAATACGTTCAGCCTCCTGTCGAGACGCCGACAGTTGACAGAGTTGAATATCTGCGCGAACACGAAAATATTGAAGACAAGCGTTTGGACAATATCGTCGTTGTGCGAAGTTGACGGGAGACCAAGAATGCGTAAACCGAGGAAATGGAAGATAAGCGTGATGGTTGTCTGATAGGCCGACTGAGCGGCGATCTGTTTGTACATATCCACACTGAACAACGGAGCCGTCTTCGATTCAGGCTTCCGGTTCAGAAGAGCAGGCGACGCCGGGTCGGTAGCCAGCGCAAGAGCGGCGAAAGTATCCATGATGATATTAATCCAAAGCAACTGTACGGCAGAGAGCACAGACGTTTCCGACGAGGAGGCCACAGCAGAGATAAAGGTGATCAGGACCGCCGTAATGTTGGCCGAGATCTGGAACTGCAAGAATTTTCTGACAGAGTCGTTCACACAGCGCCCCCACATAATAGCCTTGACAATGGAAGCGAAGTTGTCGTCCATAAGGATGATATCAGACGCCTCTTTCGCGACCTCAGTGCCAGCAATACCCATAGAGAAGCCGACATCAGCCGTCTTTAGTGCAGGGCCATCATTGGTACCATCGCCTGTGACGCCAACGATTTCGCCGAGTTCCTTAAGACTCTCGACCAGGATCTTCTTGTCCTCAGGAGACGAGCGAGCGAGCACCTGCAAGCGAGAGACGACGTCCATCCGCTCCTCCTTCGACAACTGCCGGAAGATAGGCCCCTCCATGATAATGCCGCCCTTGGTGTAGATCCCGCACTGGAGGGCAATAGATCGAGCGGTCAGAACATTGTCGCCAGTGCACATCTTGACCGTAACGCCAGCGCGATGACAATCAGCAACAGCAGTCCTGACGCCCTCACGCACGGGATCTTCAATGCCGACGATGCCGATGAGAGTCATGTCCTTAGCAATATCCTCATATTCGACCTAAGACGACGATAAGCATTAAAAAATTCACAGATAAATGATGACTTACTTCGTCCTCCGACACTTGTCTGGCACCAGCCGGTGGCCACGACTCGTAGTCACGGTAGCACATTGCGATAGTCCTGAGCGTCTGGTTGGCATAGAAGATAATAGTCCGGTCGATGTTCTCTCGCTTCAGGTCGTCAATAGGCTGCTTCTCAACAGCATCGCGATGCTCCTCCGCGCCACGTTGGTAGACCATGACATGGTCGTTGCACATCTTGGTGAGGATCTCGCTAGCGCCCTTGAGATATAGCCTGTGGACGCCATTAGGCATCCGGACAACGACGCCCATAGCCTTCCTGTCACTGGAGAAAGGAACCATCTGCACGATATTCGCGTCCGACCGGATCTTTGCGTAGTGCGGCCATCCAAGCTCCTTCGCAAACTTGAGGAGCGCCGTTTCCGTCTTGCTCCCGACGAAGACCTTCTCGCCGCTCTCCGGATCATCATCCTCAAAAGCAGTCGAGTTGATGGCAATAGACGCATTGAAGAGCTCGGCGAGCGGCGGGCTCAAGACACCTTGCAGCTCGGTTTCATCAATCGAGAAGTCGTCCGCATGCCTGCGTTTCTTCTGTGCCGCTCCCTCCACCTCCTCGTCTGCGTTCGTGCGGGCTTGGTTTTCCTCAAGCCGCTTGACAAACTTGGCGTGTATGCCGACAGAACCCGCGACCACAGTCATCACGTTCTGCGTAAGCGTGCCGGTCTTATCTGTGCATACAACCGAGGCGTTCGCCATGGTCTCACAAGAACCCAAGACGCGAACCAGGAGCTTTTCGGAAGTCATGCGCTTCGTAGCAAAGGCCAGAGCGAGCGTGACCGCAAGCGGCAAGCCTATACGAGCAGTTAGGGGTCAACCTTTACCTTGAGACGATCCGAAGAGTCTCACCTTCAGGTACAGCGACAACAACCAAAGTGACACTGATAATCAATATCTGGACGAACGCAATACCCTTTTGACTAGCAGTCCGCTGCGGTTCGTTCGTGCCAAGTTGGACAAAGAACCGAATCATGAGCGCCGTAAACAGCAAAAGACCAGCCATGCTCCCAAGCTTCGCGATGAGCTCCGCCAAGTCGTTCAGCTTCAACTGGAGTGGTGTGTTCTCCGAGTCACCGCGGAGAGCTAGTTGAATGGTCAGCGGCACGTCCTGAACACTCACTGAATCCGCGTACCCATCATAATCCGCCCGTTGAAACTCTTCTGCCCAACCGCAATAACCACATAGGTGCCCACGCCCTCGAGAACCTTACTTCCACTGACAATGAAACAATCCGTATGGTTAGGCTCATGGCCCTCCTTGTCCCGCATCGCGATGCACTCCTCATACGACACCTTCTTAATCGCATCACTCTCTCCCGTTGCACCGCTCTCATCGCACTTCACATTATGCCCTGATAAGAATACGCCATCGCACGGCACAATCTCGCCGGGCTCCAGCAAGCAAATATCGCCCACAACGACTTCGCGCACGTCGATGACGCGCTCGAGGCCCGACCGGATCACCTTAACGCCGCGCTCTTCCTTCTTCTCGTTGAGCGTCTTGAATTGACGCTCCTTCTGCCAGTCGTTAACCGAACCGACCATGACCTGTTACGTCACGTACGTACGTGAGAAATCAGCCGAAGAATAGGTTACAGGACAGGGGTACTTACCACGATGAGAATGGCTACGCATATAGCAACACCTTCGACCCAGTCGACGGGTGGCTCGCCGGCTGGCCTTGGCGTACCGAAATCCTGGAAGAGACCGAGCGCCAGTGAAACGATCGCAGCGATAGACAGCAGAATCTGCAGAAGAAGGACGCAAGAGATTAATCAGTCCATGAGCTTCTCTTCGGCCCACTTCTTCTCGGTGCATATGTGCACGTCACGGAAGAAGCAAAGAATCGGCAAGAAGTGAGAATACGCACCAGAACTTTGTCCTTCAAAGCCAACCACATCAATTGCAGCAGACTCTTGCTCGCGCGGTGCGGCAAGACATTGGCACCATAGACGCGCTTCCGTTCGTCCATACCGGCAGAGTAGACGGGCCCCTTCTCGTCGTGACCATCAAAGGAACCGTCCTCGTCACTTTCATTATTGTGTCTCTTGTGGACGTCGTCGTCCTCCTCTCCCTGAGAGTTGAGATCTTCTTCGTTACTCCCCGTACTCGTGACCTTTATCAAGGGCGGCAGCCTGTGGGTCTTGGGGGGCTCCCCGCCCCCACCGCCGGCCTTAGATGTCGGTTCATGCCGCTGAGAATTGCCCTTCCCAGCACCCTTCCCATCGCCTCCGCCGTGATCAATTTCGTGCGTACCTTTCGCCGACAACCCCTTCTCCGTCGTCCCAAGTCCGCGCATCAACCCCTGCGCTCCACCGAGAGCTTCCAACGCCTCCAAACTCTTGGGATCAACCAAGGACGCCAGCTGCAAAGGCCGGAACTCGAATGGTTCAGGATTAACTTCAATATCCTGGCTTGCGTCGATAGGCCCAGGCCGTCCACTGCCTTCTCCCTCCTCGTCATCCCCATCCGTCTGCTTGGACTTGCCCTTATCGCGCGGGATAGGGTCGTGCTCCTCATTAGAAGGCGTGCGAGGAGACATCTCCAAGTCGGATTCCATAGAGGACTTGCCTTTGACTCCATTCCGCGAGCGAGAGCGAGACGGAGACCGCTCAGAGGCAGAATCCACATACGTCTGCGTCGGGCTCGCAGCGGAAAGCTGGCTGTGTGCGTCGCTACCGCGGCGCTCCTTTTTCCCGTCTGAGACCGAGAGGTACTGGTCGTGGCCCTCAGCAGAATCCGCTTTTGCAGTGGCGTCACTGACGTAGGTGAGATTACTGGCGTTGCTCCCTTTCCGGCCATGACCGAGGATGTTCAAGCTGGTCAATCCGTCGCCAGGATTGTTGTGGCGCAGAGCAAGTGTAGTCTTGGGCGATCCGCTGGGCGATGCCTGGTCGGCAAAGTGCACAGAAGACCGCGCAGACAACGTGGGAGACGGGGGAACAGTCCCAAAACTAGAAGCCCCGTCGTCTGACGGAGCAGGAGAGTGCGGACTGCCTGGGACATCCAAAGAGAGTCTACCGCCCATTGAATTATGGCCATCCAGTGAATTACGGGGCGAGTGTGACGGTTTGAGAATGGATAATGGTGAAAGAAACTGTGGGTCGCTCGGAGACCGATGATGCTGTTGATTGTGCGGTGGTGAATCTAAAGGGGGGGTGGATGGCTGAGGTGGATGGTGGTCACCGCCGTCCTCGTCGCCGAACTCGCTTGTAACAATAGCAGGGATAGGTCGCCCTTCCATGCTGGATTAACTAGAAAGCTGTATGGTAGGAAAGGAGGCGAAAGGCAACGCAAAGGCGAGCTTGCAACGTGGGGCGTGGAAGAATGCAAAGTGCAAGGTCGTTCAACGTCTGGAGCCAGATATTTGGACCACACAGCACAGCCTCGGTACGTAATACCAAGCCTAAGGACGACAAGCGGAAGAGTGTCGGCGATGTGAGACACCCGGTCAGCAGAGGCTACAGAGCGTACAGCGAGTGCTTGCGACGTGAATCAGATGGCCAGTAGTGTTTTATAACACCTCGCTGTACAGCAGTCTAGGGCGGCAATCGCACAGCTTTCTGTGACCGAACATGAATGCGTTTTCTAGGCGTGGGAACTTCGAGAAGTGTCCCTTATTACCGGAGACCACCGTCACCTGTCACGCCTCTGTGGTCCGGGCGCTTAACTGTGCGGCGTTCAGTACACTCGCTACTCGGGCGTGATAGGCGCGCACTTCAGTCCCAGCGCCTACACTGTGTAGAACAAGCGACACTATTTGACTCGAAAGATGCATCGAATATCCAGTTCGTTCCATCTGCATTATTTCCTGGAAAGAATTGGTTCTTCAGTGGGCCGCCGGAGACCTCGTCCGGAGTTAGGCGAACTGGGAGCGTGGCTGCGCCGCACCCGAGACTTCCTGCCCCAATGCCGGACCTTGTACATGTCCTGGCTCTTGTTGACCCGACTTTAACTTCAACCCGCACACAGCCCGGCTGTTGACCCTCATAAAAAGCTCGAGGCCCTGCAGCTTCGGCAGTTCCGCTTTTGAGGTCAAACACTGCATCGGGGTTTACCTTGAAGTCGATCCCGCCGCGAGCCTTGTACGCGAAAACAATTGCATCTGCTTGACCAGCAAAGGACAAGACTTTCTTTGTATTATCCACTGGCCTCAAGACTCACCTGGAAAGCCCCTAGTATCTGTCTCAAATAATGTCTTGGATGATCTCAGTGGAGCTCTTGGGTCCTTGGTACCTTGCGCAGTATTAACCGCACGACCCAAGACTGCGAGGCGGTCCTGTCGCTCCGAAGCGTTCAAATCACTTGATAGAAACTTCTTTACCTCTGCTCCCGCATGTGTATGCCGTTCGATCGCACCTCCGACGGGAGGTTCATCGGGCAGTGCATAAAGAATGTTCTCTAGAGTCGCTGTCACGCCGTCTTGCCCCGCCTCTTGTGAATGCATTCGTTAACGGTGTCACACTCCTCGCTTCAAGGCCGAGTCTGCTTGTGCCCTTGCTTATGCCACGTCTTCCAAGACCTTAGGCTTCCGTTCGTTCCGGGTGAAATGTGTAATCGCTCAAGTGACCGTGTACAGCTTTCCCTTATGGGCCTGATTACGCTCAGCCCTCAGCCCTCGCAAGGGTTTATCCCGCTGCGCTGCTGTACACCTCCGATTCCGCGCGTTCTCCCGCCCTGTGCTAGGTCGCTCTTTGATCAGAATCAGCGATGCGCTTCATTGCCGCATTGCTCGTGGCACGAGCTTATGACGCTCTAGCCGCACCTGTGGATGTCTAGTTGTGCTCCACCGAGCCTTAGTGCAATGAAGAAGGTAATCATCGATGCCGAATATCTCAGTGCTATGAATCCAAGATTGCTCTGCGGCAGCCCGGACCTCATACAGCGTCTACATCCTCGCTTACGTCCAGTTTTACAGTTAGCAAAAAATCACCTATCACCCAGCCACAACAGGACCGGTAGTTGCCCCATAAGCCCACATCGTCACTACTCACGCACCATGGGCGACCGATACAGTCACGTTCTCTGTACTCGCTCATACTTCTGAGCGTCGTGGGAGATCACCCCGGTCCATTCTGCATACCTCCGCTTCACTTGAAGTGCATATCACGTTGCATACTTCGCTTTCTGTGTGCGTCATGGCCACTTCACCAGACGAAGGCAACACTTCACCGCACATTCCCCATCCAGCCTTTGGAAGTTTGGATCTCCCTCCTCTTCGCGAAAATCACAAGAGTCGCCTCATAGAGCATATCCAACCGTGCTGCTGTGCATTTCCCCGGATAAGACATACTCTTCCCCCCGCTAAGGCGACTGATCCCGATCGGGTTCACCTCATGATGCGCTGATGCCACACCGCTCGGGCGCGATCTCACGACGCTGCAGCAGCACCTCTAATTGCCTAGTGCTGCTTCTCCGAGGCAGTGAAGTCGTTCAGATCCGGGTATTAGGGGCACCAGTCACGTTGATCCATACCGCCAATGAATCACTATCCGTCGAATGACTCTGTTCCCGGGTCACACTGAAGCAATCCGATTCAGACGCCAGTTCCTCCTGTGCACCTCACCTTCGGTACTAGAGCACGGCGCCTGATTAACCAAGTCACTGCCTCGTGTGTGCTCGCTGACTCCTTCGCTCACTTCAAGCAAATCGCACGCTCCATGCTTAGGTTCCAGTCGTATCTCATGGACACGTCACCACCAAAGTAAGGCAGCAATTTACTCGCTTCCCATCCGGCTTGCCGGCCGTGCTTCGACGCGAGGATTCCTTGAGCTTATGCATTCCGACGGTTCACTCTCGTCGTGAACGTCTCCAGCGCAAGTGTCTTACTCACCTCGACTCGAGGGCCCGCTGAGACTTCCAACGGAGTATCTCATCCACACCACAAATCTGTGTAGCCGAAATACCTCTGTACGACACCTGGGACAATAGGCATTCCAAGAGCTAATCGTGTCCGACGAAACCCACCTCGACGTCCGTACACCGCCCAAGCTGTACAGCACGAGTTCTCTATCACGAACACGCCTTCAGATAAATATCGTAATTCACCAGCCACATCACTGCGCGCGCCCATCCCAAATTCGCATCCTGAGTGCACTAAGCATTCCATAAATGCTGTACATACCTTCGCACCCAACCATGCCCTGGACGTTGTTCCCACATAATTACGCTCCTGACGAACCGGTATACATGGTTAGGAGACTCCATGTAGGCGGTATTCGATCACATCTCTTGCGAATTCTGGTGCTTGTTTCGGAGGAATGTAGCGCGCTTGATTGGTTACCTCACGAAAACGAAAGCTGTGTGGGCTAAGAACCTTGAGGTTATGATTAATGATCGGGTTTTACTACCTGATCATACGTTCTTATTAATATTCCCGGTTAGTGCCTGGTCCAAGTGCCAATCGGTCTTCCTGCCTAGGTAGGTTCATAGGAGTGAGCAACTTAACTTAATCGATATCCATAATCGGAGCTCTTGGTGAGCATCGTCAAGTCACTATTGGATGAGGAAGTGTTGATGCCCATTTATCCCTATGAATGCGTTTGCGATCTTGCATGTACGAGGTATGACCAATCCTAACCTCTGATGATGTCCAGCGCCGCAATTGACTCAGATGCTACGAATGGGCCCCTCATTATTGAAATCGGGCTCGACCTCCTCCTGGCTCGCCGAATAGATACCTGTGATGCATGATCAAACTACTGCCATATTATGACGTCCCCCAAATAACCGCCGGCCGTGTGAGTACAATGCCGTGGAATCTTGCAGCGACAGACGTACTGACGTCCTCACCTGAGATCTCGCCAATATCTAGATATGGCATATAGCTACCCGACAATCTCAGGAGTGCATTGATCAGCGCTGTCTAAACTTGGGAAGACAGTGTTGCTCAGCTTCAATGCTACGTTGGTCCTAGTATCCCTCGGCAGTCCTACCTCGGGCTGCGACTATACCGTATACAGTGTGCGTACCTAGTATCTGGAGAAATCATTTGCTCAGCATGTGTGCGAACACCATCATATATCAATGATTGAAACACTTACATGTTTCGGAATTCCGACGTTCACTCGGATATAGCGGTTACTGACCGGTACTGGAATCTAGAGGGATGAGGCCTGCCCTTCTTCTTCCTAGGCCTCGCACACAAGTTGATCGTCCTGCACAGATGGGACACCGGGTAACAGTAGGATGTCCCTAGCTACGGACATTTCTGGTCGCCATGCAGCTGACGTGCTTGTTCCGGGAGTAAAAGCGGCTGTTGTTTCATAGCCGTTATTACGGACGTCGCAGTGGATTGCAATGGTCCTCCGCCAGTATGCGTGGCGTTCACTAACGCCATTGACAGACCTATCACATCTCGAGACTTACTAAAGATGCATGCACTACCCATCGACTCGAAGCCTGAGGGTAGTGTTAATCAAGCTTCCCACTTCGTCTGATACAGAATGGGCCCTATATGAACGCACCTCCGGAGACATGCGGCCAGTTTCGCGCTCTTGACTATACTTTGGCAACGATATCCGAGCGCTTGCTGCATCGGCGCACCGCGGATCAACGTAGACCTGTGACCTGTTGAAAGTCGGAAACCGTTCTGTGACATGGAAAGACCACCATAGCTTCAGTTTGAGACGACAGGATTACTCATCATATCAAATGAGAGGTTGCAGGTCATTGAATGGGAAGCCCTGGTAACATGATTTGGTCCAAATTCCGTCAATACTTGTGGCATGTAGAACGATATTGCGCAATTAAACAGAATGAACTCGGCTTTTTCCGGGAGCGCCCTTCACTGCGCTCCATCCAGTGTATTCAGTTAGAAGTGCATCCTCGGCCTGACCAGCTGCTGCTGGATCCCTGTCTGGACTGGATTCAGCGCTGTATCAGCACCTAGAGGCTGTCAATTACCCAGTCCAGGGTGTCTACGTGGCCCGCTGCCGATGCGGTTACTCAGTCATTCCGGACAGTGCCTCGCGGAGGCTCTACGTTCGCCCTCTCGAAAGGCCCGCAGTACTCTCAAAAGAGAAGAAACTCGGCATATATATGGCACAGCATACGTTATGCTACGGTCAGACCTCGGTTAGAATCTGTCAGCTGCAAGACGCCCTGGAATGCTGTTTGCATGCCTTGAACAAGTTTTCTTCAAGCACCGATAATGACCGCGGAGACCTTGCACCGACACTGGCTTCAGACCGGAATATCCCGAGGTTCGGTTTTTTCTATGAGCCCCACGTCGATTGGGGGGAGGAACCCTACACGTCGGTTGTCTGTTTGCTCTCCGCTCGGGCATACCTGTGCGTGCCACGTCCCAAGCAACCCAATGGCTTTGGTGCAGAGCCCCCGGCGCAGGCTCGCCTTGGCTTATCATTCTCGTCTCACGGCAGAGCATGCAGATGTGCTGCGACTGATACAACGGCCGCGGAATCCAGCTCTTGTAACCTGCGCGACATGTCCGCATGACTTACGAGCCTAGAAAAGCACAGGTCGCACCGATAGATGCGGGCCGTTCTACTGCGCAAAGAATACAAGAATATCCGGGAAAGGATTCCTTTTTGTACCTGTCCTCATTGGAACCACGGCTACACTCAGAGTTTGATCCAATAAAAACAGCATCCTGGGTGTCCGCCACTGTGGTGCACAGCGCAGAAGGAAAAGGGTAAGCATGGCAGCAGAGGCCAGTTTCGCCGTTCATGAGTTGCCACTCCCTTGCTAACATTCTATCTCAATGCGTTCTATGTCGAAATTGCTGACACCTCTACATTACATGACTCGCCAGGAATTTTCCGCAGCATATGCTTGCGACATACCGTGGATTCCCCGAGACCGACATTTTGGTTTAGGCCGTACGACCCTGCCTTCCTGACAGCCTACAGAAGTGCTGGAAACATCGGGGAACGGTCTGTGCCATATGGTGTGAAAGCATATTATCTTCTTTTCGGGCGCCATGGGAGCGTCGCGTTTTACGGAGACCGTCCGGGGACATGTGACGAGGTGAGTACTCTGAATATACGCAGGCTAGGATGTACCACATGGGTCATGTATGTCTTGAACAGGATGCTTAGGCGCCAAATTTCTACGGAAGTTTATTTTGAGATCAAGGTCCGCGAAGGTATAGCTGTGCAGCTATCTCTATCAGACAATCAGCCGCCCAATAGCGAATCTCCCGAAGCTCTCAGACTCGGTCCAGTGCTCGAGAAAAAGCCCAGTTCGGGTCGCTTGAGACTTTCTATGCACCTGCTGTCTCTGTCCAGACAGCCAGCTGGGCAGGCTGGATCCTAGTAGAAAGGGCGATCTTGATGGACAATATAAATTTGGTCCGAGGAAATGCCACAGTTGTGCAGCCTGACTCATGCCTCTTCACGGATGAGCGTTGTAGAATGCAATCGATCACCTCCTTTCCCTGCTCGCCTGACCCTGGATAGCTCTACTAGGTGAAGGCACCTTCGACGATGTCCCTCTCAGCGTCCCTTAGTCCTGGTTCTCGGTGATGTTGATAACTGTCAACAAACTCAGGGTTCATACGACGTAATGTATGAGTCCATGACAGTTCTCCGACACCATGAAGCCTGAGGCCTTGAAACTTGATGAGCTGTCGCCGCTGCACTTGAATATACTAGTCATAGGCAGAGTTCCGTCACCTACAGATGTTTAACAACGCCCTGCTCTCATTTCATTGCCGGAAGAGAATGAACAGCGCCTATTCGTAATACCTAAAGGCTCGAGCGGGTCAGTACTTTCAACCTTCTCTGGCTGCACATGGCGGCAGCCTGCTGTACCGTTATACTGCCGACAGGCACATTGGCGCTCCAGGATCACCCCGCTTTCTAGCGAGCCGAGTAGCGGTGCTGTCGTGTGCTATGAGAGACGAACTCCACAGATATTCCGCTCCTTGTTCGCGATGGAGGCAGTTCTGACAGATAGTGACGTTGTCTAGGTTGTCCAAGGGTACTTGTGAGCTGATGATCGACCTGAACCATATGTTATTAATTCAGTACCCTGCACTCCGCCAGGTAATGCACATTATTGTCAGTCATCGTTCTCACTCTGGGACAAATAAACATTCAGAGAAGTTGCAAAGACGCGCAAGCAAACTTGACCTTCACAGATCGTCCGAAACCCCGCTTTTCTTTAGTCTCCGCACAGACCCTACATCTCATCCAGGCCAGCGGGGGCGATCTCAGCCTCAGCCTCCATCTTCTCCCTCTCCACAACATCAGGATCACGAGGCGGCGTCGGCAGTGCTGTGGCCTGCCAGCCGCTCCGCCAGGACGCGATGGCTGCGACTAGTCCGAATATGCCTACCCATACCTGGTTTCAGATAGTTGTTAGTCAAAAATTCTGACATACATAAGAGGGATGATCGGATGAAGGGACACATATGCTCGGCATCGTATCCGTAGTAAGGGATACGACCGCAGCTAATGCGAAAGCCAAGATAAACTAGACTCACTTCGTCTGAGAATAGGCCTTTCTCCAGAGACCTGAGAGAACCGAATTAGCATTGCTTATACGGGCTGCCAAGGTAAAGCTGTGAAGTTGGCAATCTGAAATCACGCAAGCTGCACGGAGAAATGGTGCAATGTGCAAAGTCCATGTCAGCCCTGCGCCTCTGGACTCGGTAACGTGCACAGCAATGTTTCCGTACGTAGGCCGAGCGTGAGCAACAAAAATTCAAACCGACTACGGGCTTCACACAGAACGTGACTACCACTGATCCCGGAATACACCCGGGCCGCAGCCGCAAATATGTTCTGAACCAAAAGAATCCATCGGTGCAATGCTCACCAATGTAACGTGAGGGGCAAATACCCTATGTTGGCAGCGACTTCGTTCCAGAAGGCTGACCAGCGCTTGCGCAGATCCTCCTGTTCCACGACCGTGGCTGGATCCTTACCCTTGCTCTTCGCAATAGACCGCTCAGTCATCTTGAGCAACTTCCTGTCCTCTCCGAGATGCGCGAATTGCAGGGCGACGTAGAGCGCCCAGAAGCGGCAAGACCACATGCCCATCGCGTTGGCGTCGACCCCGACCGGCTTACCCTTGATGGAGAACCAGGAGGTGAAGGAAGGTAGGCTGGATGGGATAATGTTGTGCGCGCGAAGGTAGTAGAGATGTTCGAGCGGGTAGTAGGCGAGCATGGACCATCCCTGCAGACGTTCGATGACCTGCAGCCTACGGGTCGGAGGCGGGTTGCGCTCCAGCGAGATAAGCCATTGGACGATCGGAAGGAGACCTATGGTCCGCTTAATAGATATGCGCGGAGAGGAAGCGAGAGAAAATACCCCAGATCCTGAATAACATTCTCGCGTCGCCGACGAGGCTCCCAAGTTTAGTCAAGGATTGAGCGGCCGAGCTGACGGGCTCTTTGCGCATGCCAGCTTTACATTGCATACGTGCCCGGAAGTTCAGGAACGGAACCAGAAGTTTGAGGGTGTAGTCAATTATCTTGTATACGGGTCATTGAATCGTCTGCCTCCGAAGGGTCTACATTTCAAGCCGTTACTCACCATGAACAGCTTGCTGGACAAGACAGACCGCCGAACACGCCACATGTCAGCTCATGCATGAGACTGCAGATCTTGAATACGAACTCGCTGCCACTCCATGTACTCAGGTAGCGCACAAGGTGGTCCAGAGTCTCAGAAGGCGGCACAAGAGAGAACGACCCCAGAATCAGGTCGTTCAAGCGGGTCAGATTCAGCGGCTTAGACACTCTAGACATCTTGGACAGTATACTCGGGCTCCGACAGCAATGTCTCGAGCAGAGACGCGATACGGAGTTGCCAGAGCGCTCTGTGGCAATATGGAGGGCGCGACGCCATGGTCGGATGCCCGTGATAATCCGGGCGGAGAGGCGCCCATGAACTGTGGGAATATCCTTGCTGAGTAAGCATATGCCACAAATTTAAGCTGCGGCTGAGCAGACGACCTTTCCTTAGAACAATCATGGGGACACAAAAGTTCGGGCTTGCTTGCAGCTTTTCCGTGTGCTTGTCCGCGTTCCCGTCTCCTAGACTGAACCGAGGTGCTATCTTGCGCTGGGCTGCTGTGTTGGCAAGATGGGAGTCCGTTTGACTGGCCTCTGCTCGTCGGGGAAGTATCGCTCCAGCTGAGGCTCAGGACGCGACGGGCTGGGGTTGGGAGGGCTTTCTTACTGCCAGCATGAAGTCTACATAGTCTCTTGCCTTGTATCTTCTCGTAGGCTGTCTGTACTCATGAACGCGCTCGACTGGGGATTCATAGTTTGTAATACCTTGATTAGTGTAGAATGGGCTACTTCTGCACTATGAAGGTTATTCACAAGAAATGCATAAGTCAGTTTGCAGCACCATTTCTCTGGTAAACGTGACGTCTGCAAATCAAGAACAGAAAACATACAGCATTAGAAACTTGCTTGACATATATGGGCGCTTTCGTGTGCCGAGCAGACGCGTCTGGACGGTGCAGCGCCAGTATATATCACACAGCGGTCTCTCATCACCATACAGCAGCTATTCGTCTGGCCCTTGAACGTTGAACGCCCTCTAATCCGATAACCACCTCTACCAGCCTCGTCGACGCACTTGACAACAATGGTGCTTGGCAGATTCTTCCACTATGCCGTCGACGCAGTGTTCCTATCCACCGTGTTAGCGGGTGTGCGGCGTTCAAGCGGTTTCAGGTACGTCGCAGCTTATCACTGCTAAAGCTGAGGTTGATGGCGCTTCATGTCCTGTAACTTATAGACCGGATACTACGCAAGTTCCTGAGGGCACTGCCCGCTCGGTTGCTGATACATACCTGGGAATTGGTGAAACTATCTTCGACATGATCCAGGGCACCGTCGTGAACAGCGAGTACTTCAAGCGAGAGTCGAGAAGATGATGAGCTCTGGAAGCTATGCAGGGGAGCTGAGTGCGGGCGGATATGTATCATATGTCGCAGTGTACGGACAGTGGATGGTATTTATCACTGCAGGCCGTGTTCGCTTTTCGGGTCAGTGTCAGATAGATGAGTTCCTTGATTTTGACTTCTATGTATTCTGCCAGACGGACTACAACTCCAGGTGTACCTGCTCGAATACCCGTATTTTGAGGCGCACTGTCTTTCTCCTGTCGTGGACGCCCGAGTATGCTATCTGGCTGGATTTAGCGGATCAGTGCGAAAACCTGCCTCATCGCCACAGTATCCATACCTCAGAGCATCCGAAACCCGTTATCACTTCGCTCGCATCGCGATATCTCAACTCGCCATTGGTTTATAGCTACAACTCCTTATTGTATGAGGGTCCATCGATGTTCCCTACTGCTTGCTCGTTCATGATCTAACCGCTTCTCCAGGGAGTCATAATCTCCCATATCTCATAGCTTATGGTCTGCCAGGACTAGACTCACTCTTGTTTGGGTGTAGACGTCCCACCTTACCTCCATCAAACATGCCCAAAGATAGCCTGTGGCTGGTACGGCTCCTCCAACTACTACATCTCCTCTGGCGACAACTTGACGTGGACTGCACCTCCAGTACAATTGTAAGTATACCCCTCCACTTTGAGATCATTACGCCACATCCCAATGATATCCTCCAGATTCTTGAAACTTGTTATACTCATGATAGGCGCAGTCACATCTACCCGCGAAATTCAAGCCCCGAGAGGACAACTACTGCATCTATTGAACTTCACTAGAAAGGACTCAGGCGATGCTAACCTGCGCTATGGAACCTTCTCGCTTCTTGGCGAGTTCCTCAACACTGCAGATGCGTCGGTTGCGCTTACTGCAGGCACCTGGCGAAGATGAACCTCGCCCTTCAATGATCTCCGCGGTCCCTTGGCCTCGATTATATGGTTCCACACACCTACAGTGCCGGCAAAGTCAGCGGCGCGACCTGATGAGGTGCGATAGGGAGATGCATGGGTCCGTGGATGCCCGCATGCTACCCTCTGCGCTTGACGGTCTGGTGAGGCGACCGCGAGCTAGCGGTGATCACGTGTGGCGCCCACATCGAACATCTGCGCCGTTTACCTGATCAATCACGGACGTCGGACCAATCGACAAGGAGGGGAGTGCAGACCGTCAGTGCCAGGAACATCTCCCGCTCCTCATCGCAGTACATTAGATGGTTCTGCATCGAGATGAAGGGGGTGAGTTTGTTGTTGATAGCGTAGTTGTATATCGCTTGGACTGAATGAGGGACAGATGGACGTTATAGAAGACGGGGAAAGGCTGGAGGTACATTGGTATGCCCGGCAAGAGCTCATGCGGATAGCGCACGTATCCCGCCTTTGCGACGTCGTGGAGAGCTTGCATCTGAATGTACACTGCGCACCCCTCCTCCAAAAATACGCCAGCAGCTTTTGCACTCACTGTTCCTTCGATAGGGGGTGTCAGGGTCGAAGCGGTGACCTGCAAGCCATCCAACCAACTATTGGAGACGCTACTAAAGCGAGTCATCATCGGCTCACATCGCATATAGTCTAGCTGGAGGCGTTCCAAGCCATGCTTGGCTCCCGACGTTCAACGCCAGCGATGACTTCAGCCTCTACTCAAGGAAATGTAACAGTGAATGCAAGCTCTTCCATTTTTCTTACTGTCTTACAAAACATGTACATGCTCAAACAATCCCGCATGTGCATCATTTACCTGAGCCTATATTCAACTGTGGCCGATGACGGGTTGAGGCTTGTAGGGCTCTTCCAGATACTTCATCTCATCAGCCGTTAACTCCACGTCGACACCGCCTGCCTGGAGGTCAGTGACTAAACATAGCAGGACAGAAGCTGATATACCGATAATGTCCTCCAGATTCTTCAGGCTTGTCGTACCCACGATTGGAGCCGTGACGCCTTTCACGCATCCGACTTAGAGATGTCAAAATGAGCAGGCAAATTTACCAACCGTCTTTCGCCATAATCCATGCGACACTGATCTGAGCCATAGAAACACTTTTCTTCTTTGCTAGCTCCTCGACACTGACCAGCGGGCCATGATGCCGTCAGCTGCCCTGCACTTAAAGAGGTGTCAATAACTCACCGCTTGATGATCTCAGGAGTTCCTTCTGCCTTGGGGAAAACCTTCACCCAGCTATTTGTGACGTGAACGCTAATCAATGTAGCATGTTTGAATGGTAGAGAACGCACTGGTCTACGGCCCCGCGCTTAGTGGTGGCAGCATCCAGAGGACGAGTGAGGACACCACGGCCCAACGGGGACCAAGGAATGGATCCCACACCGAACATCTAGCAGCGGAAGTTCATGAGTCTCCGGAAACAGTTGTGCCGAACGAGGTCAATTCGACCCGCCTTGAGTGTGGGGAACATCTCTCGTTCCTCCTCGCGATAAACCAGACTGTAATGGTTTTGCATTGACACAAAAGGCGTTAACTTATTGTTGATGGCATAGTCTGGAGTTCGATAAGCGCATATTTGCGCTTCGTCCAGGTTGTCACCTACTTTGCATGGCTTGGACTGGAATTCGTTCAATTTAGCGCGGAAATCGGTCGGATGTCGTATGCGTCAACCTACATTGGTACGCCCAGCAGGAGCTCATTCCGATGTACCGAACATATCCAGCCTTCACGACATCATGAAGGGCTTGCATCTACATGGCCGTTGATCTAGATGTAAGGACCTCAACCAACAGCGACTCGGGCTACATCTTACCGTTTCCTCGATCGGAGTGTCATTATCAAACCGATGACCTTCATAAGATGTGATGCAGATCCTAAAATCGTGCAAGTGCAGGTGGCCTTACATTGCAGGAGGTCAATATAGTCCAATTGCAAGCGTTCGAGGCTGTGCTTGACTGATTCGAAGATATGCTGAAGCTGCGATCAGTCCCCCTAGCGTCTCTGAGCTTCTTGCGTTACTATACCTTCCGGCTCAGGCCATGCTGATTGACATAGCCGAGCTCCTCTGGCGTCTTCGACTCGCGCATGAGGTTCGTTCCGTATTCGCGAGCAACGGTTGCATAGAGCTGACAACCACCATATCCAGGTGCCCTGCGAGTTAGGTTCGATGATCTTCAGATGCAAATCCGGTGCCGACCTTTGTCATGACCACTATCTCGTCCCGGGGTAGATCCAATTTCTTCAGGGCCTTTCCGAGCAACACCTCGGATAGTCCGTTGGAGTAAACCTTCCAATCATTCAGGTCTACTTGTTCTAAAACGTATGCCACTCTGGACTTACATTCGCAGTATCAAAGGCGTTGATCCCGGCATCATAGCTGCGGTAATCAGATATGATCCCAGAGCAGGAATCACTTGGGGCTCACGCAGTCTTGACATGCTTAACCACTTCTTCCTCGTCCTCGATAACCCAGTCCTGCCATCCAGAGCTGCCGTACGACATGCAACCCAGGATGATCTTCGATACCTTCAAACCCGACTTGCCCAGCCGGACTTTAATGAATCCAGTCAGAATCATGCGCTTGCACTGATATGCCCGTGTTCATACCATAAGGCATCTTCTTCGTCTGGGCGCTCGACATCTTGTCCGAATGGTGGTCAAGATGGCGGTAGCAACGAAGCCTGGATCTTGGAAGGACCCACGGGAGAGATAAACGATGCTTTATCTATCGGGACCTATAATTCCACTCAGTGGATTGCTCAGCACTTCTAATATTGTGCATTCTGAAGGTTGGATCAGTGGTGCGTCATAATTAGATCTAGATATAGCATGAGCGTGGGAGGCCCTAAAATTCGGTAATGCGCCACATACCAGTGACCGATGATAGCCCGATACTTGTCCCCCTCCTCGAAATACTCGCCATTTCTCTGCAATCAGCTTCGAAGTATGTATGGATAAACCTAGAAGAAAGGCGCCCCGCTAAACCTGCGAGTTAGCAAAGCAAGGCGTCTTACCACTGGCAATAAGTAGAAGCCCGCTTTAAGTCTCACTCGAGGGTCGGCGGAGGAGACTTCAGGTGAGCGTGAACCACTGGATGCAGTCAATGAACGTGATCTAGAGTAATTCTTACTTCAGCATCGAGGCGGGAAGCATCTCCCCTTGTTCTTCGGGACAAACAACGTTGTAACCATTCTGTATGGGTATGAAAGGTACTTTACACTGACGCGTAAGCGGAATCGCTCATTCTGCGTTGTCGTTCAGTATGTTGTTAGCATATATGCTACTATTGAGTATGATTTACGGCTCACATTGTTAGGCATAACAAGGTTTCCTGCAGATATAACGCACGCATCCCGCCTTTACAAAGACATACAGGCTTGCATCCAGCGAGCCTACCATCAGCGAATTCTTCACGCTGAGTACGGAACGTCGCTTGCATCTCAGTGCTCGGCCTGCCGGGGTCGAAACGATGACCTAGGAGGCACGTCCGGACACTAAGCGAGACTCCGGTCGACTATAGATCTTTGAGATGCTATCGATATAACGCATACATTGACAGTGTCGAAGGTATATGGCCTGCTTCATACCTGTGATATATGCGTGCAGGTAAGCAGTCTGGACATGCTTGATTACCTCGTCTTCGTCCTGATCACCCGATTTTGCGACTGATGATCCTGGAGGCCTCGAGTGCCCAATTTCCGAGACGCACTAGACGGTATGTTGGCACAGTACTGATGCCAAGTAAGAGTGTGCGGCGCTTACTGTGATTGAATTTCATAGAAATATTAGTAGAGTTGGCCACGACGTTCGAACAAGGACTAGCAAATGAATGGTAGGATCGAGAACGCTCACCTCGCCGTTTGCCTTCCTTATTGGTTTATACTGCTTGTAGAGTCTGCCGCATTCAAATTACTGTTCTCCCGACTAATTAATGTGGCAAATTTGAACAAATAATGTTGCTGGCTTGATGAGCTGGATTTCGGGTCCTTGGGGGCTAGCGTGCTAGCTGGCTAACCCTGGGCTGGTCGACGGTTGACTAGAGAGGCTGGCATGCGGCCATCCTGTCCATTTCACCTCCATCGACTTGGCATAAATCCATATTATAATTTGCAGTGTGCTGGATATCGGATGCTGTTGTCCCTGGAATGCAGCGTCAGAGGGATCTACCCTCGAGTCAGAGAACATAAGTTGCCTACCACAAGGGTCGCATCCCTCGGCGTATCGCAACAAATATACTGGACCTGCGTGTGTCGCTCCGCCGAGACCCGCTGACCGACTGCGACGGTGAACTAGACTAGCTTACGTAACAAAGGAGCCTTCTCTCTCGCTCCCTGCTATCTCTTTCTCCCATCTCCCCCATACCTCGTAACAACACCAAGCACGCACACCATGGCTGGCAAAGGCAACAGTGGCACCAGCAGCGGCGGATCCAGCAGCAACGGTGGGTACACCTACACCAGCAGCGGCACAAACTCCCAGGTGCGCTAGATCTCAAACCCAGCCATCCCGTTCCCCAACTGACCGTCCTCCAAGGCAATCACTACTGCTCCCGTGACTACGGCAACGGCTCCAACGCGTACCATTACTCTAATACGTGAGTTCGCCGTCCGCTGTACCTGGCAGTGCTCGGGTCCTCAGCCAGCGTACGATCGCACCGCAGGGACGGCAGCTACTACTACAGCAACCCCAATGGGTCTACCTACTACAACAGCGGCTCTGGTTACGCTCAGTACACGTCCCCCAGTGGCGAGACGCACAAGTCGAGCGGTAATTAAATCAAGAAGGCAGTTTGCGGGCGCCAAAGATCATTCCAAGAAGTGGCATGTAGCATAATTGACACCTTTCCCCAATCACAAAGTCAGTTGCAAGGCGAGGCGGTCAATAGCAGGTTATGCGCCTTATCATCCAGCATACGAATTTCCCTGATATTCCCCCGCGCATGACAACAATCTGGGCAATTCACTTAAGAAAATCAAATATGAAAATCAAGCGGATCTGGCAGTCGACTGCCAAAACCGGACCGATCAACTGTCAATCGCGATCCAATACCACGGAAGCATGTCAGATGCATCTCCAAGATCCCTTCTCACGCCCACTCAGGGTCCACGGCGTCTTCAAGCAGATTGACGGTCCCTCGCCCCAGCCACATCGGCCATCTCATCGGACACGCATCAAGATTCCACAATCCATCGGGCTACCTAAACACGAATACACTAACCACCCAGCCAAATAGACGATCTCTACAACGATGATTATACAGCGAACCTAGCAGCATTAGAGCAAAAAGACTTTAAACATACGGGACAACAAGAAAAGAGCGTGCTCGTTCAATACTAATGAGGAGACCCCCGCGCATTCGAAACAGACCTTCGCGCAAACGACTGATGCTGATTATGAGACGGCGGGTGCCCATGGTCACTCGCATACCCGTTCCTCCCTCCATTCGCAGTCGCCCAAGGCGGCGGCGGGGGCACACCACTCGACGGCTGGCTCTCGCCATGAGGGTGCGGGGCCATCATACTCGGAGAAGGCGCCATATGCCCCGACGCCGGCCCCGCCAAGTTGTTGTTCCCGACCGGCACAAGCTGGTACGGGCTCCCCACAGGCGCCGGCGGCGGGCCCTGCCCCGGACCCAGGAGCATCTGGTGCTGCGACACAGGCGGCGGGCCCGACGCCATCTTCCGCGACGTAGACTGCTGAGGCGGGAGAGGCACCGGCGAGGGGTGCTCGGGCTTGTACGCACGCGGGTCCTGCATCTGCCCAGGCGGCGGCATAGACGCGTTAGCAGTCATAGGTGTGGTCGGTTCCCCAGAATCCTCTTCGGCTGCCACACGTTGGACAGCTGCGTTCCGCAGCGTCTCGAGGTCAACTATAGGCAGAGGATGTCCTTCCGCCAACGCCTTGTCCCTCTTGCGCGTCAGCTTTGCATAATCTACACAACACACGTCAACTTCCCTCGTGAAAAGGATGCACAGAGGGTATTACTCACGGAGACCACACGCATTACATAATGTCCTTGCCCCATCCGGCCCACGTCGCCATTCCGGGGTCTCTCGGATATTACACGAGTGACACTTGCCCGGAGGAGTAGCACGCTAAATCGCGCCTCAGCACGCAGGTCACGCCAAGAAGACAAAAGCAAAACCTTAACCGTACTCACACTTCGTTTCCTATACTTGCTCTTCCCCTGCCCAGGGAGGCCGCTCCCAGTCGAGCTCGTCGCCCGCTTCGTCCGAATCAGTTCCATATCCTGCTCAGCAGTACTCTGTCCCGAGGATCCCGGCATATGGTGCACAGGGGGCTCCATACTGCCTTCGTGCGAGGCAGGCGGCCCGTGGTTCTCGTCCCTCGCCATGTCCTCCCAGGGCCGTTTCGGAGGCCTGTCCGACGCCGGGGGATAGCTGTGTGGCGTGTGAGGGTGGGGCGCTGGAGCCTGATTGCCCGGAGAAGTGGGGCCCACACCGTACGTGATGCGCCGGAGTGTGTCGAGCAGCCGCACGACCTGCGCCGCCCGGCTCGCCATCTCGCTCAGCTCATTCGTATCCGGCTCTGCTCGCGCAAGACCCTGTTGCAGTTTAGCTACACCCCGAAAACGAATGATGAGCGCTTGAATAGAGAAACGTGATGAGACGTACTGCATCGCTCAGCGAAAGAGCAGAGGGCTGAACAATGTCGGGCGATGTCTTGCAGTGTATCTTGTCGAGCTGCCACTTTTGCCGCATCACTTGGGCCGTACGACGAAGGCCTCTGATCATTAAGGGGAGTGGGAACCAAGTGCGTAGTCCTCGCGAGCCCATACCCTTGCGGCGGATGCTGGTGGGGAGGAGGCGCTGGTCCTTGGTTGTACGGCTGGGACGGGGGCGGGCCACTATGCGGCGGATGGTGATGCTGCCAGTGCGGGTCGTTGTGAGGAGGAGGCGGGTATGGATTGCCATGCGGCGGTGGGTGCCCGGGATGGGTATGCGACGACGGGTGTGCGGGAGGCGGGGGTGGTGCAGGAGCGGCACCAGATCTCGGAGGCATGTAGTGAGGGTACCCCGCATACGGCGGGGGCGGGTACTGTCCCGGATGCTGGTGGGTCTGCTCGTGAGGAGACGCGGCGGGGCCGGGGCCTTGATATACGGGCTGCGCATAGGAAGGAGGGTGCGGCGGGTATGGGGTCTTGACCACGGCAGTCAGTACATTGCACAGAACGCCCACAGACTAAAGCACTCACATGCGGAGACCGGCCCGGGGGTGTGCTGCTGACGCCGGAGTCTGACCGAGGTCTTTTGTGCGGTATATGAACCGGATCTTCTCGTGGTGGAGCGTGCGTGCTGTTGACAGCGCCCGGAGCAGGAGCGGCTTGGGCGGAGAGAGGCACTCCGGGAGTCAAGTAGCCGCCGTCGTGCTTCGAGTGCGGGTAGTCGCCGGGTTTTGCAGGTTGTTCATGCGCGCTGGATGTCGGCTGGGACTGATTCGATGAACTGGGACGCGTCCATGAGCCTGGCTCGTGTCGGGACGCGGGTGGAGCGGGCGGCGGTGGATGGTCGTACTGCGGGTGATTGCTGGGTGGGCCGGGCGGCGCTGGAGACGGGCCCGAGCCGTCTTGGGGGGAGCGGTACTGGAAATTCAAGTCTTTGAGGGACGGGAGGCGGAAATCGCTATTAGTGGAATGCATAGTCTGGGGCGGGGGTGGTAGAGAATACGAGGGCGGGTGGTGGGTAAAGGCCATTCGAATCTGAGGACAATAACGTCAACCTGGAATCTGATATTTTATCGCCCGATGAAGCGGATCGAGATCAGAAAACGGGCCTGCCGACGTCACGTACGTGGTGGTGGTAAGGCCGTCGCCGCTGTCGGGAACGACGGCGAGGGTCGTTGCAGTGCAGCTGCGAGCGCTCGGAGGATTGGACGGTCGTCAAAGTAATAAAGGAGGACGCGATGGCGCAACGGTAGAAAGGGGCTGAGATTTCCATCGGAGATTCAATCTGACCGTTATGGAAGCTATCGAACGATTCATCGGCCACTCCGGCGATTTCCGCCTCGCGTTTCACCACCTAGCCCCATTCATTATTTTTTCGCAGGGCCCGCACACTCATTTGCACCCTGTGTGCGGTACTGGCCCTATGTTATTGGCATGGTATACACATCTAGTTCCGTCGCATTGCATGAAACCCAGTCAGATCTTACGCGGAGGACAATCTTCGCAATCGGTGATTCGGAAATCTTATTCCCGATAACATGAGATCCGTATTCGCAGTCCACGTAATCGGCCTTTACTGCTGCTGCGCCACAGCCCTCGGTCCACATTAAGGTATCCATTCTGCTCTATCCTCTCGCCGCCCGTCATTCGCGGGAGGCTTAACAGACAACTGAGGTCAATAGTGGCTCTAATTGATTTACGTGAAATATCTCAGCAACTCTGTCGGGTTTCTCCACTTAAGTCGAATCAGATCCTATCGCGATCAGGACTCCGCCAGGCACCGTATCATCGCGTGTGAGTGAGCATCTCGTAGCTGACTAGAAACATGATATCGACAATATGAATCCACTTCGTTTGTAGCGCGCCAAGTCGACCCTGAGGACAGGCCACTAGTGCGTATTAACAAACGTCCATACTTATCGGGCATTGACTTCACCGGCAAAACGATTCACAGCGCTAGGCCCGTTTGGTCTCCGGAGATCATGTCATAGTCGCCTCACCGTTCGTGCACGCAAACTACAAACTTTGAAACCACATCTATCATGAAACCCGCGATCCTTCAATCCTCGAGATCCCATCCAAGGGGATATCTCATCCATCCATCGTCCAGAGCTCCCACGCGAAGCATTCATTCATAGATCACCGGCATTCCATTTCACCCATTCGACGTGCACCCACGTCTCCAGCTGCGAGATTGAGTATAAAGCCCCAGAACCGTGGTCTGGGAGCACACGTGTGCCCTCGTCGCGGCACCGCTCCTTCTAGCTCCTTCTGCACTGGAGATTGCCATGGTCACTTGTGATGATGCCGTCGAAGACTGACCCATTTCAAGATCCAGTGGGCACACCTGGTGCTGATGATCACTAGGTTCACGGAACAGTCAGCTATAGCTTGATCGTCGCATCCTGTTTCCGCATCTGGCTTGGTTTTCATCCCGAACAAAGGCTCTCGGGGCATAGCTGCCCGCAGCCTGCAGTAGACGCAAGTGACGTATATTGGAGCCACGCCTGTCTCTATCCTAGCAACCCATCCTCCGCCGGTAGAATGGCAAGCAGCAGAGACGGGAACGTCACATAACGGATGTGTAAATATACTATCGCTTAATTCCTTGTTCCTGGGTAACAGCACACGGTCCCGGAGATCTACGTACCTATCCAGCCATACGCTTGGCAGCGAGATCCCCTACGGAGAACGCCAGTCCAAGTCTATAAACACCATCTCAAATGAATGATCTTGCCCATGATCCGAATACCCATATCTCGCACCAACCCGGCAGATTGTGAAGCTTGAAGATGCGATTGGGACACCATACTATCACCACCGCGTACATTTGATCGGTGTTTAAGAGGCAAGGGTCCGCGCAGAGTCTAATCGTTGTACCCGCGGGGCCGGGCCTTCGCAGCGCCCTTCTGCCGCGGATCCTCGATCCCCTGCTGCCTCCACATCTCCACCTGCCTATCCCTCGCCACCCTGCCCGTCTCCCGCTCGTACGCCTCCACGGACAACGGCACCTCCCCATGGGGCGTCGCCCTCAGCGCATGCCGCGTCGCCGGCCAAAAGTCGAACGTCGCCGAGTGCGTCACCACCTTGATCCGAGTCTATAAGCACCCCTTCACACCCAATTTGAATGAAACACAAAACGCACTCGGTTATCCCAAATGGCGATCGAATTCGGCTCCCACTTGAACCGCACTTGGAAATCGACGTTCTCGCTGAGCTGGCGGAAAAGGAAGTCGAGGATAAAGTCCGACTCTGACTTTGGCACGCCCAGAATGCGGCGAGTGAAACCTGCGTTCTAGGGCGTTAGGAGCGAGTAGTATAGGCATGCATGCCGCGACGCACCTGGGTTAACGTACACGCTCTTCCAGCCTGTGGCCGGGTGGACCCGAACGACAGGGTGCACAGTCTCGATAGGGTCGCGACGAACAGGGAGCCCAGCTGCCTTTGCGCCCTCCGCCTGGGCCACCGCACTATGCAGAGCCGTCAAGCCCTCCAGATACTTCTGCATACCCGGACTCAAGAACGAATACAGCGCGTATCTGTCGCATCGTCAAGCCGCGATTGTCAAAACGGCTGTATGCACGACGACGCACCCGGAGCTCCAGAGCGTATCGCCGCCGTACTCGGGTCCGGTGTACAGCTTCAGGGAAGTTGCAGCGGGAGGCTGGAGCTCGTACGACACGTCCGAGTGCCAGAGCTCCAGCTTTGAAAAGGCGCTGGGGTCGGGCCGACGGCTGTGGTCGTTGTACACGACTGTGGCGGTGACAGATTGTGAGTATCGTGAAGGGCATCGGGTCGTGAGGACGTACCGTGAACAGTCTCCAAGCCCGGTTCTTTAGGAACCGGGGTAGTGGCGTGTTTGTGCAATGGTCCCCAGTGGGCGGCAAGCGAGAGCTGTTCGTGGATATCGATCTCCTGGTCCCGGAAGACTGTGCGCGAAACTGTTAGATGCCTCTCCTCTCGCAGCCTCTGTACCGTACTTACAAACAACACCGCGCTCAGCGATGAGAAGCGCACTTCGCATACACTTAAGCATCCACTGTCCCATATCACGTGAACAATGCAGACGTACAGCTCGTCCTTCTGGACGTCCGACAGTTGCCTCAGGTCGACCCCGTCGATCTCAGTCCCGATAGCCGGCGTCAAGTGCTTCACTTTCGCAGCCGCGGACAACAACGCCCGCTTGTCCGGGTCCGCAAACAGCCCGCGCTCGACCACCTCGACGTTGGTCAGCGGCTCCCACTTGACGTCGCGGAACACAGGCTATATTACTATGCATCAGCGCTCGCCTCTGCCTGCCCACCAAAGAACCGCGCACCTTGTACTTTGCGTACTTGTAACTCGTGTCGCCGTCATCCGCAATCGCCGGCGAGTAAAACGGATTGAAGATCTTCTCTTCCGCCTCCTCCTTCTTCGCGGCTTTTAAGCTCGCCGCTGCGTCTCTAACCGGCGCGGACTCGTTCGTCGCGACGGGAGCCATGTTGATCTCAGTTCAGCTTGTATACCTCGGCTATGTACAAAGACGCTTATATAGCGTCCCTTTGCAGGCGTACAAAGCATGGCGCTAATCGAAGCGCGTATGGCGCAAGGCATATCTGGAGGACGCGATTGCGATAGGATATTGCGCGACTGGCGGGAGATGGTTGGCCCCAAGTGGTATTTTGCCCACAGCTGGGTATTCCTCGGACAGGGTTGCCATATCGTGTCCGTGAGTACTGTAGAGGGACCGAGCGGAAGGCCGCTCGGGCGACAGGTCTCGCAGAGGACGTACGTTATATAACTTGATAGGCCGGACACAATTAGATGGCTTTCGTACTTGATGCAGCAGAAGGCCTCTTCCTATGCACATGCGCGATAAGTAAAAGAGAGCTCTGCAAGTGCCCTATATGCTGAAAACAGTGCGGCCGGAGCAAGTCTGAGTAACAATGGCCAGGAAGGAGCGGTCAGAAGTCGGCGTGGTGGCTGTGCTCCCGCCACATACAGTCATGTCTGGCGATCTTGGTGCGCGTTCTCCGTCCCATCTGTGTACCAGCTCAGACGCACTCGAAGCTTGGTCCAGGCTAGGCTTGACAGTGTGCGTTGGAATTCCTGGAGGCAGAGTTGAACACAATTTGCGCAGGCTTCCTCTATGACTGGTGATCCTTTCGGGCTCCAAGTGTGAACTACTTGTGCCTAAGTACAGCATTTCCTAAGGGTAACTTCCGCGATGAAGCTGCTCTGTATTCGAGCTTCAATCCCATTGCTCTCCGACGCAGTCAACCGATATGGCTACGCAGAGTGTATTGAGAGCCTGCATCTGTTCTTTTACTTCCTTCGACAGCAAAATCGATCCTGCCACCCGACGACGCAGACTAACAGGGGCAACGTTCTGATGCTTAGCAGGCAGTATAATTGCTTGTCGGCTCCACAATGGGGACCATGTGACCTTGGGCCTTACCCGCCCTTGGCCTCTTCATGGAGCTCGGTATGTATCACGTCCATACGTTTCCGGCTTGCAGATCCTATATTTTCGTTGTCTATGATTGTCTTCAGGAAATAAGCAATTAACCTGGTAATCATAGGAGCCTTCGCGCAGCTGTCACAAGAAGTCACGCAGCTCGCTTCCGTCGTATCGTTGCCTCCGCAAGACTTGGGTTACAGATGAGATATCCGTAAGCCAACCCGGCTGCTCTTGCCGTGGTGTTAAAGACATTGAATCCAGCACTTCTAGTATTTTTCAGCGACATAGGGACCCACCGGAAGTAAATCGCAGATCTGACCCATTTTCGTAAGTCGAACGACGCAAACAGCGTGCCTCCTTTGCCTCCGCATTTCACCAGCTTGTATCGGCTCTGTCGCCGCGCAGGGTCTACTTCAGCTCTACAGCCAGGACGGTTCGGACGCTGCTAGAGTTATCCGACAGGTGCAAAGGGCATCGACGACGCTGCAGTCAAGTCCAAAGAGGAATGTCTGGAAGATTGGAACGACCGCGGTAAATCGATATTCAGGCCTCAGGCGACTCTGTGCTTGCTAAATCATCCGTCTCAACGGGAATGCGGGCACCAGTGGGCTGATCGCCTCCTGAGCCTCCCGCATATCACGGGCAAGATTCTCCTGCTCATGCGCGTACGTGGAGAGGAGCCGCTGGAGGATGTAGGCTCCGGACCCCGCGTGCCTCCACTTCAGCTTCCTGCTGCCGTCTCATGATGCCGTTTGACTCATGTCGCCGCCTACTATTCATCCTTCTCGTGATCTCTTCTGCTCTCTTCGTTAGGGCTCGGCTGCTGACGCGGATGGCCTCTCCGCAAGTCGTCCTCGCCTACCGCTGCCGCGCCTTGACGACCGCTAACGCACTATATCGAACAGAGACGAAAGCCAGCACCCTCAATATGAACTTCTTAACGACCAACCCAACGAACAACGGTCGCCGCTAACACCCTTTGCTAGTTCCGAAGTACGAAGGCTGCGGCATGATAATGGAATACATACCTGTAGTAAACAGCGTGAATATTGAGGCCGGAGTCAAGGAAGTCTTGAATATCTCAATTAGATACAGGTAGAAGGCAAGTTCAGCCTACACGATCTTCCCAGGTGCTACGACCCTGGTGAGTAGATTTCCAGCGCTATCATGATGTTGTTACTGAGTACCCAAGGACCGCTGTCCGAGCTTATTTGTCTCAGAATCTACATCAGGCGGAGACGAAGATCCCTTGACGCGGTCGAGAGACAGGCTGTCTTGCCAGGCTGCACCTCAACAAGCGGCGGACCTACGCAAGCTGGGTGCGGCCTGTGCGGGGTATAGTAATCGCTTCAATAGTAACAGCTGCGGACAAAATGCCTGGGCCGTTGCAATCTGTGCTAGGTCCAGCTGTAAGTGCTTGTCTCTCTCAGGTCTGGCAGGACCGCGCTGGCAGATATCCTCTTCGGGTGGCTGGCCACATGGTCACGTGATCGATGCACGCCACGCTGTGACCTGTCACAGAACCGTGCGGTCTTCCAAAAATGGGACAAAATCAAAAAGATTGCCACGCATCTGGTAGAAGATCAAAAGTGGCCGACTCTATTGCACTTTCCTGATAGTACTGTAGCAAATGAGCCAGTATTCATATACATATCCCGACTATCGCGAATTAAGGCTCTGAGGACACATAGTCGAGCTGCGATTCTCGGCTGGAAGCTGTGGCACACAAATCAATACTGATAGCGTGAAATCTACAGTTACTCAAAGCCTTCACGTAGAGCTCCGTTATTCTCAGCTCAAAGATGCGAAGTTAGTTTGAAGATAGCGGTCAGCAATCTAGATTGAGAAGCGAAACAGAAAGTTTCCGGCCGAAGGTGAGGAAGTATCTCTAGTTTCAAGGTTATGTATGTACATCCAATAGCAGCATGGTATCCTGAGAGCACGAAGTCCTGTCCGGAACAGAACAATGTGCTGAGAGCATGGGCAGCTTCTTCATCGATACGGAAGTAAGAACACAGGGCATCCCAAATCCTGTGAGATAAGGGGAGATTGAGCTGGAGAGAAGGGTATTAGTACTGGCTGGGCCTTGCAAAGCATTCTTTCGTTTTCTTCAGACGGTCGACAAGTAGAATGCTCGGTACTATATAAACCCGCGTCTGGACATGCTCCTAAGAATGTACTGACTACTTTTTTTGCCGGGCATAATTTATAGCTGGTCTGGCCATGGACTGCGTGGACCGCGACTAGAGATATGGACTTTTGCGTTTTATCAGATTTCGGACGGATTGGAAATGGGCCGACCTGGACCAGATTGATGGAGAGATTAGACAAGATTAGACCTGGCCGATTGTCTTCTCGATTAAGCAGTCTAAATGACTACCATATCCGGTCCGCATCATTGGCTCTATCTCAGAAGAGACTTGGTAAGAAATGTACAAGACGTGCAGTATTACAGAACACTAGAGACAAAAGCTGGCCATGGAGTCCACAACATGCAACGTACAAGACGCGCTAGTCACCGTGCTGCTGATCAGTTGATGCTCAAAAGTTCCACCTCGAACTTTAGCGTCGAATTTGGCGGGATGACAGGAGGGAAACCACGCGCGCCGTAAGCCTACGCCCAGGATCGAACCTCGTAAATAGTCGGCGAGAGATGATAGGACCGGCAGACGTACAAAATCAGGTGTGCAAGTCAAGATCGCCTTCTCGCCGACCGACAATTGAGGGACACCTGATCGTATCGATTATCGACTGATGAGCAGATAACAGCGACTGAGAAAGCCTACCTTCGTCCCAACCCTTGATCACCTTGCCGACACCGATCTCGGTCTCGAAAGGCGCACCACTAGGCGGGCACATGCCAGCGGTCAATACAGAACGACGCACTCAGAGGGACGGGCGATGCTCACCGGTCGCGGCTCGAGTCGAACTTCTTCCCGTCCATCAGGGTACCGACGTAGTGAATCTTCACCCGGTCTAGCACACTCGATGATTAGCGGAGACGATGAGCGAGCAGCAACTGTACTGACCGCCTCGCTGAGGGAACTTGGCACCATCACCGGGGGAAATCCGCTCAACCGTTACACCCTGGTCGATAGCAGTCAGGCGCCATCAGCAGCATCGAGAGAGGGGGCGTACCATATTGTCAAGACTGATTTATACAGTAGAGATAAAGGACGGTGAGGTGTAAGGTGGAAAGAGTGTTAGTGTGCGGCTATGTCCTTATAATGGCTATAGTCCGGAGAGACGCGGAGTACGGATCTTGATCCGACAATCTGGCGTCATCCGACCACTGATCGTTTGCTTGCAATCAAATCCAGCTCGTCTTCTTCATCGATGCACTGAGCTCGGCCACTCTATTACATCGATAAACGAAGATAGCAAGCCAGTTCGCCGTCGATAAGTCTAGCCCTTGCAATATGCAGGGCCGTTACCCTGGTAAACCGCCATGGCGCCCCACTGTCCACATCGCCCGTATATCCTACCCTTTTCTGTTGCGGGGAAGTGTACCAGCACGAATACGAAAAGGACGGATGAATTAGCCTTTCTGATTCAGTAAGCTTGGCGGGATGCCCAGAAGCGATGCTAATCGCATTCTATTCAGTCCCAATCTAAGTTCTTCGGGACGGCTCCATCAGGATGCTCACAGGCAAACGCCACAATCCTGGCCGGGATGCAGTAAACGCTGCGCCAAATACACCCATCGATGGGGGCGTGTGTGGACTTGTTCCAGTAGATAGAGGTGGATAACCGCAGATGAGGGTACTATCCAATGCTCGAAGCCTCGGAGGCAGTCGTGCATCAGGAGACGCGAAGTTGGGCCGGAGGTAGGTAGGCCCTAGGCGCTCCATAGGCTTCCATGGTTGATATAGACCAGCGAAGGACGACGTCTTCCCCGCATGCATATAAATAGCGTGCGGGATAGAGTAGGTCATGTTGCCCTTGAGCACTTTCAGTGTGGCTACAGCCGGAACAGAGACAGTCTCTTCAGAGGTACCGTCCACCCGCGCATAGCCAAAACGAGGTGCAGAGGTATTCTGTGAGGCTTCCATGTGGAGCATCGGTCAAGATAAAATGGTGCTCTGGATCTGAGAAGTCGGTCTCGAAGAAAGACGGAAAGCAAGGCGGGGACGTAAAGTGGGGACGCTGGGAAGCTGCCCGGCCTCGTGATTTGCTGTTCTTCACGCTCACCAACGAGTTTGAATACTCGCCAAGGTGGATAATCGGAGACTCCGGTTCTCGAATACAGTATCTTCAAGGACGGCTGGTACTTTCATGTTGCCAACGCGTTGAGAAATTCTGCGAAAAATATTTGGAGATAGGATCTCGTCAAAGATCTGCCGCCTGGCTGGACACAAAGCTCCCTGTGGACGCGTCCCGAGACCGCATTTTACTGTATCTTCGTCGGTGACAATACCCGTGTTTAGGTCGCGTGCAGTTAACTAATGAACTGGCAAAGAGTGGCATCGATGACCAGGATACAGCAGATGACGCAAGCTATGAGAGAGACCTACTTGTAAATATCTGCTGTCGTTGCTTGGGTGCCCAAGCTCAAGCTGTAATGGATTGGGTGCGCTTGGGATCGTAGGCCGTTGAGCTCAAGACTAAGTCAAAGCGTGCCGGCAATGATCCGCTCTCGCGTGGCCTCCACGTGTACCTGTTCCGTCTTCCGCCACCCGGGGATGATGTGTGCAACGAGTTCGCTCTACACGCCTTTACCACTACCCTCTTACCTGCTGGACTGTCGCTATGGGTGAGTATGTTCGCATGCAGAGAAGGAAGAGAGCTTACTGACAATGGAGCGCAGGTATCCCTAAGGTCTGTCGCAACGTATGCTTGTAAGACATAAGTCAAACTAACCTGGATGGTTCCAGTTCTTCCGCTACATCTCGTGAGTTTGTGTTTGTATGCCAGGACTAAACTAACGGATGAAAAGTGAGCGCTACCCCTTGACCTCCCAACTCGTTGAGGAGAACAAGATTCCCGAGTTTGGTATGGCCCCTTCTTCGTACGGTCGCATCGCTCTAACAAGTTTCGCAGACAACCTCTACCTCGACTTTAACGGGATTATCCATAATTGTTCGTGAAACTTCATGCCTCTACCTAGTATTAAACTGAAAAGTGGCCAGGCTCACATCCGAATGACGAGGATGCCCATTTTCGACTGACCGAAGAACAGATATTTACGTCGATATTTGCCTATGTCGAACATCTATTCTCAAAGATAAAGCCGAAGAAGCTGTTCTTCATGGCTGTGGACGGTGTAGCGCCGCGAGCGAAGATGAACCAGCAGCGGAGTCGACGGTTCAGAACGGCGAAGGAGGCGAGGGAGGTGCGAGAAAAAGCGGAGAGAAGAGGAGAGAAGTTGCCGGACGAGAAGGCGTTTGACAGTAACTGCATTACGCCAGGTGAGTGTCACACTGCTCTCCCGCTGCTTGAGACTGCATGGAGGCTCTGCAGGGACTGTGTTTATGGCGAAGCTGTCCGCGCAGATGCGGTACTTTATCAACAAGAAGATTACCGAGGACTCGAACTGGCAGAACATTCAGGTGGTGTTCTCTGGACACGACGTTCCCGGGGAAGGAGAGCACAAGATCATGGAGTACATCCGGCTGTCACGCGCTCAGCCCGATTACAACCCCAACGTACGGCATTGCTTGTACGGACTCGACGCGGACTTGATCATGTTGGGGCTGTTGAGCCACGACCCGCACTTCTGTTTGTTACGAGAGGAGGTGAAGTTCGGACCTGCGAGGAAGAGCAAGGGGAATGACAGGTAAGTCACAGTCTGCTAGTTGCGTCTGGGATTCGTTTGGTTGACGATGTATGCGCAGTCTGGAGGCGAGGAACTTTTATTTGCTGCATCTAACCCTCATGCGAGAATACCTGGACCTCGAGTTCCACGACATCGCGCCAGTATTGCCGTTCGACTACAACCTCGAGAGAGTGATTGACGACTTCATCCTCCTCGCTGTCTTCGTGGGGAATGATTTCTTGCCGAACCTTCCTGACTTGCATATCCATGAGAATGGGCTGGAGCGGTTGTTCGAGGTGTACAAGAAGATTTTGCCGTCTTTGGGTATGTACCGATCGCATTATATGGAAAGTGTCAATCAGATCTCATGCGGCTTGTGCAGACGGGTATGTAAACGAGAACGGGGTGATCAATACGAAGCGGTTGCAAGTTGTTTTGGACGAGATGAAGGAGTGGGAGTTGGAGGTGTTCTCGAGGGAGTATGCCGACCTCAATTGGTTCAAAGGCAAGCAGTCGAAGCATGTGCAAAATATGGAGGTGGCGAAGAAGCGTGCCGGACAGAGTTCGTGGTTTTATCATTTTCTCGCGGCGTTTCTAATACGGGTTACCTGCTGTAGCCTTGACGCCCGGCCAAAGGGACATCTTTGAGAAAGTCAAGGCGTTCGTTTTGCAATATCGCAGTGCAGATAGGAATGCGATTAGTCAGGCGGCATTGCAGATGCCGAATACCTTCCCAGCGAAGGATAGGAAGTTCATCGAGGAGCTGGCGGGGGATCTGCATTTGTCTTTGAGTTGGGATGAGTATGATGAGAAGGACGAGAATCTTGTTACGCTCCGATTGCCTGGAGCGTTGGAGGAGCCGGTGCCAGTCTCCACACCTGACGGGGCGAGTACAGAGGCGGATGGCGCTGAGAAGGGACTTGAGGAGGAGGACGATGAGGACGCGTGGGAAGATGAGGAGGAGGAGGAGCAAGAGGACGAGGTGGAGGCGAACGAGGCGGTCGACAGGGTCCTGAAGAAGTATGAGAAGGCGAAGGTGGCGGATCCGGATGAGGACGGTGGGTTTGATGCGAGGTATGAGATGGGAATCAAGCAGAAAATGGATGAGTGGAAGAGGGAGTATTACAGGGTGCGTAACCGAGCAGCTTCGGCTCCAAATTGCACTGGAACAAGGCTAATGGCTTTATAGCATAAACTGGAGATTTCGTACGATAAACCTGAGGAGATGCAGGCGCTCATATACCGATATGTGGAGGGGCTGCAGTGGGTCATGCACTACTATTATAGTGGGGTGGCGAGCTGGAGTTGGTTCTATGATTACCATTATGCGCCCAGGATATCAGGTATGCACTTCGGCTGCGATGGGTGAGATTGACTGACGTAGTGGCTGGTAGATTTGACGGGTGTGGACCAGATGGAGTTTAGTTTTGAGTTGGGCAAGCCCTTCCGGCCGTTTGAGCAGCTTATGGGGGTCATGCCTGCGGCGAGCAAAGAGTTGCTGCCGTTGCCGTATCGGGTGAGTTTGGGTTCCTCTCGATGAAGGATGCATCCAATTTATACAACATGGACTTGATAGGATTTGATGACCGAGGCTACTTCTCCCATTATCGACTTCTATCCCATTGAGTTCGAGCAAGATCTCAATGGAAAGAAGCAGGAGTGGGAAGCGATAGTGAAGATCCCGTTCATTGATGAGAAGCGTCTTCTCCAAGCTATGGCATGTACGTATCAGACTTGGCTTTTGGGTGACATAACGTTTACAACGTCAATAGCGAGGGAGGCCCGCTTGATAGAGGAAGAAAGAAATCGCAACAGCTTTGGTACGAGTTGGATATTTACGCACACGAACGAGGCCACGGAATACCCGTCGTCCCTCCCTGGCTTCTTCCCGGCACTCCACCGGTGCCTATGCCGCATGGAACCCTTCGACTTGCCAGTCCTAGACGGGCTGCACCTTGTACCTGGATTGTGCGACGGCGTCCGTCTCGGCGCCGAAGCGCTGGCGGGCTTCCCTTCCCTGCAGACGTTGCCTCACACCGCAATGCTCGGGTACCATGGTGTAAACGTCCATGGGAGCGAGAGCAGGAACAAGTCGATGATTGTGCATATCAAGAATGCGCATGAGGATCGGAAGGTAGAGGCGATTGCGCAGGAGATGATTGATAAGAAGGCGTTCATCGGATGGCCTTTCTTGCGTGAGGGCCTGGTGGTTGCGGTGTCAGATGAGCTGTTCAAGTATGAGAAAATGAGCGTGGTCCCGGGGGCTCCGAAGAAGGTTGTGTCGAATCCGCATAGCCAGCAGGGGCTGTCTCTGTGGAAGAGCAAGGCGGAGAGGATCGATTATTACTACTCCAAGAGATGCGGCGTCATTGCGGGTGACATCGATATTCTGATCCATGTTCGACCTTTGAAAGGTGAGTTGCATGCGCTTGGATATGCGGCACCGCTGAAGTATGTCTCGGGTAGGCCTGAAGCGTCTTGACTCGGGCGCTTTTGTCAAGGACTTCGAGGGCGCCGATAAGGAAGTCGAGCAGGCTTTGCAGATGTCGGTGTCAGAGGTTATGTCAGAGGATGTTCGTTTCATGGAGAAGGAGGCTCCTCCTCTGTCGGAGGAATTCCCGGAAGGAAGCAAGGTCTTCTTCCTGGGGGAGCATGCATATGGGGTTGCTGCTCAGATCACCGGCACGACGCAGGATTCCCTCTCCGTTGTCCTTGCGGTAGGTCCGGTTGGGATAAGATGACATATACGCTTCTGATAATTTACCATATAGTTCTTCCCATCGGACAAGGCCGAGAACGAGGAATTCAAGTCCGTTGTCCGCAATCGGATGTCCGAACTTTACTTTCCTTCGTTCAAGGTCGCAGACATGGTTGCCGTGTCTTCGAAGGTTATCTCCAAGATTACGTCGAGTTTCATGATCATTACCTCTGATGGCCAGAAGGTCAACTTGGGGCTCAGTCTCAAGTTCGAGGGCAAGGGCATGAAGGTCATCGACTATTCTCGCAAGATCAACCGGTATTGGGAGTTCAGCGAGAAGGCGGTGCAGCTCATCCGCGAGTACAAGGTCCATTTCATCCTTCAATGCAGCGACGTTCTCTAACAGGTTCCACAGGCGAAAGCGCCGGAGGTTTTCATAGCAGCTGAGCGATCTAAAGATGGTAGGCATCCGTAGTCTGCCATGTTCGAGGGGTCATTGACCCTTTTTCCAGCAATGACCAAGTCCAGAGAGATTTTCCAGGATGAGGACAGTGACGCTAGAGTGAAAGAACTCAAAACTTGGCTTATGAGTAAGGGCGTCCGTGACTTTGAACCGGTATCCTTGTTCTGCGACCAGTTAAAAAAGGTGTGATCGTGTCGTGATAAACTGTGCAGTTCAGGCTAATGATTGTGATCAGGACACTGTCAAAGAGATCGAGGACCTGCAAGCTAAATTCACCCAGGGAAGGTCTGCGTCTGCGATCAAGAAGGCCATCGTTAAGGGCATCCCGAGACAAGCCGTTCTCAAACCGGCTCATGCAGTCTATCGCCTACAGAACCAACGGTTTGCTTTAGGTGATAGAGTCACCATGGTCCAAGACTCTGGGAGCGTGCCTTTGTCTGCCAAGGGAGTTGTGATTGGCTTGAACGCCAAGTCTATGGACGTCGTGTGGGACGTGCCCTTCATGGCGGGTACCACGTTGGGTGGCAGGTATGTTTTATAGTGATCGTCCTCCCAGCTTTCAACGGGCTTACTTTGGATAACATAGGTGTTCGCAATACCGAGGGTTAACGGTAGAATTCAATACCTGTCTGAACCTCACGCACGCACAGTACATAGCCTCGACAAACCCCCGTGGACCACCTCCACAGCAACCACAATCATCGTTCCAGCCACGGTTTGGACCATATCCTGCAGTCCGACCACCGCCAGGCCAAGCGCCGGCTGCGGGGTTCCGCCCAGCGCCTGGAGCAGCCAAGTTAGTTATTTCATATTGCTCGCCCGACTCGTGCTGAGTTACTCTTCAGACAAGGGACACCTATGCAGATATTGGCAAACCCCAATAGAGGCCGCGGTGGGTTCGTCAACGGTCGAGGTCGGGGAGGATCTTACATGGCGAATGGTCACCATGGATCTCTTCATGAGAACACCGCGGCGCCTGGTCTGCCGTCCAGCCCTCCAGCTGACGGCGTAAATGGCATGGCTAACCACCAGCCACCGGTGGCCGCTAGAGGGGGCTTCGCTCCGTCCCACCCAAGAGGCTTTGCCCCTCGAGGAGGGAGAGGTGGTTTTAATCCTAACTTCCGGGGACGAGGAGGACCTCCAAGGACGGATCGAGGCAGAGGCGCGCCATTCAGAGGCGTCGGGGGGAGGGGAAGAGGTGCTCCAGCAGTCGCATCGTCATGAGGAGAATGAAGTACTGCGTTCTGTTGCGATTCCCGGCCGCACGTTATTGTACATTCACTCGATGGAGCTATGTAGAACTATCAGTCTGCCTGCCTGCTGCTAGCGCAGTCGGATACATTCCGAGGACAAATGTAATTGTGTGCCTCAATCCCCTTTTAGGTAGGTATAGGTTGCAGTGCAAGCGGTACTTGTAGACAACTCGTATGCGACTCTTGGACTGATGCTCACTAGTCTGTCGCCGGGCTGAACTCATAACTAGACCTTCATCATGTCTGCTGTCCCCTTTCCTGCAACGCCCCGTCGTGCGGGAACTGACCCCGTTGAGCCAGTGACCCCCACTACACCTGTGGCTTCTGCAGCTGCAGGAGTGAGGACTGCGTCCATTACGCAGTCTTCGCCGCATTATGGCACTACTCGACGACATTCACTCTACGGGACTGAGGACAGAATCATTATTGATCCTGGTTCTCATGTGTGGAAGGTCGGTTTCAGCGGTGAAGGCAAGCCCAGAGATGTTTTCTGGGCAGGCGGACAGGACGGGGAACGGCTATGGACTCTCAATCGAGCGATGGAAATCGTGGCGAGAGAGGAGGAGGACCGCATGCTGAACATCAGGCTGGAAAGGTGCTTGAGATCCGTCTTTCATGAGTGAGTAGCCCGAAAGATGTTACTACTGGGTATAGATACAATCATAGACCTTCAGGTCTCTTCTAGCCGATCCCAAGTCTCGGAAAGTTATTCTGGTGGAACACCCGCTACTGCCAATGCATGTCAAAGAAATGGTGGCTCGGATCCTCTTCTCGAATTTACAGGTACTTCTACAGAGCTGAGATGATCATCCAGGAGGGAAGCTAACTCTCCCAGGTTCCTTCAATATCGTTCGCGTCAAGCCATCTCCTTGCATTACTAGCAGTAGGAAGAATCACAGGACTTGTACTTGACTGCGGGCATCTTGAAGCCACGGTATTGCCGGTGAGTGCGAATCCGATAATTGCGTCGGCCATGTAACACCGTACAATCTAGATATTCTCCGCCCGTCCCCTTCATCACCAGCTACGTACGACACCTCTTGCTGGCTCACGTCTCACATCGCATTTGCGAGCTCTCCTGCTTCTGTTTGGAACTTACCTCCCGCCGCCTACGTCCCTGAGTGCTGCTGCTAATATTCCTGCTGCTGCTCGGTCTTCCCGTGTGCCCGAAGAAATTCTAACAGATGCAGTTATCGAGGAAATCAAAACGAGATGCTGCTTCGTCGGTGATGTCCTCGACTCTTCCGACACTCAAGTCACATCTCCATCTGGCGGTGATCGTTCGACAGAGCTCGATTTACCACCCTTGAGTGACGCGACGCAATCTGAGTCCGATTTCTCTCGCGTTTCCATGGACGTAGACAGCAGCACGTCCGAACAGCACGCATCATCTGGTTTTTCCGTCATATCACATTCTCAGCTCCCCCCTGCTGAGCGGAGGTTTCCGAGCGAGAACCATCTCCAGGCACTGGCAAGCATGTACACTCGACACTCGACGGCGACAGATCTTTCACTGAAAGTCGTCCCGCCTCTGTCCCAGCAAACCGGGACAGGGCGTGGAACCCTCATCATACCTGGATGGATCCGCGAAAGAGCCGCTGAAGTCCTCTTCGAAGGGGGAGATGTCGATGAAAGCAGCGTGGCAGAGGTTATTCTGGAATCTCTTCTCAAGGTATGCCGTCCTATCACCGTGTGCTCATGACTTGAGATGCGAATCATCCATCATACAGGTACCTGTAGATCTACGCAAGACAATGGCCTCATCAATACTTGTCATCGGGGGCACCTCTATGTTGCCTGGTTTCATTCCACGCCTGCATGCAGAACTTATCCGTGCTCTAGCACCTCCCCAAAGCTCGCCTAGACAATCGGGTCGACCCAATAGGACGCCTGTACCTCCATATGACAGATATGCGTCCCTGCGTGCTCTTGTACCTTACTTCGCAGTCCTGAATAATCCTTCAGCGCGGTCTACAGCTTCGACTAGCGATAGAGCGGCTGCTAATTCTGGACGAGCGCCTGCATTTATGCCCTCCCTTATGGCATGGGTTGGTGGGTCGTTGGCTGGGTGAGCTCATATATGCGTTAAATTTCGGCACATTATCCTGACATGATTACCAGCGCCATGAAGATAGGCGGGGCTGAAGTTACGCGAGAAAGATGGGACGAAATGGAGTCCCAGCGCGAGTCCCAGGAGGATGACAGCACGACGGTGCAGAGCTATGCCAGGTCGAGCGCAGCTGTCCTGCCAGATTGGACCAGAGCACCCTTGCCCGTTGGGGCTCCCATGGCCGCAGTGATACGACACGCACCGGCACCGGAGGCGATGCCTCAAACCCCCGTCGGAGCCTGATTGTAGGATTTCATTTCCTTACGGTCCTATGGTTCGCTGCCTTGTCTAGTATTCCCCGCTAGTCACATTAGGTTCCATTACATTGGCGTAATCCAAGATAAGATGCTCTACGACATGAAGACCGAAATGTGGATGAGAGTGGTAGGATGTATGTGAAGAGATCCGATAGAAAAGATATTGTGGTAGTTCGAATGCGAAGATTGAAGTAGAAGTACAGACTCAGATTAGTCGATGAGTCGTAAAGTGAGCTTGCCCCCGCAAGTTGCGACAGCTTCGTCCCATGATTCTTGAGAGGAGATGTACCGTAGCTGAGTTGAGTCGGACGCTCCGACTGACGAGACTGAACTGGATCGAGGACGTCCTGCCATGGACTTAGTCCGTTCCGATAGAGGAGGCAAGCAAGCAAGGGCAAAGGTATGCGCGAGAGGTATTCTTTCTTGCTGAGAAAACTTCTCGACCAGTTTCTTGCGGACTTCTATGAGGGATGTTATGCGGGACGTTCGGAAAGCGATGATCGTTTCGCCATGGACAGCCTTTACGGCAAAACTAGCTTCTGCGGGATTTCCCTCGCTTTGCTCTGGGGACTTGGTAGACCATGGAATGTGGTATTGGCCTGGTGGTCTGTTCTGGAATGGCTTCGGGAAGTATTCGGGATTAGAGAGGTTCATGTGGATTTGTTCTCGTCCTGCTATCGGAAGTGGTGAGGCGGTGGCGCTGGGGGTGGAAGGCCCGGGTGTTGATGGTCCACTGGCGATATCGCCAACTCTCGGAGAGGTAGGAGACGGCGGATCGTCTGCCACAAGAAAAAGATAAATTGATAGCAGTTATGAGTAGCTAAGCAAGCACACTCACCGTAGAAATAAGCGTCTATAAGGTCCTCATCCTCCGAAGGACCTTCACGTTCTTCCAGTACGGATGTTGGGTAACGCCTGGAGCCTACCGATAGCGAGCGTTTCAAAGACGACGAGCCAGGTGTCGGCGGAGATATCATCGCACGTGGAATAATCGCATCTGCCGATGCCTCCGTCCGTGTCGACATCATACTGATCGTGGAGGCCCTATAGCGACCTTCTCCTGCGAGCGGCGTGTGCAGCATAATCGGAGAGCGCAAGTACGGCAAATCCAAGTCGAAGCAGGAGGAACGGCTGTAGTACGACTCGTGACTAGAGGCCGGGCGTGGTGGGATATCCGACATTGCCGTTTGCCAGGACGAGCGCCTTGACGACGAGCTGGAGAAGACCAGAGACGAACGTCGCGAGGAAGTCGCGGTAGGCTCCCTGTCACCGAACCGGTTGTCCGACATGATGGACTCGGACAGTTCGATCATGGAGGGCGAGGCGAGCGACGATTGCATCGACTCCATGGAAGGGCGTTCGCTGATTTTAGACATCGTGCTGGTTGGTGTCGTGGGCGTCTGGGGTGGCGCAGTGAAGACCAGGCAGTTTCTGTTAGAGCGGTCATGAGAGACCGTGCGCGCTCTACGCCGCACCATTGGAGGACCGTCTGCCGGATCAGAGATGGACATGTTGTTCATCTGTTCAATGGGCTCTGACTCTTCCGGTAAGGCCTGAAGCGTGGATACCTGCTCGTCTAGAGCAGGATTCGACGAGCGCGGGCTATGGGCTCCATGAGAGCTTGACCCCGAGGAGAACTCTTCCGAGGAGGAACTCTTATTGGATAGACTAAATGATACACCTGTTGAACGATTCCGCGAGTTTGAGGGTTGAGAAGTTTGCAGGATAGACCGACCACGGGGCAACGAAGGTCCAACGCCAATAGACGTCGACCGGGCTCTCGCGACAGACTTTGGGGAGGAGCTGGGAGACCCCTCACCTACGGTAGGGGAAGGGAACTGCAGGGACAATGCGGAGGGCGAGAAGTACATGGAAAACGCGCCGCTGGAAACAGACGCACGCGGTGCCTTTCCGACGGACTCTCTTGCTTTCTTAGCGAGATCGCGGTCCCGTCGCCAGTATCCGAAGAAATCCCGAATCTGACGCGACTCACGTAGGTCCTTGATCAAGGTAGGTACGTCGTCCTTAAGCAAAGCTTCGACCAGTGCAGTGAACTCCTTCTGCCTTTGGTCGATAGTGGCTTGACTGGCGCGGAAGAGCGTGCCCTTCTTTGTGAGTCTGGGAATATAGTCGTGGATGTCTCTCGCAATAGAGTTGGGATCAGGGCCTGGTGGGAGTGACTCGAACGAAGCGGCCGCGTCGTGAATGTACAATCCATGCTTTTTGACGCCCTTCCCGGCTTGCAAACGGCTTCGCTTTTCTCGAGACATGACGCTGTACTCCAGCTCCAGATTATCTTGGAACCACAGGCAGTCCTCCCATCGTCTCCAGATTTCGTACTCTTTATGGGAGCCATCTGAGCGCACTGACTGAATATCCTCGCCATCGCCTACGGGGCATACGCGCATGCCATAGCTGTGATTGGAGCCTGAAGCATGGCTAAGATGAAATCCGGCTCGGAGGGGATTCATGACACACCATGTTTCGCGGGTGGCAGCATCTCGACATGGAAGCTAGCGGGTGCGGGACGGTGCACCGCTCGCTTGAAGGCCTATGTACCATGTCAGGCGACATCCTGTAGAGCAGTACGGAGATACACGCACATTAGGATTTGGAGGACCACCAATCTGGCCAGGACCAGTCTGGGATTGTATGTAGTACGGCGTCAGAGTCAACATGGGCGAAGGTGATTAGGAGGAGGTGTACCGTGAAATCGCTCATCAACATGGTTGCCTTAACTTCTTCAACTTCTTCAGAGGGCCGCGATCACAAGCAAGGTTCGGTGGTCGCTACGGCCACGAGACCGCACAGTCGGCGAGAGTCGAAGCCACGCTTGACCAGGGATGCCCCAGTAGATAAGGAAGCGGGGATCTCGATTGTCACGCTGCTGGCGGAGAGCTGGTCAGCGAGTCCAACGCGCATTATTGATGGGCCATGGAAGGGGGACTCACTAGTGGGCCTCTTGGGGCGTTCAGAGCGCTCGCAGGTGGACGAAAACAGGATCATGAACAAAGAGAAAGCAAAAGTGCCCCGCAGAGAGGGCGAGCACGAATATCACACGCTTCTAATTGTCTCGCAGCGACCTGCTTCTTTGGGTTTAGTCAAGAAGTAACGATCAGTAAAAGACCACGAGCCGTACCTACTAATCTGAGATCCGAGTCCGGCCCGTCGTACCTGACCAGTCCCGGCGCCACTCGCAGCATGGCGCAAGCGTACAACCATCTCCTCCGAAAAGTCTTGCTGAAGTCAATGTCTCTGAATTCTGGCCTTGCTTAGACTATCGAACGAAAAGGTCAGAAAAAGCATAACAAGAAGTAGATCTGACCGATCACTGTTTCGATTGCACAATGGAATGTCAGACCTCCGATCACGACTGTAGAAGTCGGAGTGTTCCGAGTGACTTCTACTACTACCAGTTTAGCCCTCTCGCTTAGATACATCGGTGACCACTCACTTACGCCTTCAAGAACCTCTCGGCTTGTGGAACCGATTTATGGAGATGCCTGACCGTACACGCCTAGCAGGAGGACGTAAACTCGTTGCTGGACCTCGCCAGCATTAAGGGTACGTTACCGGCGAATAATGTATACCGAGACATCGTATCATTCCGAGTGAGAGCGCAGATGGTAGACCATGGTGAGCGCATCACGCAACAGAGCGACGAACCAAGACGAAGAATAAGATTAGATGGATCCCGCGAGATAACCGGACGGCGACAGTGTCATATTCCCATGGTCGACAGAAATATGACACAGACCCGGCAGCGTGAGGGAATAGAGAGATCCCTGCAGGCGTCCTTGAGTAGTCGAAGAAGATCCGGCGAAGATTCATGTACCCGCGAAGTTCCTTCCGTGAGTAGCGTGTACCCCACAGGGATAAATAAATGCTCGGTGATCTGCCAAATATATCGCCAGAGTATGTTCTGGCGGGTGATGGAGTGGATGAAAGTAAATTCAGCGTCAGTTCGTCAAATCAAACTGGAAGGCATAAGAGATATGATCGTGATCTTTGATCTATACCTGCTAGGTGCTGGCAGGGAAAGCCCGAACTTACTCTGGAACCCGATAATCCCGAACACCACTATTGCGGCGGGCTCGACAATGGGCTCCAATATGCAATATGTATGGCGTATCATGGTCTGCTTGGAGAGCAAATCAGAAGAAAGTGGACGAAGCTCCTTCCCGAATCAGAGCGAACAAGCGGCGACCGACCATCATGATCTAGCGTTCGTGAGTGCAACGAACGCCCAACGATATAATAAGTTAATGTCGCACTGGATGATCGGACAGACAGCGCTGGACGAACAACAATTGAGATTGAATCGGAGGGCGCTTGTAGAGTATACGGGAGTCGAGATAGGTGTGAACCAGGCGCTACCAGGCGTGAACCCCGCCCAACGTCGAGAACGCGCCAGGAGATATGATGTGAGCTTAGAGCAATTCTTGAGCAGGAGGCGCTACAGATGGGCGGAAGGTGTCTTCTCAGCAACCAGGGCCGACGTAAGGGGTTAATCCCAATCAAGAATGGTTTTCTGAAGATGGTATCTAGGAACGCGGGTCTATATCAACAGCAGTCGGGTGGCCCAGGAAAGTGCATTTCTGACTCCAGAGGTGGCGTACCTTGCAATCTCTGCAGCACCATCGTCTGATAAAGAGCCGGCAGTAATATGATGTGCGCTGTTGACGTCTCGCATAATGTGATAAGGTGCGGGAGGTCGCGAGGAAGAGCATATCCTGAAAGGAGAGTAAGAGTAGCATAGGATCTTAGTTTAGTGCAGGTGCGCGCACGCACCTTCATATGTATCATACATCTGCAGAAACCTGCTACCCAGCTGCGATCCTCGGATGCATCCAGGAGCTGCATCGAGAATTAGAAGCAGGGCAGCAGATTTCCGGCATAGCCAAGACGACATAGATACATTACCCATGAATCATACATACAAGCAATACACATAGACCCGCAACGCTTCCTTTAATCATCGATACTCAGAACCCTCTTCATAGCCTCCTCCTCCTTCTCCCTCGCCCTTACCCTCATATCCTTCAGCCTCTCCAGGCCGGTTCTAATGCTCCTCATATGCACCTCCGCGCTCACCTTCTCTCCCAACAGCTGCGGGGCTGCAACCCTCTCCCTCAGCTCTTCCATCTCCGCATTCATTGCCTCTAGCGTCTGCAGCGCCCCAACCACATGCGCCAGAGCACGCTTCCTATATCCTCCGACGTTCCTCAGCAGCTGCAGATGCCGATCCACGCCGCGCATCTGGCGGCGGTTGCCGCCGAGCTTGGTCCACAGGAGGGCAAGGAGCTCCGCCTTTTCAGAGGAGAGCCACGAGTCTTCGCGTGAGATGATCTCATGCAGTGTCGCTAGGCGTTGTTCGAGCTTATCGAGGTTCTGGAGTTGGAGTTGGGCTTCGAGGATGACGCGGGAGAGGGAGGAAGAGAGGACGTCCATGGCTTCCGTGAAGGTCGCCGTTATGACTTCTTTCGACTGGGGACTTGAGAAGGGCCATAAGGACTTTATGACGGAGTTCTCGGACTTGGTGCCTGCCGCCTCGATAGCGTGGAAAGCATAGTCATTTACGGCCATCACACTAGGGACTAGGTTAGAGAGTGGGGATGGAACGTAAGTATATGCGCACCTGTCAACAGCGCCGCCGATTTTCGCGCTTAGCTTCTGCAGGCCCCTGCCTGTCTTCTTCGCATCTTCTGTGAAGTCGAACAAGGATTCTGCGAGCAAGTCTCGGCTATTTAGGCTACTGACGCGGACCAGGGTCGTCAAGTCCGAGGTGGCGATTTCGGCTTTCTTGATCTCCAGCGCCAAGCCTGCATCGCCAACCGAAGAATCCAGCAATTGCTCAAAGGTGCTGCTCTGCATGTCCACTAGTTTCGGGTAGTCCGCCCATTGAGGAGAGCGCTCGTCATGGACCGGTCCCCAGTGGCATACTGGCAGGCTAGAAATGCCGGGGACGATGCACAAAGGAGACATGACTGTACGAATGCTATGGGACACTTTCCCGACGACGAATGCCAGGATCCATACAAAGAGCAGGACAGAGAAGGGGATGCGTAGGAGACGGATGGCCCGCAGGAAGATATCAAAGGCGTATCTGACCGTGAACAGCGCGCCAGATGAGACAGCATCCCCCAAGTCCTCCTTCGTAAAGCTTTCTCTCGGTTGTCTTTGTGGGATTGATCGTTGTAGAGGCGCAGGAGAGAGAAACTGTCGTCGAGGAGAAGCTGCAACATACACAGTCTTATGTGCAGCTCTTCGTCTCCGCGGGCTGCCAGAAACCGAGAGCTGTGAAAGAGCTGGACTGACAGCTCGGCCGGTCCAAGACCTCGTACTTGCTGCTATGCTCGACACGTCCTCCCATGCAGCTTCATCGTCTGAGTCCGTCTGAAAGAGAAGTGCCGGCTCACATCAATAGCAAGGCTCTGAAACTTGCGGTATATCACATACCTTGAACGATCTCGACATGCTCAAATCGTAATACAGTCAGCCCAACTACTCTAGCAATAGAGTATCCGGCGTCGATGTTGACAGGGGGCGTGGTGGTGGAAAGGACAAAGGATGCAGCGAGGAAGCCATGATGCACAGCAGCACCCTTTCAACGCGCTAGTAGCCACACCGTCACGTGGAGCCGTTTGCCTCAAGTCACACCGTCACAGCGCGGGCCACCCTGCACCCAAGGAGCAATTTAGTTTCGACGCACATGCTAATATGGTCGCCTGGCCAGCATCGTAGTAATCTGCATTGTCTCCCCTGACCCTCCGTGCGCAGGCGGATGACTCAGAATGAGCGTGGCGAAGATGAGAAAGTTTCTCTTAACAAGTGACCTTGGCCAGTGCGATTCTGAGCAGTCGATCGTGATCTGTACGGCAGCGCTGGTACGTCAGGAATGTAAAGGAGTAGCCTCCTGCGATATCATATCGTTACGACATCCTTCATGCTGCCATTTACATGATACTTACTGTCCGAATCCAGGGCGCCCAGTCAGCGGACAGGACCACATCAATTGCTGCTCAAATTGCACTCAAGGATCATCATTGGCAGGTCTGAGGTGTGTCTGCTCCAAGGCTCCTTGTAGATGTCAGTGCGCTACAATTCTATACTGGGGAGAATCATATCGTATGGCTCGAGGTCCAGTAGGATGAGCTGTGACTATCTCAACAGCAAGAAATGCACAAAGAGTCCACGTCGCGCGCCGACATAAGTATATCCTGCTGCGTCGAAGGCGTGCATCACGATGGAATGCTGTGCCGCCTCATCAGCCAGAGATAGCGGTATGGAGACAAGATATGGATCTTACAGATATGAGAAACCCAGGGAAGCTGCAAGATGGCGGAAGATCCGCCGGTCAATGTATTTCCCCCTCCAACATTCACTCATTTTGAGTCAAGTTGCATTCGTCTGAGGATGGACACCACATTGCACAAGCAATCATGGATGTAGAGCTTGTGTTGATAGTCATTTTCAGGATGGGTACTTATACCGGGCGACCAGAGTACTGATGCCTATTTCTATTACCGGTATCATCAGCATGCGTCCCGACCGTCTGAACCAGATGTACAGCCGGTGCTTTCGACGAATATAGGCGACCGAGTAGTTCACAGTTGTCGCTGGTAATGCCCAGGAAGCATGGTATGACGCTGCCTCTTGTATAGCATATCTGTGGAGGATACAGCATTCTCTTAGCACTAATAAAAACGTGAGATAGCTAAAGCGACTTATCTCGTAGACCTGCCTCCACTGCTGCCCAGTGGTCGTTGATTCGGAAACGTCACTCAAACTTCGATATATCATTCAGATATCATTGGATGACAGCAGCGATGCGATCACTAGCCAAGGGTCCTGGACCACTCGACCACACGGTATCAAAGCTATTTGCGGCGCATTAGTTATGAGATTACGGAGCAGGGCATGCGAAAGAGAATATTTCGAACGTGCCTGACACTGCACAACATCAGTCTGACTTGATTGATAACGCGGACGGCTGTTCTCGCAGTGGTAAGGCTCACCTTGACTTATAACAGATCGAGCTCCTAGTTTTTGTACTGGGTTCTGACCTGAGACCTCTACTGCGGAAAGTCGCCAATATTCCATCGGAAAGACGGAGAAAAATGCCGCGCCCTTTTGGCATCAGCTGGTTACGCCAATAATATCCAGACACAATTCTTCCGGTAGCGACAGCATGACGAATGCATGCCGATAGCGCGCATCGAGAGGATCGACAGGCATACGTGAGTACTGGGAAATAGCCCTTACGACAACTCCATGGGCGTATATATAGGTTCAGGTGGGCGTCGTTCTCGGAGGGCTCAGTCTGAGAGGTTCCCCGCTGTCTCGCTATGAAGGGCTCTATGACCTGGACCTATGTCGTGCACCTTCTGGGTTTGACTGCTTGTGCTCTGGGTGTACCTCAGAAACAAGCCTACCGAGTGAAAGAGACGGTGGACCCTCCGACAGGCTGGGTGCAGTACAGCCCCGCACCTGCAGACCACATCATCGACCTCCGAATTGGACTGCCGCAGGATAAATTCGAGCTCCTAGAGCAAGCCCTATACGAAGTCAGCGACCCGCACCATCACCGGTATGGACAGCACTTGTCCAAGGAGGAGGTAGACGAGTTGGTTGCTCCGCATCCGAAGAGCATGAACGCGGTGGACGAATGGCTTGCGTCTCACGGAATCGACATGAATAGTTTGTCCCGCTCATCGGCAAAGGATTGGGTCATGGTCAAGGTACCGGTTAATCTCGCTGAGAAGATGCTTGACACGGTAAACACCATGCTAGTCTGGAGACGATTCACATGCATTCATACTAAATTCCCCGTAGACCTATCATGTCTGGAAACACGTCGAAAGCGGTGTCAGTCTCGTCCGGACAACCACTTATAGCCTGCCCGAGCATGTGCACGACCATGTTGATCTCGTTACGCCCACGACCTACTTTGGCCCACTCAAGGGAATGTCAACCACATTCCACTGGTCGGATGCACAGCCGGCAGCTCTGTCCTCGAATGCGCCACCCATCAAGAGTGCTTCGGGCACGGCTGTGGATGCAAGCTGCAACTCGACGATCACGATTTCATGCTTGCAACAACTGTATAACATCACGGGATACAACTCCTCTGCGATTAATGGCAACAAGATTGGAATAACTGGCTATCTCGAGCAGTACGCGAATATCCAGGACCTTCAGTCGTTCTACCAGGAGCAACGTCCCGACGCTCTGGGATCGTCCTTCAATTACACCTCCGTTAACGGTATGCCAGTCCTTCTGGAACGAACGAGCCTGCAACTGACTGTCCATCATCGAGAGGCGGACAAAACTCCCAAAATCTGTCCGAGGCTGGCGCAGAGGCTAATCTCGACGTCCAATTTGCTTTCGGTCTCACTCACCCGACGCCTGCTTACTTCTATTCCACGGGGGGACAGCCTCCATACGATCCTGATCTCAAGACGACTACTGACACCAACGAGCCGTACGCCGAAGTGGGTTGTTTCTTAGAGCGTATGGAATATGGAGGGACTAAAGCTATGCCACAGTGGCTGGATTATATCCTCTCTCATCCCAACCCTCCTCAAACCATCTCGACCAGTTACGGAGAGTGAGTGTTAGTATGTCTGATATATATCGGGCGCCAACTGACCAGATATCTTGGGAGCAGTGATGAGCAGACCGTGCCGCAGAGCTACGCGGTCCGCACTTGCGCCGGCTTCGCCCAGCTTGGTATGTCGTCCCAGCCGCTTATGATACCCTAGATGGGTTCTCACAACTGCCCCGTGCAGGTGCGCGTGGAGTGTCTCTACTGGTCTCCTCCGGGGACGGGGGTGTCGGAGATAACGACGCTAATGCCACTACTACAATTTGCAAAACTAACGATGGCCGGAATGCTACACGTTTCATTCCAACCTACCCTGCAACTTGTCCCTAGTCAGTGGAATACCAATTGCAGTGGTTTGGACATCCGACTCATTGCTTTGCAGCGTCACGTCTGTAGGCGGTACTGTGTCTATCCCCGAGGTTGCGGTTTACTTCTCCGGAGGTGGTTTCAGCAACTACGTGCGTACGATGTCCTAGGGATGCCGTATCCGGTACTGATCCAGTGGTCTAGTTTCCGACGCCCCTTTACCAGCTCGGAGCCGTGACTGAGTATCTCGGGCACCTCCCGCTAAACAGCTACTCAGGCCTTTTCAACAGATTCGGCAGGGTATGCAGAATTCAAGGCTTCGCTCATCCCTTCTCTAATGCGTACTCTCTTGTTTCAGGGTTTTCCGGACGTTTCTGCCCAAGGTGACTACTTCCGCGTCTGGATTGGAGGTAAACCTGCCCACATAGGAGGCACGTCTGCATCTTCACCGGCCTTTGCGGGTGTTGTGTCCCTCCTCAACGACGCGCGGTTAAGCAAGGGATTGCCTCCTCTTGGCTTCCTCAACCCTATGTTGTACACGAAAGGCGTTAAAGGGCTTACTGACATTACCGAGGGTAATAATCCCGGCTGCGGCACCGAAGGCTTTAATGTGAGTTGCTCAGTTGTGTGACTATACTGGCCGTGTCTTGATAAGGTTACTGCTTCAGGCTACGACCGGATGGGATCCGAGTAAGTGTACCCTTTCCTGGTTTGAGACTGACTAGCTGACGTGGGCCTTGCAGTAACCGGACTTGGTACGCCCAACTTCGGGCTCTTGAAGGAGATAGTCTTGTCATGAAATTTTCGTATGCCAAATGACTTGGACAATGCCAGCCCCGCTGGACATGATTAGCACACATAAACGTGATGATATGCACATGAGATCGAACGAGAGGCCTTTCGCTTCACATTAAGCTATGATATCCTAGCGCTGTACCAGACATCTCTACTCTCGTATGTAGCCCTTCAACAATAATGGCACATGGATTTGGCTTCATGGTCGACCGAGAAAAAGGGTCCATATGGTCGACCGGGATGGCGTATCAGGATCCCGAAGAAATAGAATGACAATGCAGCGGATCAGCAGCTGTTCATGAGACGCAATCAGAAATCAGTCATAAATATCGAGACATAGCTTCATTGCAATACTAGCGTGAATTCTGTTTATCGTGATAACATCCACACAACCAAATAGATGCAACTGTTCGTGTGGCCACCTGATCAGAATTACCCGACGCGTTCAGACGCGTCTGCTCAGCCCGCTGTTCCCTGCCCTGCAGCTTGCTTTAGGCCCTTGCCCGGACTTCAAAATCTTTTGCAGAATGTCCTTTCTATCTAAGTAAGAGTCCGTTTCAAGTTCAGTGTAGCGGAATTCTCCCTGATTCTCCGACAGTTCGTCGGCATTTGGCAGCAAACCAGCAGCCACAGCCAGTGCACCCTCGCTTTTTGGCAGCAACACCCCTCAACCCGCAGGGTCGCTATTTGGAAATACACAACAAACACAGTCCCATCCCTCTAGCCTGTTCAGTTCGACGACGCAGCAGCAGCAACAGCCGGCCACCTCGAGCCTCTTCGGAAACACGAACCAGCCCCAGACGTCGCAACAACCAACAGGGAGCCTGTTCGGAAACACTACCGCGCAGTCTCAGCAGCCAGGAACAAGTAGTCTGTTCGGTAACAGCAGCACTCAAGCCCAACAGCCACCGGGGAGTCTGTTCGGCAATACCGCCACTCAGACCCAGCAGCCCACAAGCAATCTATTTGGCAGTACCGCCCCCAAACCAACGGGCAGTCTATTCGGCAACACCACCACCCAACCATCCCAGCCTACTGGTTCATTATTCGGGAACGCCACCTCTCAGCAGCCGGCAACCGGCAGCAGCCTCTTTGGCTCTACCACTACCTCAAACCAGCCGTCTTCATCGAACACTCTCTTCGGTGGTGGAGGATCACTCTTCAGTAATACCAATACTTCACAACAACAGAACCAGGGTGGATCAAACTTGTTTGGATCGACGAATCAGCAGGGTGGCGGTGGTGGACTGTTTGGTGGGAGCACAACGGGGGCGAACCCGCTTCAGGCGCAGTCTACTGTGCCTGCCGGAGGATACGGTGCTGGTGGGTCGTCATTGTTTGGCAACGCTCAGCAGAGACCGGCAACGTGAGTGACCTTGTTCCACGAATCTCGAGTCGCACATCGAGAAAAGGCCGTTCGTATTTGGCACTTGGGATCAGCGTCCTGTCCCCTCCTCTCCCGACCGTTTAGCAGGCTGACACGTTCTATTAGTCTCCAGCAACCAGGTGGACCTCCGCCCTTCACCAAATCAACCAGATTTAATGACCTTCCAGACCAACTCAAAAAGACCTTCGAGGACATCGAGTACGCAGTTATCCTTAACCCGCAAAGCATACTTTTCACCATACTTTATCGTACTTTATTCAGGGCGCACATACAAGGCCGCGTGCAAATCAGCAAGGGCCTTCAACAACATGACCTGACAGGCGAGACCGTCAACGGCCAGGAACAGATCCGCCGAGCGCACAAGGTCTAGTATCAATCTGCCACGCATCACCTTCCCATGATCACCAATGCTAATCTTTTGATTGGATTGGACATCTCTAGGATCTTGTCAACGTCCTTTCGACGACCCGCACCGACGCCCTCCAAACCCGCGACCTCAAAGCTAAAGTTGACCAAGCAGTTCAAGACATGATAGTCACCACCCGTATCCTGGAAGGCTTCCGCAATCCCCAGCAGTACGGCGCGTATCTTCGTGACCATGCGGGCTTCCCCCTAGAGTAAGTTAACCCCGAACAAGTTCACTCAACTACAAGATGGGGTGGCGGCGTTGACGGTTTATTGACATCTGCTAACTTGGTATAAATAGGTTCTTCCAGCGCATCACGCAGGAGATGAGGGACCGACTACAGTGGTACAGGGCAACGATAGAGGTACGTCGGGCTGGTATAAGATCCGATCAACAACTCAACGTTAACCATGCCGCAATCGTCTGCCAATAACAGCAAATAGAGCGCAAATTGGGATCTGTGTCAACGCAGGCGCAGTATACCCCACAAGGTCCGTTTAAATCTCGTCTATCCGCCCTAGTCGTGGTAATTTGATACGCCTCTGATGACCTTCCAGCCATATCTGTCACCCTCGAGGCGCAGCACGCCACATTCATGTCGCTCGCGAACAAAACAGCGGATCTGCACGCCGAGCTGCAAAAGATCAAGGCAATATACACGCAGTTGTGGAGGGCCAAGACAGGAAGTATGCGAGATCCTTTTGATGGGCATGGTACGGGATTGGAAGTGTAGGCCGTCGCGTTGTCCTGCTTTGCATTTTATCACTGCATTAGGTGCTATTTATGCTATCTTTGATTCTTGCGTTAGTATCGGGATCAATCACTGTCAGGCCTCTTAGCACTCGGCGCATATGGTTGCTTGAGCAGGTGAGATAGCGAGCGAGCGCTGGATGTCATGAGCGGCTTCATATAGCGCGTAGTACACTGTACAATGCTGTATATCATTCAACCCCAAAATCCGTCTGCACCATGGATGCGGTGAACTTCAGCACATACCTGGACGACCCAGACTACACGGCACCTGCTGTAAACCATGGCAATGTCATTGAGCATCGGTATTCGCTGGACCACAAGGGCCGACCGTGGCTGCAGCTGAATATAGCGAACACGCACCATGTTCAGGCCGGAAGTTCCCCGCGTTTCTTCGACGGTGAGGCAATTGAGGGGTCAGTGGACCTGGACCTCGAGGGGGAGAAAGATATCAAGAGCGTTGCTATCACGGTATGCGGATGTTTCGCTGTGCCATTGATGAACTAGGATGCAATGTTTGGCTATAGCTGCTTGGCATTGCTACCGTACAGACCTTCAAGCCGTTGAACTTCCTACACATAACACAAACGTTGTGGGGCCACCAGCAGAGCGGCGAGTCTTCGCACCTGTCGGGGAAGCGTTCTTGGCCGTTCGTTCTCTCGCTCCCGCATGAGGTGACCGTCACGGACAAGTCTAAAGACCACAGTACAGTTTATCGCCTCCCTCCTACGTTCTCGGAGAGAGGTTGGAATAGCACCACATCCATCGGCTATAGGATCCTCGTGAGCGTGCACGCAGGGACCTTTACGCCAGACTCATTGTAACGTATTTCATGGGAGGCATGCTCAAGGTAGTCTTCCTGACGTTGTGACAGCCTCGCAGCGAATCTATTCGTCCTTCCAAAGACCGTTGCGGACCCGCCCTCTTCGCATAGGAGGAAGGCGTACGATTCGGGCCTACCGCTACCTGGCCCCGACATCGATCCGGAGGCCTGGGTAGAGCTGCCGCCTGTCATTGTGAAGGGTAAACCTTCGGGATCGAGAGAGCCCCAAGTGACATGCACTGTACGTAGACTGGCCACATATTCTTCCTGGTCGTATAATGACAAGCTGCGCAACCGATACAGCTCGGAATAGCGAAACCGGTGAGCCCTCTCCAAGGTGGGGCTTCGTGTCAAAGGTCTGATCCTCATATGCTCCCCAAAGCTCACTTATGCACTGGGGGCTTATATTCCCCTGATCCTCACCCTGGCGAGCCCAGATAAAGAGGCTCTAGAGTCCTTAGCCGACCCCAACTGCGTCAATATCGTACTGGAGAGATTCCTAGGTGTCGGCACAGGTCAGCTAGATGCACCTTCGACCAAAGACGGTAATGCTTTCAAGGACTTCTGCGCAACAGCCGTCTTCTGGCCCATGGATGAACCCGACGAGGGCGTTAAGAGACTGCAAGGAGAGATTCAGGTCCCATGGAAGCTGAGGCCCAGCTGCTCCTTCGCCACCATACTGATCAAGGTTCGTCATATTCTTCAGCCTGGACTGTCCAGCCAAGTCTACTGCGGCTAATTTGCGTTCAGTATGCCGTTTCGTTGCTACCTTTCCGCGCCGCGGATTTCCACTGGGAAGGAAACAAGGAAGTGGCTTTGGTCAAGCAGGAAGTGACTGTAGTCACCCTGAACGCTGAAGGGGTTGTGCCGAAATCTCTTGCTCCTCCGCCTCCTTACATGCATGGAGAGGAGCATTGATGGTGTGGTCGGCAAGCTAAGGCAGAACCTGTGTATTTATCTGTTTTCGGAAGCCTCGGCCTCATGTAAGGTATCTCGAAATGTGAGATCGATGTGGGGCTGCTCGATGATTCCTCCAGCAAGCGTTTGGATTCGTGATGGTGGGCAACGCACGGCCTAGACAGCCGTTCCAATGCTATACGCCAGGACTTTGTAAGCGTTATGAATGATCTTCCTCATCGTCGTCGAAAGCGGTCAGAAGGAGAGTTTCAAATTGGGCATCGCTGCTCCACGGTGTACCCACCCCATTCATCAGATCACTGTCACTCTCGGGAATGGCCCAGGAGAATGACTCGGGTCTTCGTCGCGCACTAAACACGAATGAACGGTCTTCCGCTGCAGAAGAGCCAAAGCGACGCCAAGTGCCCGAATCATCTGCAGTCCTACTTCTGACCATAACGGGGTAGAAAGTGAACCATACACCAAACGCATTCCAGAAAGGAGTCTCTTTGGATAGGCTTCGTATTCTGTATGAGATTACGATGTCGAGCTGATGTGCCGTTGAGGCAGGGACAAATGGAGTTGAAGACAGTTGGATGAGGCTTCGCAGTAGCGGTGCCAGTAATTCTGGAAAATATACCTGAGATATGTGAGCCTCACTGGGATCTCGACATCAGAGTTTGGGCCTCCGTACCAAGTCACTGCATATTATCCGCGTGAGGTAGCGGGGACGATCGCCAGAAGGCAATCGCAGGTCCGCCCCGACGCTGGAAGCAAACTCAATACTTCCCCATGGCAAAGGTCGGACCATCAAGCCTCCAGATGCGGGATCAACAGTCTCCTTGTACCCATGCTTTTCCAGAGTCTCGCGTAGGAGAGGACAGACGTCGGGTAGATCAGTCAGAATGACCAGACCTTTCGGAGACAGGACCTGAGCCAGCTTTATTCCCAGAATACCAGTTCCCGATCCCAGCTCTAGCATAACATGCTCTTCTGCCGTTTCATCGAGGAAGGGAGGGTCAAACTCCAGCCTTGACGAGCCTTCAATATAGGACAGCAGAAGATAAGCAGCCTCCCTGGCATCTTTTCGTAAGAGAGGCTGCATGCACGACCGCAAATTCCAGTAGAGAGTATTCACCAGACTCGTCCTGCAATACCGTATTTCTCGATCGCATCCCTCTGAGAGTGCGCATCCAGAACGGAGCCGAGCCCAGATTCAACGTCGACACCATCTGGCCTGCTTGATGGACTGATATCGAGGTTTTCAGGAAAATTCGGATTGCAAGTTTCTTGCCGCATCCTCCCTTCTCTGATGCTGAGATTCTAAGCCAAGTCTGTGAACGCAAGCAACAGTCAGAAGCGCGCGGTCATCGCCGCCGACAGCGACGGCCGTACTGTACATCCGCTCATGTGATATCGATACTTTTGGACGACACGGGTCCGGCTACCCCACGACTGCACTAATGGACTCCGAGGCGGATACTCACCGGTCACCGCTCCCGCTCCCCATCGTTGCGGGCTATTCAAGAGGAACTTGCATGGACCTTGAGCCCAACTAGCAGAATACCATGCCGACGCAGTCTAAGCCTGTACAACAACTGACGCCGTTTGGGTACGCTTTGGCGGGGGCTCTGGGAGGGTGTTTTAGTACGGCGTGAGTGTCTTATCTAGTCAGCTCGGCATGCTCGTTCTAACTTGGGTGAAGTGTTGTTTACCCGTTAGATGTGTGGGTACTCGTTCGCATGAGTATGAATGCTTGGACCGCTGACGCCGACTTTGTAGAGCAAAGACCCGCATACAGGCTACTAACCAAGACGCGAAGGGCAAGGGCAAGCGCGATGACCTATCCATGTACTCAGTGTTGCTTCGTGTCCTGAAGGAGGAGGGGATATGGGGGTACTACAAGGGATTCACGGCGACTATGATCAATACCTTTTCCATGCGTTCGTCCCACCCCTCTACCGTCTCCCAGCTGCGCTGACCTGTACTTGCTGTTTCTGCAGAATACGCATACTTCTTCTTCTACTCCCTGGTACGAAGCTCGTACATCAAGCGACTAACAGCCAAGCTCCCGAAGGGGTCAAAGGCTCCCCAGCTCTCAACCGCCGCCGAGCTGATCCTCGGCGCATTGGCTGGCGCGCTCGCACAGATCTTTACTATCCCTGTCTCCGTCATTGCGACCCGACAACAAATAGGGCGGTCATTCCAGTCGCAGGCGCCCGCCTCTGCGCCCTCGGAGCCCTTGACGTCCTTGCCATCGGAAAAGAAGACTTCGGAGGATGACTATGACGATTCTTTCTTCGGGATCGGGAAGGAGATTGTGCGGGAGGAGGGTGTTACTGGGCTGTGGCTCGGTCTGCGACCTGGCTTAGTGCTCACTGTCAATCCCGCTATCACGTATGGTGTCTTTGAGCGGATCAAGAGCGCTGTGCTGCTTGCCCGGGAGAAAGCTGGTGGCCAGGCGAAAATGACGCCTGGTCTGAGTTTCATCGTCGGTGCCCTGAGCAAGACATTGGCGACAGTCGTGAGTAACTCCGTCCCGTTCTCTCAAGATATGCTCAATGCTTCGGGCAGGTGACATACCCATACATCATGGCCAAAGTCCGTATTCAAGCCCGAACGGCAGACGATGAAACCGCTCTGGAGGAGCACCATCTGCCGCCGCCTCATAACAAGCCGCACCACATCAAAGACAAGCACGCCGGTGCTTGGGACGTTCTTCTCCGAGTATACCGGCATCGGGGCTTTGTTGGCTGGTATCAGGTGAGAGATCCCTCCGCTGAGAGCACTACGGCCGCTGATTGCTTGCGCAGGGAATGAGCGCCCAGATCACCAAGGCCGTCTTGTCGCAAGCGCTTTTGTTTATGTCGAAAGACCAGTTTGAGCAGTGGGCGCTCGCGATTATGGTCTTTTTGTACCGGCTTACGAGTTCATCATAATCTCGTCGACTCGTTGATTGTACATACTGTGAGTGGATCTCGACATTCGGTGTACACTTGTGACTGATATACTCTTATCTTTTAGTAACCGAACTTTACCTTGTTGCTATGAATAGTTACTGAACGATAATGTGGACTCGGTGCTCCAGCAGCGAAAGTCGATATGCGGGCTCAGTACCCTTGCAATTCTCAAGGACCGGACATCTATCTGCCACAGACCCTCGTTTCCGATCAGACAGCGCATTATACATGAACCGCGCCGGTGTGGACATGCTCTGCGCAGATTTACTGATCCATGCGAGCTGCACAGCACTCTCGATGGATCTGACGTCAGTCGGAATCGCAAGATGTGGTGATTTTACGTGCCTGTTTACGTCGGAGGAGCGTGCTTGATGGTGCAGACATACTTTGCTGAGCGTCCGAGACGATGCTGGAACGCCGCGCCAGAACACTATCAGAGTCAAAGAAGGTGTACTACTGACATAATCCCCGTAAGGTCCGCAGGTGGGGTTCCGTGATTACCTGGGAGAGATGATAACCGCCGAAGTGGCACGGTGTATGTCTACTGAATTGAAGCAAACTTAGATAACCTTTTAACGATGTAAACACAGTCTTCTGGTCCACCGATTCGGGGCGAACAACCTTTCATATGCACCACTCGAGACGGGAACATAAGAGCGTAGTATACTTAGGATAACTGCGCAGAAAGAATTGTCTTGGGCCGAGTGTTGAGGCTGCTGCCTAATCGGGGCGCCGAAGCGACTTTCCATTTAGTGACGTTGAATGAGCCACCGAGACCGAGCCTCATATAATAAATCTTCTTCTTTCTTTCATACCATTATCTCCTCCGAGCGTGCAGTAGCCGACAACGCATATACAGCTCGTAAGTGCCTCCATTTCATGTACCGGTGTTCTCGCGATTAACAGAGGCCGCTGCCATGCTGCTGTCTAGGTCCGAGCTGCAGTAAACTATAAATTGCCCGTCTCAGCGCGGTTATCTGGCTTCAACTATTCCTGTATACTGCCAGCACTCGACACCCCGAGCGACGACTCTCTTCAATTCTCGACGCTATCGCAAGCGACCGCAATGAGTCACCATTCCGTCACGGCGCACCCAGCAGGGGCACTCGAAGGACTCGACGACCATATCATCAAACCGACTAATGTAGATGCTGCGACGTACTATGGGGACAATGACTACCATACGGGTACTCGGGCAAGGACTTTCAGTCATGTACGTGTCCCTCTTTCCTGGTCTCTGTGCTCCGTCTAACACAGCCTTCGCAGTCTGACGTGGGCCACAACCCCAAGCGTCGACCTGCTTTCCAAGAAGACTGGCATATGAGGAGACGGAGAATGTCCCACGACGAGAAGCCGACAGCGCCCCGCAAGTTTCTGATCGATGTAGAGGAGACCATCCGTGTCATCCTCGAGCAGGAAGACACCGATGGTGATTTCCAAATCAGCATCACCGATGCTGGACCGAAGCTTATGGCACTGGGCACCGCGACGAGTAATGGGTATAAGAGCTTTGATATTAGAGTGCGCCACACCTTACTTTGTGCTTCAGACAGACTAACGCACATTTGCCACAAAGGGTACTTACATGCTTTCTAATCTGCTTCAAGAGCTCGCGCTGGCACGAGACCACAACCGCAAGCGTATTGTCCTAGACGAAGCCCGTCTGACCGAAAACCCCGTCGATCGTCTTTCTCGCATGATCAAGAACTCCTTCTGGCATTCGCTTACCCGCCGGATCGACGGCGACGGTCTCGAGATCATTTGCGCCGACCCCAAAAACCGGACTGGGCGTATTCAGCCTCGCATCTATGTGCCACACAAGGAGCCCGCCATGGCTGAATATTACCGGCAGGTCGCCAGGGATAAGGCCCACTTGAACTTGGACGTGCAAGTATTGCCACCCAAACCGGACGATCCCGTGTTCGTGAAGAGCCTGAACTCGAAGCCTGGCATTCTGGCTTTGGCCATGAATGAGGTCGACGACGGGAAGGGCGGAAAGACCTTGAAGGGCATTCCATTCGTTGTCCCCGGAGCTCGGTTCAATGAGGTCAGTCCACATTCTATCTCATGTCCAGGCTTAGTCACTAAGTCACGAGTAGCTCTACAACTGGGACTCCTACTTCATCAGTCTGGGTCTTTTAGTCGACGGCTACGTGAACATGGCGAAGGGTATGGTCGACCACTTCATCTTCGAGATCAGACACTATAACAAAATCCTCAACGGCTCTCGCTCGTACTACCTCTGCCGCACCCAGCCTCCCTTCCTCACCGACATGGCCCTCCAAATCTACAACCAGCTCGACCGCTCCGACATGGACGCGAACCGGCAGTGGCTCAAGCGGGCTATCCAGGCGGCCATCAAAGAATACCACACTATGTGGGTCTCTGAGCCGCGGATGGACCCGAAAACGGGGCTATCGCGGTTCAGGCCGGACGGGCTGGGCATTCCACCGGAGACGGAGGCGACGCACTTTACGCACATCCTTGAGCCGTACGCGCGCAAGCACGGGCTTTCGGTGCTCGAGTTCAGCGAGAAGTACAACGACGGCGTGCTCAAGGAGCCGGAACTGGACGAGTACTTCTTGCACGACCGAGCGGTGCGAGAGTCGGGCCATGATACCACGTACCGGTTCGAAAAGCGCTGTGCAAATCTAGGGACGATTGATTTGCAGGCGCTGCTGTACAAATACGAGGTCGATATTGGGACGGCGATTCGGGAAGTGTTTGATGATGAGTTGGATTTGGAGGAGGATTTTGATTTGGCACCGTGGCCGGTGACGCCGGAGACATATGCGAACCCACGCAGGGAGAGCTCAAAGAGCCGCGCGCAGAGGAGTCAGGAGTGGTTCGACCGGGCAGAGTGGAGGCGGGGCATCATTGACAAGTATCTGTGGAACGAGAGCAAGGGTCTGTACTTCGACTATGACACGGCCCAGGAGAAGCAGAGCTTGTACGAGAGTGTTACAGCGCTCTGGGCTCTGTGGGCGGGCTGCGCGAGCGAGGAGCAGGCGTGGAAGCTTGTGTAAGTGCCCACTGTCTTCTTTATATGGACCTATCAGCTTAATGGTGTCTGCAGCACGGAGTCCTTGAAGAAGTTCGAGGTGCTGGGCGGGCTCGTCTCTGGTACCGAGGAGTCGCGAGGAAAGATTTCTTTGGACCGGCCTAACCGTCAGTGGGATTACCCCTACGCGTGGCCACCGCATCAGATTATGGCCTGGGTCGGCTTGGAACGCTATGGGTATCTGGATGAGGCGCAGCGCCTGGCGTACAGGTTCCTCTACATGTTAGTGATCAATGCATGCTTTGACGGCTGTTGTAGCTTACTTATGAATACCTAGGATGACAACTGCCTTTGTTGACTTCAACGGAGTCGTGCCCGAGAAGGTACGTGGTTCGTTCGTTCTCGCCTTGCGGACGCTTATTGACGTTTCCTCCAGTTCGATGCAGTCAAGCTGTCCCATTTGGTAGATGCCGAGTACGGAAACCAGGGTATCGACTTCAAGATGGTGCCCCGGGAAGGTTTTGGTTGGATGAACGCCGCCTACCAAGTCGGCCTGTCATTCTTGACGACGCACATGAGGCGTGCGGTGGCCGCTTGCACGAGCCCTGAAGTCTTCTTCAGAGGCGAAGGTGCCGGTATTGGACCGGACTCGGCCATCGCCATCCAGTCCAGTGCTGCTCAAGATCCACTTGGTCTCGCCATGGAGAGTTTGCGTCTGTCGTCGCCTCAGCTCTAGACTGCGCCCGGAGATCTGGCGAAATGACCTCTTGAATTCTACTATACTCCCATCATGTCCCGCTAGTAGCCTGGTGATATAATGCGAATCCTCCGCTTTGTATATAGACGTCCCTTGTTATCGACCTCTCGCATTTTCTTTTTAGATAGCAATTTTTAGAGCAATGTACATCACGTTTCAAGCCTATTCATTTTTAATTCTGGCATTACGAGGATAGCGGTACAAACACAGGAAAAGCACCAGCAAACAGTAAACCCTATTTTCGGAGCATGATGACCCATCTAGTCAATAAGTTAGCAGCGTATAGTCCAGCTTCCCAGGAGAACATCAATCTTTCCTCCCGCCAGCCTTCCAAACCGATATCGTCTATCATTGTGGTTCTCAGGTTTCTATTGTCTTCCACATTTTGAGCATGGTGATTGAGACCGGCCAAATAATCAGCGGAGATGTTGTTCAGGGAGATGACGTCGAGACCAGAGTTGCCGGAAGTCAGTAGCTCGAGGATCCTGTGCACTGGAGTCGCCAGAGGGGCCGAAGTCCGTGTCGCCGCGTTCGACGTCCGCTTCTTGTCTTTCCCTTGATAGCGACGAGGGAGGAACGGGACAGCGCACAGGACGAGTTCTTTACTCCATAGATGCACGGAGGGATTTAAGGTTGTGAAGTGGATAGCGACAGTCTCGCCCTTTTCGCAAGTGTTTTTCAGAGCGCGAATCCAGGACTCGACGTGAGCAGAGCGTACAGAGTCGAGAGTTAGCTCAAGCGAAGGATGGCGACTGGGAGTTGGAGGAGGCAGATGTTTCTCCGGCTCAAAAATCCTGGCTGGTCACGAGAAGCCCATTGATCAATTGTCTATCCTCAATGTAAGCCCACCAACCTGACAAGGGTGCAGGCTCTAAGGGTGTCAGAACCGGAGTAAGTGGTTGTATGCGGCGTAATACTCACCTGATAAAAGACGTTGAGCATCTGGCTGGATAGGAACCAGCGAACAGCAGCAGCCCTGAGCCCTTTGCTGACTTGGAGACTGAGTTGGTAGTGTCCTACCGCCAGGGGGGCGCGGAAGAGAGCCGGAAGGACTTCGGGTGCGTTTCTCAACTCCACGTTGCTTAAGAGTATGTCGTGCAGAAGAAGGTCAACGGGAAGAACAAATAATTTCTTCTTGGATTTGCTGGCGCGTTTGGCGAGCGCGGCATATGAGGGCGGCCAGACTGAGCGACCGGATGGGCAGATGAACCGAAGTAATGCAGGGAGAGCGCTGTGGATAGCCTCCTTCGAACCCTCGACGGGAGTCTTCCTCCGAAGCGGTGCAGAGAGCAGAGCAATAGAGAATACTGAGAAAAGCAGGACAACTAAAGGTACAAGCCGCTCGTGAAGATGCAAGGCAAATGAAACCCGAGAACGTCGATAGACAGACAACGCAAAGCGGACGAGGTCCTCAGTATCCGCGCGCCAAGCTGCTCCGTCCATGGAAAGCGTTACGATGTTTTGACCTTCGCTCGATAATTTGCAGTTGTTGCTGTGTGTTGCGACGCGTTAGAGTGTTGCGACGCGTTAGAGAATTAATGTTCCAAGTCGAAGTCCCCCACACTTATTTGTCCCTGTTTGTGCAAAGTAGTGGCGTATGCTCCTTGAATCCATGAGGTACGAGGGTGCGTACGCTGAGCCTAGTCTCGTTATTCGACAATGAGAAATCATTCCGGGAGTTGATGGGAAGCAGTCATTGCATGGAAAACCTGAAGTCTTCAAGGTGCAGACTCATTCGTAAATGACATCTTCAGAGACTGGTCCCTCGTCCCGTCTACACCATATTCTTCAATAGGACAACTGGTATGCCCGCGAGCAGATATTGCTGTAGCGGGAGCCACATCTATATCACATCCGTCCTGAATGCATCCCTCTTAGTCTCCGCCAGCACGAACTCTTCACACTCTTTTCGACTCTTCTTGACGTCCACAAGCGCCAAGAAAACAGTACTGAGCGTACCCCTGCATTCAAGAATGGATTATCAGCGCTCAGACGCTTTTCGCTCAGAAGTAAATATGACTTACAACCCAAAGAGGAATGCGAATGGCATATTATCATTGTCGTTGGATGCAGTAATGATGGCAGAGGACACGAAGGGTCCGATGAATGCCGACGTCTTGCCGATGACGGAGAACAGCGAGAAGAAGAGGAACATCTGCGCGAGCGGGGAGACCTCGCTTATCATCGTTTGACTGTATGCATACCATGGGCAGACCATCAGGCCGTAAAAGACTTGGTATGCCCTAGATCAAATATCAATGAGAAATAAGTCTAGGGTGAAAGAGACGCAGGTGCAAAGATGGGGTATACCAGATTTCCCAGACGTGTTTGAATCCGAACTTGTCAGTGTGCACGCCGATGAGGCCCCATATCGTTAGAATCTACGCGAGACGTCAGGGTGACTAAGCAAGTTACTGTAGAATTCCGAGACCTACGATGATCCAGAAAACATTGAACGACAGCATCTTTAGCAATAACATCTCAGTTCCCGAATGGCAGGGACTCTCAGCTATGGTTCAGACGTACTGCTTTCGTAGAGATGTTGAATCGTTTTTGAACAACCCAGAACAGACTTAGAGGAAACGTTAGCTATCAAGTCTCGTGTGAGGAGTGGTAGAGAGCTGACTAGATTCCTAGGCCTTGCGCTACTATACCGACGATTAACAGCAGCGTCAGTTGAAATGTTGAGTACGACACGACACTGGCAGCAGTTAGACATCTAAAGGGGGGAATTCACAAGATGCTCACCTATTCTGCAATGTTCCAATCACGGTTCTAAGAAAGACTTTAATCTCGCCGCGCTTGAGGATAAGAAGACATATGCTGACACGGTGGTATTCAAGACATCTCCCCTTTAGCCAATAATCAGTACAGGTCAATTTGGTTCACGAAGAAGAGCCGACGAACATCAGGAAATAGAATATCAGATACAAGAATGTCTGCTTGAGGCGCATGCACTCCCTCAGTGCGATCCACGTTTGCCTAAAGCCCACAGTCAAGAGAGACGCTCCCGGGGGAAGCGCCAGCCCCGGCCTCCGCTTTTCGAAGAGAAACCACGGAATGGCACATAATACTACGATTCGCCATGCATTATGCAGCCAAATAAGTCGCTGGACGGAGAGTGGATACTGAGCTGCTCACGCCATACTCCTCCTGAGAAGGCCACAAGAACACTGAACGCTCTGGTGTTGTTTTCTGTGCTGGCGTCGGACTTGATACCCTTGAGGATGCCGACCATGATGGCGAGGATGATGACTTCGCCCACAGAGCAGACCGCGAAGGCGACGTTGGAGATGCGGTTCCGGGACATGGACTCAAAGTCCGCGTGTTGGTCCTGGCTTCATTGATATCCTGCGATTAACTGGGCGGATTGGAGACGCTGGTACGGGGACGAACGTTTTTGTGTCCTCTGCGACTTGCAGAGCGGAAGTGCGGACTTCGGGAAGATCTCGAGCGAGTCCAGGGAAGGCGGCAGTCCAAAATGTGAGGGTCATCTGGCGATATGAATGAGGATGAGCCTGTCCGAGTGGAATAATACGGCATACCTGATATGTTATTACTGTATCCGGCATTCGTCAACTCTGTCACATTACAGCTTGCTCAAATCCAACTTACGACCAAGAATATATAATGCAGTACCAGCCTTCCATTTTGACGGATCTTCGACGCCTAGCCAGGCAAAGGATACCGCGACTGCGACGATAGTCCAAAATATGAGGATATTGGGTCTATTTGAGATATTGCGTAAGTACAGTTATGTGGTCCCTTAGGCCAAGCAATGGAGACATCCCTCCACCGTCCATAATCTGCCCAAGCTCCAATGGCAATGATCAGGACTGCTTGGATAGCGAAACTGATGCCATTGGTAAGGAGAACAATCGAATTAACTGAGGCAGCAGGACGAGTTAAATGGTAGGTCTGGAGAACAATGGAAGCACTGACTATCCCGGACCTTTCCCATGAAAGGTAGCACGCAACCACCATCTCCACAGGCAGTAGTGAAAGGAGCCTGGGTGGGGTCATAACCGGCGAGATACAGCAGGTTTTGGAACTGAGAAGGTCCAAAGTTGAAACCTGAAAGTCCATTGTTGCCCTATCTTACAGTGTAACATTTTGCATCCCTTTCAATTGAGAAAGACATACAATGTAGTAGACATAAAATGACCACAATTCCAGCCGGGTGGTGGTCCAGTCGCTGCCGTGACGACTACCCAGAGATGCGATGCTTCCGGTCTCTTCGACGACCTCCGGGCTTTTCGAGTCGGCCATCTCTGCGACGTCTTCAGTCATAGCAGCGTGTCGTCGCGCAAGACAGCAGAGGGAGAAAACCCCGAGAAGTTTGGCGCCGGAGGCACCGTCGGGCCATCCTGTCTGACGTCTCCATCGCTCTCAAGGACGTGCATCAGGCTCAAAAATGATGCTAAAAGATAAGATAGGGACTTGACGGTAAGCGACAACAAATTATTTACTTGATAATATATATTTTACATAATTAATTTCTGAAATGACGTGCAAGAGTAGTACCCGGCAATACCCGACAGGCATCTTAAACTGCAATTCACGTCGTGGACATCGCAGACGACAGCGAGCTCGGATGTACCGCGCCTTGCCTGCTTCCAGGCAGGTCGTAGCACGCAATGGGGCCGGTTGTGTGAAGGTTGCTCGCAGGGTGAGTATGTCCTAGTCTGATATCCAGTGGGTCACTGACGGAATACATCTTAGCGACTTGCGACCGAAGCAGAGGCCGCACCACAACCTCCGATACCAAAGAAAAAGAAGGGCATTGTTCGACGACTAGTCTTCTATTCGACTACAGCAGCCGCGACATTTTACATTGGAAGCGTCTTCGTTGCGTTCAAGAACGAGCGATACTACGACCTTTTCTCGGAACGCGTTCCGTTCGGGGCTTCCTTCATCGAATATGCCGAAGACCACGACTGGGACTCTCTGACGGTACAGCAGATTATTGACAGTGGAAAGGGCTGGGTCGATAGTCTGCAGAAGAGGGTCTCGGGTGCAGCGAAGGAGGCTGAGCAGCGCGTGGAGAAGGCGAGGGAGACTGTCACCGCTGACAAGGCGAAGGCTGTCATCCAGTCTACGAGGGACGTAGCTGAGACGCGCATCAAGTCCGTCGCAGAATCACTCAAGACGAGTGTCAAGAAGAGCGAGGAGAAAGTCGCGCAAGGTAGTCGGAGTGCGGCGGCGGCAGCGAAGCACCAAGCACTCCAGTTCTCGTCTGAGGTAGAGGAACTCGTTCGCAAGGCCGAAGCTGCACTGGCGGGCAAGCCGGTCGAATCGTTACCAGAGTCCACTACGACACCCAACCAGCCTGGGGTCTCCCCGCCAGACAACGTTCCTTCCTCGGGCGCGACGACGATCTACGAGGCACCTCTTCCTCTGGGCTTTGAACCACCACCTGGTTTCTCCAGACCACCACCGCCCAAGCGACCTGAACCCACGCGTGAACCTGAAGCCAAACCTGCTCCTCCTCCTCTCCCTCTCGTCGCCCCTGCTGTTGCCGAGCTCCAGGTATCGGAGCCAATCATAACCCACCTCGCCTCCACAATCGACGATCTCGCCTCCTACCTGAACGCCAACCCCACCGCGGCGAACGAAGCTCGTGACGTCCTCGATAATGCCAAGACAGATCTGACCCAGCTCGTCAGCCATATGGAGAAGATCAAGGAGCAGGAGCGCACACAGCTGGAGGCGAAGCTTGATGAGCAGACTCGGGAGTACTCATTGAAGCTGCTGGAGATGGAGATGGAGGCTCAGGACAAGCTGGACAACCAGGAGCAGGGTTTCAAGCAATGGTTCGAGCAGGAGCGGCAGAAGTTCGTAAAGGCTTACCGGGAAAAGCTCGAGACGGAGTTGCAGACCCAGAGTGAACTGATCAATGAGCGGTGAGTATGCAGGCCAATCCTTACACGCGGTCATTTTTATCACGACACTCTTCTCAGCCTCAAGGAGGAAGTCATTGCTCAGGGCATTGAGCTCCAACGGCGATGGATCCGAGACATCAAGGTTCGCGTCGAGCAAGAGAGGGGTGGCCGGCTCGCCAAACTTGACACCCTTGCCGCCAACCTCAAGCAGCTCGAACGCGTCGCCCTCGACAACACCGCATATCTTGATGAGAACTTGCGCGTGCATGCCCTCTGGTCAGCCCTCCGCGCTGTAAATCACGTCCTGGAGTCGCCGGTGCGGAAACCTTTCCGGGAGGAGCTGCGAGTCCTCAGACATGTCGCTGCTGCGAAGGAGGATGACGTAATTACCACCGCACTGGATATTATCGAACGCACGGATACTCCTGACGTCGGCGTCGAGCCGCTAGCGGATCTTGTGACGTGGTTCACAACCTCCGTTGCACCTCGGGTGACCTCTGTAGCACTCGTGCCTGACCAAAACACACCCGGTCTCCTCGCTCACCTTGCCTCGCATTTCCTATCGAATTTCACGTTCAAGAGGACTGGTCTGGTACAGGGCGACGATGTACTCAGCGTTCTTGCAAGAGCTGAGTATTACTTGAACGAGAAGGATCTGGACAGCGCTGCCCGTGAGGTGAACCAGCTCAAGGGCACGCCCAAAATTCTTGTGCAGGACTGGCTGGCAGCTGCACGGCGCAGATTAGAAGTCCAGCAGGCTCTGGAGGTGCGTGCCACGGCATAACTGATTAGTGTTGATATTGACCATGTCTTCGCCAGGTTGCGGGGACGGAGGCAACGTTAGCATCGTTGCTTGTTGTCTAAAAATTCCATCATAAATAGAATTGACAACGGACGATCAGTGCTACACTAGGCAAGATAACAGAGTCCCAGAGACGTAATCACGGTAAGCCCACACGCAAGAATAAATAATATGTGACCCGCAATCTTGTTAACCGGGCAGCGGCGTGCCATTCCTTGGTGTGCCGTTCGTGTTGGCAGCTGCCAAGGCACATTCGCAAACAACCTGTGCTCTTCTGACCACCGTTTGCACGTTCTCCGTTTGCTTACCTCCCGGCGTCATTGGACCTCTGTTGACCTTGACTAAACCCGGGAAAATGGTCGCGCCCACTCTGTCTGCCTCGCCTCCTTCACTCTTCAGACACCTCTTGATCAGCTCGATCTGACGCGGATAGAGCCCGCTTCCAATTTCAGGGATGAAGGAACGGTAGAAAGCATCGATTGTTCCGCCCGCGCTCGAGTTTGAGCCATGGAGCATGCGGGAGAATTGGTACCCTGCCTCAAGCACTGGTAAGAACGCGGCTGCCGATGTCGCGTTATTCGAGCATAGGAGTTCTGCCAGTCCCGGCATTTGTTCGCTGAAGATATTCGTGAGCAGCTGTGGCGAACAAGCTTCGACCGCTGCCGAGAATGTCTGTCGGCGCCAGACGCTTGCAACCGTCGGGTCCTCTGGCGTAATCCAACATGAGATCGAGGGGTGCCCGACGTAATAAAAGCACTCACTTGAGAAGAGGTGTTCGTGGATGCGGGTAAGCTGGATATTAGCCTCACTGGAGTCTGTGACGATGAGGCAGTTTATTATTCCTTCGGATATTGCTTCTGACATAGCGTGCCGCAGGATATTTTGGACTTGCATTGGCGTAGCTGGGGTGGTCATGGGGGGAGCCTCCCCTTGCATAAGGTCAGACAGTATGAGATCGCGAAGGTGGTCCATGTGCGCTGGGGGCGCACGAACGATATCCGCCGCCCAACGGTTTATTAGCCTTTCGAGTTTTGAGGCTGAGTTCTGAGCGAGGCGGTCAATAAATCGAAGTGGACAGAGGCATTTTGCCTACCTTGATTGAGAAGTCATCGACAGAGCTGCCTCCTTGGTTAGACCTAACAGCAGCTTCGCGTCCGGTTCCACCTTCTAGGGTGGCGATGCGTGCTCTGAGTAACGCAACCTGTTTCTCTTGCTCCTCCAGCTGTCGTCTCTGCTCTTCGACCTTCTCGTGTGCTATACGCTACAACCTTGGGTCACTACTCGTGCCTAAACGGACGTAGAATCAAACGTACAAAATTCGTCAATGCATAACGGTACTGCTCTCCTGAGACGATATCGTGCTGCATGTGCTGCTGTGGATGTCCGAACTCCATACTATCTTCTTGAGGTTGAGTCTTGGAGGAGGAGCTCCGGAGGGACCAGACCATTCCGGCGATGTCAATAAGAGCAGCAGACCGGCGCTACAAGTGCAACAGGGGTTTCCAGAGCACAGGTTTATATCGTGTTCATCAAACTCGTGAGGCGGCAAAGCGCCCATGCCGGCAATAAGTAGCCTGGGCTGATACATTGGGGCCGAAGTGAAAGCAATTGACGGGTACCGGTCAGTCCTGCAGGTAGAGGGACAGGCGCAGAATTTCCAGCTTAATCCGAGACCGACGCGTGGAAATGAGATATAGAGGAATTAAATACACAGGGGACAGAATCAAGACTTCAATCAGATCAATTACCAAGGTGGATAGAGAATAATAACTGGAAGAGCTGTCAACATCGAACAGCATGATATCAGATGCACTCGTAAATTCGATAGCGAAATAGTAGAGGTAAATGCAGTTCCGATATTCGCTGAAGTGCACAGAGCAGTCGGGAAACCAGGAGTGTACAGCAAGCTAGGCATCGGGGATCGTAGTCAGCATTGCAACGAGGTTCGTAAAGCATGAACATAACGAGTCAGATATCAAACATGAGTTGGACCATTGATCGGGTAAAGTAAAGACAGGTATCATTCTGCAATCTAGCCGGATAATCAGGCAATACCCAGAGGACTGAAGAGATTGGACGCACCGTTAAGTGTATACAAGGTTCAATAGTCTTCTTCACTCTACGTTAGGCCAGCTCCAGGGCAGCGATGTTGTCCAGGAGTTAATATATCCACGGCACGATTACTCGTCGTCCATGTCAGGGATCTCGGGAGCGTCGTGGAGGACACTGCTGCTGACAGGCTTGAACTCTAGCATGTTCACAATTTCCTCGATGTCACTGCCTCCCACAGAGGTCTTCGCACCGGTGAAAGGTTGCTCGACAGAAGATTCCTGCTCATGAGCAGACGCCTCATGACCGTGGTCCTCGTGAGCATCATCGGGGTCAGTGGTAGCATCGTCCGAGTGCTCGTGAGCGCTGGCGGGATCAACGGTCGCCTCCAGCTCATCATCGGAGTGCCCGTGAACACCAGCGGGCTCAGTGGACGCATCCGCCTCAGTCTCAGGTGCAGCGTGCTCTGCGACAGCAGGCCCATGTTCTTCAGCTGCAGGAGCGGTCTGTTCGTGCGCAGGTTCATGCCCCTCGTCCTCTTGCTCTGGCTCATGCTCCGCCCCGTGAGCTTCGTCCGTCACCAAACGAGTTTCCTCCACAGCCTCGCTCGGTTCCTCGCGATACTCGCCTCCGATGGCAGGCGTAGGCTCAGGCATTGGTGCATCCTGGGCCGACTCATCCTGAACATGCTCCTCATGCGCGGGCTCTTCTGCAACTTCCTCATGCGCCGACTCTTGAGACTCTTCCTCGTGCGCAGGCTCTTCGACCGGCTCCTTATGCGCCGACATGTCTTCAACCTCCTCTGCGTCTTTACTTGCCTCAACAACATCTTCAACTTGAGTCGATCCTGACAAGTCTTGTGGATGGTCGATCTGATGCCCATTCTCGGACTGCTCCGCTGCCGGTGCATCCGTTGCTTGAGCCGTTGCCTGAGTCTTCTGCGCCTTCTCCCTAGCAGGAGCGAGACCAACCCGCATCTTCGTCGTACCCCGTGGTGCGGACGCCGCACCTCTCGTCGCGCTTGCCGTGGGCTTCTTAGGCGAGCCTGTCGCAGGCGGAGGACTGCGAGCCTTCGCCACGGAAGCCGCGGTGGGTTTGGTGAGCCTTTCCGACGTGCTTAGCGCAGACTTTCTCGTCGGAGGAGACTTGGGTATGTCTGACGCGCTTTTGGACTTGGCCAGGGAGGCAGCGGTAGGCGCGTACAGGCCCGAGGAGGGCGTCTTTGGTCGGGTGACGGGGGTCGCTGCGGAAGTCGAGCGAACGTTTCCGGTACGAGAGGGTGTACGCGGAGGTACAGCAGCGCTTGTCCCGCCAGTATGCTGTGCCTTGACCGGCCGGTGAGATGTAGGAGGTGGCGAACGGACGGTCGATGTTCTAGTAGACGCAGACTTCGTAGTACCGGCTGCTGGCTTGATCTCAGATGTCCTCGGGGGCTTGACAGGAGCCTTCGAGGCAGACGGTGCAGTACTTGGTCTTCCACCACTCGCGGGCTTCTTCTCAGGAGCTTTGGCAGGCGGCGGGCTGGTAGCCTTAGGAGGCGGCGAAGCAGGGGGTGGTAGAGAGATGGGATTGTCAGTCTCTGGACTCTTTGGAGGCGAACGAACAGCGTTCAATGGCGGCGAGAGGGGTGACGATTCCTTAACAGTAGACCTGGGAGGCCATTCCCTCTTCTCCTTGATCTCAGCAATCGCTGCATCTCCACCGTTCTGAGACTGCACACTAGAGCTTCTTGACGGGCCTAAGACTACCGATTGACGCTTGGTTTGCTGCTCAAACCGTCCGATGAGATTCGCGACGCTTTGGCGTGGTCGCTCGTCCGGCAGCGGCCTGGGCGATTTACAGCGATGAATACAACAAGTCACGATTCAGAGATATCAGACTATGGAAACATACATGCCCCAGTAACTCCAGTACGGCTCAGTCTTCCTAGAAACGGTTCGAAAGGCGAGGATACGCGGTCGAGGACGAGGAGAACGTGTTACGCTTTACTAAAGTAACCGTGCACGATATCCAATCCACTTTAGGCAGATACACAATTATTTACTGAAATAGTTTCAAGTCGTCGGTGCCGAATGCTATTTAGCAACAATCTGCAAATAATCCATTTCTTGCCCACTGAGTTGAAGACAGAGCTGGATGTCATCCTCAGTAGAGAACCTGTTTAAACTGTACTTTGCAGCACTGTTCGACCGCTGACAAACCCAGTATATGCCCTTCGATAACTGTTATGCCCAATATTACGTCTATACAGCGCCTCTCTTCCTGTCACCTGTGCGCACACGTACAACACAGCACGGATCAAGAGCAGAGGCCGTGGTGAACAGTCCAGCCATTACACTGCCTCCGATACCGTGGACATGGTTTGCGTTGTAACAGGTGCAAAAGCTATATCGCCGGCAGTGGTGCGGTCGCGCACATGTAGCTCTACGGACTCTGGCGATCCAATTGTCCTCTGATTTCCTGCCATTGCACCCCGCAGATTGAGATAGAGTCGGGCTGACTAATTACAAGATGCTCATTCGTCAGTCTCTGCTTAAGAGGCCGAGGCGAGGATTTGCTTACCATGACTGAATATGTGACCGTCAGCCATCTGTGTGAACTTGCGCCATTAGCAGAGACTCATATTCCCGAGTAACGGGAAACAACAGCAATATGTACGTACAGGTAGCCCATGGCACTGATGGCTCTACTGGGAAATGCCACAGTCATGGAGATCGTCAACAATGCTGCGACTACATGAGACACCCGAGGATCAGACAAAGAAAGGCGTGTATCGATAAAAAGCGGCTCACCAAAGACTCTGTAGAACGCCGAGAACGGCACGAGCATTAGATGACGAAGATCCAGCGGACACTTGACGCACATGAAGAAGTAGACAGTTCCATCTCTCATGAAGAGATACACTATCGGAGCGAACTTCGCCAAGCTGAGTAATTCCAAGCGTTCACCAGGCAATCCTCTTGGATAGATTGTAGTGATGACATTGATGAGTATGAGGAGGAAATACATGACTTTTAGGACAAGAGTCAGTATAAATACGGTTCCGAGACTTGGCGCTCGGGAAAGTAGTATGGAAAGCAAGACTTACATGTTACAAATGCCACCAAACCCCTGGAAGGTTTGAGGTAAATTACAACAGCTGCGGACTCAGAACGATATCATGCGCACCATGATCCGATGGCTAGCTTGAGCATCTCTGGATCGACCGCCTCGTGCGAGTACGAGCAACCTGGAAGACCGAGTGTATTAGGTGACAGTGGAAGAGGCCTTAGTGTCAAGACAGCAGACACGATATTCATCTATGCAAAAGGTCAGGGATATTAGAAAAGGTAGACATAATGTGGACTCGTACGGTGGATTCAGCTGCATTTGAGCATACGATGTCGTTATATAGAACTCCTGTTATCATCGATATATGTACTCTTACCGAGATACAGCGTTCCTACTAAAAAGATAGCTGGGAATGCGCGCACGTAGAGTGCGAGCAATCAAATGGAGGTCTCCAATGTGAAGGTGACTGCGTACCTTTCCATCTACCATAATAAAGGGCATATAATCGAATGACAAGCAAGGCCTCAGCGAAAAGAGTCGTCAACACCGGGCCGGAACTGTCAAGCAGCAAAAGGTTAGACAACTCTGTAGGGATAGGATGAACTACGACGAGAACTAACAAAAACCAATAAAATCGCCAGTGTTTGCACCTGATTTAGATAATATGAGTACCGTAGCCCATGACTGCGGACTGCACTGACAGCTAATGTATTCGGCGTCACAAACGACTTCCAAAAGTGACACATTTTAACTGAACCCACCGCTAAGGGAGCGTTCGTGTTTGTATTAACTTCCGTGACAGCAGTCAATACGATGCGGGCGTCGTCAGCGACCACAGGTACCGACCTATAAGATACAGTCTGAAAGGTGTTAATATTTAGAGTTACGATACAACAGTAGAAATGTAAGATACACACAGCATATTGGCTAGCGTAAAGTACCGTACAATGATGTACAGTGATTTCGGGATCGTCCACCGGGATCTGGGATACGAAGTCCAAGGTGAACAGCTTAATCCAGAGCATCTCAGATATGGGCTCTCGCCTCCATGTGAATTTGATCTGTGGCAGGCATATATATGCATTAGCAGGCTGCAGAAACGAGAGCTGAGAGGCATAGGAATAGCGCACCTCCTGATCCAAAGTAATAACAATGTCATAAACGAGCCAGGTTGTCGCAGCAGCTACGACATTCTCAGTGTGCAAGTGCCAAGGCATAGAAGGAAATGCTCACCAGCAGAAAGATTGATCATAAAATTATCTTGGACAAGTTGCACGTAGGCTGCCACAGCAGCGTCCGAGTCAGAAGACATCGCAAGGTTAGGCGGTACGGGGCAGAGGAGATAGAACCGGCCGTAGAGCCATAGTGGCCTGTCTTTATAGCGGGACTTAGAGTCTCGACACTACAAGGGGATTTACGATTCGGTCCTAACATAGCACACTTGGGGGCGGGATGACGAGAACTATAGCCTCGGAGCAGGGGTTAACAAGCATCGCATCAAGTACTCCCGATAATGTTTCGATGAGGGTGCCTGGCTCGGTCCAGAGAGCAATGCAGCAGTTTGATCCAAGCTTTAGCGTCGTGGCTGTCCACTGCTGATTTCCAGAACATGAGCATATCAGGCAGAGTAAACATAGACGAAATATGCTGCCTCTGCAATGGACCAGGAAGCTTCAACAACTACTGCAAACCACTCATGTAGTTCATGGGTTTGAAATGTCATTACACCTCTCAAACGAAGAGCGGGGCTTCCCGGAAATAGAACAATACTATACGGGTATATGGTGGAAGATATGCATGCAGCCTCCTACGCTCCTGAAAGCGGAGATCATAGTGTGCGGACGGCTCACCGGCAGTTACGACGCTAGCCAGGTCCGGACAATATTCTGCAGCTCAGGCTCGTGATTGAACCAGAAATGTGTGGCTCCTTCAACCTTTTCGATTCTCAGAGTCGCAGCACCACGAGCCTCATTGAGTTCTTTAGCCCACGCATCATATTTGCTGACGCTAGTGAATTCATCCTTGGTGCCGTAGACCACCAGGACGTTCGCCGCGGGGTCGTGTAGTAGGGTTGTGAGAGCCTTGGTATACGTGCCCGTCCTGAAAGCGGTCAACCAACCCCTTGGTCCGAGTGGATAAGACAGGATGAGGTGATGTGTCTTAATCGAAGAGGGGAGTGTTGGATGCAGCGACGCAATAAGCGACCCATGCGAATAACCCTATCAACATCGGCGAGCTTAACGCATCGCCTGTAGAGCAGATAAGGACTTACAGCAATCAGAACGTGCTCAATGCTCGGTGACTTTCCAACTAGCCATTGAACCAAGTCTCTCAAATCCTGAGCCTCACTCGAGCCAGTGAAGGAAGGCCAGCCAGAGGACTTGCCCACTCCCCGAGAATTGTATCTCAAGACGTAGTATCCGGCGCCCAGCAAAACGTTTTGCAAAGAGCCAAGAACGCTGCAAGCCCAATCACACAGCACGCCAGAAAGCCTCAGAGTCGGTCGAGCTGAACTTAGAGTAGCACAACAACGCACGGATCGTCCTTGCTGCCGCCCAGCCAGGACCAGGGATGCAGGCAGACGGCGAGCTTGCGAGGACCGTCGCTGGAGCCAGCAGCGCAAGTGGGACTTGCAGCATCGGCATGCAAAGTAGTACCAGAAGGAAGCGTTATGAGCTGGTCTCTGAACGGTTCCGACGTGCTCGAGGACATCTCTGGTTCGTTCGCAGCAAGGATGAGTGTGCGAGGCTGTGCTGCTAACCCTGAAAGGAAAGATATATCCTAAAAGGGACATTAAGACTCGCATGTTATGAAAACACTTCACTACCATATGAATGCTCGACTCGTTTGTGGGAGCTACAAACCGTCTGAGAAGTCTAACTACGATGGTAAACAGGTCAAGATTCCACTCAAGCTATCCAATACTGCCTGCTGGGCACTCTTCCCAGCATCGAGCTTCGAATCCGCGTTGAAGACACTGACGCTAGCATAGCATCCGTCCGTCCCCACAACACTCGACTCAGTGGGAAGAGAAGAAGATCCGCAGGTCGTCACATCCACCGGCAGACCCAAAACACTATATACTCTTGACAGCACGAACTTGAAGTCGTCCGCGCTGGCACAGTCGGTCCCCGCTCCTGCGTCTGGGTAGTTGACGTTCAAGGCCGTGCCCGAGGGAAGCAATGGAGACGCCCCAGAGTTGACAAGGGCATCCGCGAGACGCAAAGACGCTTGAGCGTAGATGAAACTGTAGTCACCCGCTGCCAGCTCGGTGTAGGACCGTTCCGACCCGCCAGAGCCACTGAAAGCTATCGCGGGAATGCCGAGCTTCACTCCTTCGGAGGCAGCCCCCACAGTCCCAGAGAATTGAGTCACAATCCCCAAGTTGCCTAGAAACAGGAGAATATAGCCAGTCAAGTCCTGTGTGAATTCTGCTTGGAGACGGATACACTCACTGCCGACATTGGGACCAGTCAAGATGAGCGAAGGTGCACCGCCCAGATACGTCGAAGAGAGATTCTGGACGCCGTATTGGACTGCGTCCACTGGATGGGCATTGACGTACCATATATGATCTGTCAACAGATCAAAATTACTACAGCTAACCGGTACTACAGAGAATGTGCAATTACCGTCAGTCGTGTTATGCCCTTCCGCAGGGGACCCCGCCGGAATACTATCGAATTCCCCGGGCTCAGTCAGAGGTGTAGGTTCTACCGAAGTCGACCCTGTCCCCGACTGGTTCTCCGCTGGAGCGGACAGCAGCACCTAAACGAGCATTAACGTCAACAACTCCTACACCCCCGCCTAGAGAGAGCCTTTGCACGAACCTCATACCCAGCCGTAGTCGCCTCTTCATACAAAGCCCGTATATTCGCCTCCGCCCCTGACAATAATCACATCAGTCCTGATTGATTCCAGGCTTAGCACGGTTTACTCACAACCGTCATCATTGCTCAAGAGGAGACTGAATCCAGATTGCCGAGCCACTGGCGTTGCAGTCACTGTCTCTACTGCGGACAAGACGCAAAGGCCGGCGGCGGCGAAGCAAGGGGAAAGGACGACCATGGACGCTGGCGTTCTCGGGGACATCACGCGCAAAATCTCTTATATATGGGAGCACTATGCCAACCTCCGCCAAGTCGATGTCATGGTTTCCCATTGTCGCTCAAGTACTCACACCGTTGCACGGGCCCCATACGGTCGTCTTCCCCCAGGAAGGCCTGCGCATGATGCCGGTGGCGCAGAGTTAAAGCTTGAGAGATGCATCGATGATGCGAACACCCAATCACACCGCCAATCATTCTACACGTTCTCAAGCTGATCCTTGTGCATCGCGATGCATGCCCCGAATGAACCAGCGATTCCAATAAATGTTCCCTTCCCTGTTCCAATCGTGCAGCTGTAGGATCTCGTTAAGCATTAGACGTTAAACGTAAACGACCGAAAGCATAGTCCAAAAATACACACGAGCGAACGAAAAGAAACGAACAAAAGCATACGTCATGACCGACAGTCCAGTCAGCAGTCCTCGTCGAAAACCTCAATTAGTCCAAGAACGCCATCTCACTCAACCTCCTACTCTCATCATTCTCAATGCCCCTCATCTCCGACACTATGCTCCCCCTACTATGAATAGTAGGATTCAGCGGAGCCCTCGGCCCCACCCCCGGGCGCCTGCTATTCGACTGGTCGGCATACGCAGACTGCGGTCGAGCAGCAGCCTTGGCCTTGCCGCCAAAGCTAGATGGAGGCGGGCCATGCTCCGTCTTCGGTCTCTTGTGCTTGTCCGCACTGTTAAAGGTCCGCCGAAGACTGGTGAAGGAGGATTTGAGGGACAAGCCCTCCGAATCCGATGAAGCGCCTGATATTGACTGTAAACTAGCTTGGTCTGACACTATCGGAATTAGAAACAAGGCGGACACTCACCTTCTTTCCGAATAACGAGAACGACTTGCGCGACGACTCCGAAGGCGTCACGCTCGAAGACCTGGCCGTTACAGGCGGCGCAGGCAGCGTCTTACTCTTCTCAGGCCGCTCCTGCCGCCCCCGAGCAACACCATGCTCATCATACCCCGACCTCATCTCCATCTCCGCAATGCGCTTCAGCGGCGAGAACGGCGCCTCCTGAGGGCTGGTCGCAATCGCCCCGTCAATCGGTCCGTAAACATGTCCGGTAGACGATCGCGTGGAGGACCTCCGCCGCACGTCGCGCATTTCGACGTCCTTGGACTGTATCGGCGACGTGGGCGACCGGAGGCTGGAGGAGGAAGGCGCATCGGAGCTGGAGCGCGTGAGAGAGGGGACTTCGTCGGAGGAGGTATGGCGAGTGCTTGTACTGTTGCTCTTGTTCAAAGCTGGCTGTGTCGGGGAAGAAGGCGAAGGGATATTGCGATTGGTTGGCGGTAAAGCGGGAAGATCCTTGGAAGTGGAATCAGTAGTAGTCGTAGGTAAGCTAGTTTGAATAGGCGTTGATGGTGGTTTCCTGGAAGGTGCAGGCGGCATGCGCGCAAACCTCTCAGCAAAAGAGCCGCTAGTAGTCGGTAAAGCAGGTAAAGGCAAAGATGGAACGCGGCTAGAAGACGAAGTTGATGATAAAGCTTGAAGTTCCGAGACACTCTCGGTCCCAGGGGTAACCACAAGAGTCCCGCTAAGGTCGTCCTTATGATCCTCGGCACTACGTGGCCCTGAAACAAGGACCATTCGAGACGTCGTGGATTCGTTGTTGGAGGCTGGAACTGACCGTGACTGTTGCCCTTGTGCGAGCTGGCGCTCCCTGGCCTCGTATTGCTCCCGGATCAACATGGCGGCGGTTTTCCCTCCTCTCCCAGCCTCTTCGTCCGACAGAGGCTTGACGTAGGTCTTGTGTAGGTCTCGGGATGCTTCTAGGGCTGACAGATCACGACGGCTCGCTGGGATCAGACCACGCTCGCGGAGGGCTTGCTCTCGCTGTTCTTTATTGGTGAAATCGCTGGGCATTGGAGGGCCGTATGAACTTTGACGGTTCTGGGTACTGCTGTGTTGTGGTAGTGCGCCAGACATTCGACGGCGGAACTGAGTGGTTACGCGCTTGAACACGCCGCTTCCCTCACTGGCAGTAGAGTCAGCATATTCGCATGTGCAAAGAGAATGCTGAACGCTGAGTGGTGGTGATAGGGCAGTGATATGGAAGATCGTCCAGCGGAGGCAAAAATCTCGTTCAGAGAAAACGAACTGTCCACAGTACTCACGTGTCGGATACGGATGCCCCAGGCTCTCTACTAGCATTGCGACTTCGTGCTCTGCTATAGACAAAACCGTCAGCCTGGCTTCGGAGCCTCAATGCGAGCATCATGATGGGGGGATCAAAAGCAACAAAGTCCCCAGCCCCCTCTTACACCACAGCACCAGGGCCGAGAAGGACTGACCTGGAAGAATGAAGTGCAGGTGACGCATTATCCGACCCTGTTCCGCGCTGAGCATCATTCCTATTGGTTCTGCCCCTCTCTTGACGCTCTGCCCTATCCGCTTCCGTGCTCCGACGGCCAGATACAGCTACCACAGCTTGATCTTGTGACCTATGGGCTTGGTCGAGCTTAGAGGGTATAACGTCGGGGACTGCCGCCTGCTCTGCGCCGCGAGTGCGACTCCTGCTTCGAGAACGGAAGCCGAAGCGTTTAGGGAAGCTGACTGGTGGCGCACTCCCACTGCCACTGGGTGCAGCATTCACATTTGCGTCCGCGACAGCTGATCGAGGTCGATCATATAGCCTGGCCATTGCGATTCAAGCCGCGGCAGACAGAGGTGGTCGGGCTGCTCTTACGGTCGAGCGTCGGTAGTGTCGCGACTGGTGAGAAACTGCAGAAAAGCAGGCGAGAAAGCGTATATATGGATGGGAAAGCAGCAGGTGGAGAGTCGATGATATAATTGGATGTGCCTCGAGACTGTGATTCTGTTACCCACCGGCGCATATAGCAACAGGGCGTGCCGTCGCGATGGCGCAGGGCCCTGGGAGGAGCAGGTTATATAGCAGCCGCATAGGAAGCAACGAAAAATGCAATAAGACTGGTAGCAGAGTATGGAACTCGTGAGTGTCCGAATCAGCGTCGCGCATGTCCGCCTGGTCACTTGACGCCCGCCTGCCCTGCTTTCCCACGTTTCACCTCCCTCTCTTCGACGTTGTGTGCCGCAGCGTCGACCCATGATAATTCGACGAGGGTGCGTTTTGAAGAATATAACCTAGCCGATGTCGTCTTCGCTCAGGGTTTCGCGCCAGACGGCTGTTTAGCGTATACTGCCTGCCGCGAACGTAGGCTAGCGACGCATCTTTGATTGCGTTCCGAACGAAGCTTGGGTACCGACTACTCTGATTTACCGGTGATTGGCTAGACCCAAGTCAACTGGTGCACGTACCTGAGCAACGTAGAAGCTGCGTCTCGCAAAGCCTTGCGGTGCTTAGAAAAAGGTCGCCAACTGCATCTAGAAACATGCGCAGATAGACCCGCCCAAGCTGTTCTTCTAATTTCGCACTCATGCCACACAAGACATCTCAACCGCGATGTGCTGCATGACGGCGGAAAGATCCTGTGTCGCGCAATTGCAATTCTCCTTCCATCGCTGTTCCCTGCCCTGCCCCTTTCCTGCCCTGAAGCTTGAAGACAGGATTACAGTAATACAAAGCGCTCCCGACCCTATGCATTATGAGATGGTCGACTGTATACAGCGTCGGCGTCGGCGAAGTCCCTTTACTGCAAATCAAGAACGCCACCGGTACCGGTCAAATCAGCGACGGCTTCGAAAGTCTATCGCCAGAACCCCGCCCAACGTCGCCGCACGCAAACACATTCCCATATCCCGTCTATTTCAATCTCCTACCCGTCCACCTCGGATCTGGTGGGAATATGTACATGGCGTGCATCTCTGACGCTGAAAGAGCGAGCTGGCTTGTACGCACCGGTTGCAGTCACCTGGGCGGGTTTCCAAGCGTATAAGAAAGCAAAAGCGGGTCGCCATGCACTGCGCTCTCAGCGTGGCTACGCCTTTGAAATTCGTAGCACTCTACGATCGTGAGGCCAGTGCCCCTCGGCCTCCGAACATCGAGCTCCAATACATCCCAATAACACAACCAGCATCGGACAAGGCTCTCCATCGCTCGCAGGTCCTTCACTCGGCGACTCCTTCGGGAGACCGAGCGTATCGCTGCCTTCCGGAATACATGCATGCCGTATAAGGTTACGGCAGCTGTCGACCGCAACCTCGGAGGAATCGCGCGATCTTCGCTGTAATACGGGTCCCAGACGTCATTTATCCTGGGATGCATCTACTTGGATGGTAACGAGCACGTACCCCGTCAGGCCTTCGTCGGTGGAAGAGAGATGGGAAGTCGGAGGAATGTCTGGTGTTCAACGTTCAACGTTCAACGTTCATTATTCGTTCTCTGGCTGGTTTACTGTACGGTGTGGCCGTGGCAAAGCAGTCACGATGACCAGATTCTTGAGCGAACACGATCGTACCTTCGACAGGATCCACTACGCGCACGTCGAATTTCTTGACCATCCCGACCGTCCGCAGCTCCAGCACCGCCAGCTGTCTCCCTACGCACGAGCATACCCTAATCCTCATGTTTTAGCAACGTCCCACCATATATCAGCAAATCCCACTCACCTAGGATGGAACGCGCAAGCGCAAGCTCAGGCTCGGACGACGACCTCTCCGGTATGCACTCATCGGGTCGGGGAAGCACCGCGGATCTTCCAACGAAGTCTAATCAATCGGGGTGTTACCGCCGGTATCCCTCGAATCCCTTTGCGAACCCAAGTCTGTCAATGACGTCCTCACTCACCTCGATGCAGTGCGTAAGTCAGTACCGTGGACCCCGCGATGGCAGCGCCTTCCTGGGGCGTCATGCATTCATTGATTACGCCTTCGAGGATGGGTACACCTTTAGAGGCGACTTCCTCGGTGGAGGGGCAGGGGATCTAGCTCTCGTCGAGGGAGGCGCAATTTCTCCGAGTATGTGGCCAAGAGGAAGAATACAGACTGAACTGTGGCTGAAAATGAAATTACAAGGACAATAACATCTGCAACAGGGATAATTATGCAATAAAGAGCTAATGATACAACGCAGCGTCCACTCTCCCTACGCCGTCCCACGGACGATCACCTCGCACTCCGGCTTAATGCTATTCATCATAGCCTTTGTGCCTCTTGTAGGCTTCCATCCTATCGCGAAAGACCGATCCGAACGTACCCGCGAGTTCCCGCCATGAGCAGACGTCTAAGTGATCAAATCAGTCAACCACTGGTAACGAAGACAGAGCAGCACCAGAAAACTCACCACAAATAACGCGTTGCCAAAGTACTTGATCGCCTCGTCGTCTTCTAGACGCGTAGGCTCCGCGCTGTCTACTTTGCCAAGCTCATAGAGGGATTTCGCAATAGCCGAGTAGACGTCGATCAGTCGGTGCTCATCCGCGCCAGCAAAGTACAAGCCCTCCCGCCCATGGGGAGCTGCGGGATTGGAGAGAACCTTGTTGAAGACCAGCACGTAAAGATCCGCCACTGTAAATAAAAACATGATAAGCCTGGGAGACACCCAAGACTCGCTCTAATGCTCACGGTCTTCAATGTGAGTGTTGGGCCAAATATTCCGGCCTTCTCCGATCTTGAAAGCCTTGCCTCTCGCAACACTTATCCTGATCCATGTGGGGATCTGGATAGAATGGGGGTTCTGTAAGCCCGCGTCGACCAGAGGGCCTGTCGCGAGGCCCCAGACGGTAGAAGGGTATATTATATGGGAACGGACATAGCCTGTTCTTGTCAGTACAGGATTGGCGCCTCGGGTAGAGTTGGACGCACCTTCTTGATCGGCCTTTAAGAGTTCAGCGTTCACAAAACGGTGCGGAAGGATGAAGTCGTCCGATAGAACTCGGTCTGGGTCCATGTCCGAGTATATGGTGTCCGAGTCATACATGCCGTTGGCACTGTCGTTAATGGCAGCTGGGAAAGGTGGCTTTATCAGTTTAGTCCACAATTAGCGGTATATTGGGCAAACCTGTTCCAGACTGTTGAGAAGATACGTTAGAAGGTGAACTATCGAGAGTGGAATGAGACTGAGGATACGTACAGTATGGATGACGATAGGTCGGGTGCCTGTCTCTTCGAATCTTTTCTTCAACCCTCTCAGGATCGCCTTGACTGGGACTACGTCCGCGATCTCGACCTGCATTTAAAAGTGTCACTTGATTTGTAAATATGTATAAGACATGCCACCCACGTTCTGAAAGACAATGTCGGCATTCCGCGCACATTCGGCAAGCAGGTCTTGATCAGAGTATGCCCCTATGACGGCGTTTACACCCAGGGCCCTGAACTTCTCAGCTTTGTCCGCCGAGCGGACAAGCACGGATATATGAAAAGAGGCTGCATTCTCATGTTGGAGGAGACGCTTGAGGATGGTTCCTCCGATGTAGCCTGGGATACCGTCAGCGACACGTCTGACCAAAGTAATATGTAGACCCACCGGTAGCACCAGTAATGAAGATACGAGTCATTGCAGAAGTCATCGCTGATCTGGAAGGTTATGTGATTTGGGAGGTTATGTCGTCCTTGCAATGCAAGCGGAGCATTTATAGAGGACGATGTCCTGGCCGTGTTAGTAAACACGACTCTCCGGCGATCGTGATTATACATGCAGATGGTGCCTTTGACCAATGGGACAGTGCGTGGAACATGAGTGAACAAAGGACGAGTCGATAGGGGATATTGAGATGACAATGAAGACTGCAGCTTGGCATACCAAGTCACCGTATCACGCCGGTCTGATGGCGGGATTAGCCGACAGAGCTGACATGGGATGGAGAACCCCGTAGTACGCCGGGTGGTGGCAGTTGCGCCGTGCATTCTGTGGCTAGTTTACTGCCTTTCGCCCAGCAAGACGGGCAGCGACGGCGTGGCCATGGTGAAGCAGTTACAATGACCAGGTTCTTCTCATCTCAGAGTAGTGGCTGTGCTGCACGGCGTACTCTTGACCCGTGTGCTATGGTTGCGAGGACTGGAACTTTTCTTGCTCACAAGACTGACTTCTCCATGCGCATTAATATTGAAGCTCGAAGCACACACCCGCCTCTTCACTGTCTATACCGGAACGGACGAGACTGAGTTGTCGAAAATCATCTATCAGCGGACAATAATCGGGCACTTCTGGTCACCGGATCGATAGCACCCTCCTATGTAGTGTTCGCTAACTTCAGACACCATATATGACGTCGAGGTATGCTATCGTTCCGTTAAGCCAACTCGCAAGCTTTGGACTCGCCTTTCTCGCTTCAGCCATGAAGATAGCTGTCACAGGCTGCTGCGGTCGTATCGGTCGGCGCGTCGTCCTCGCTGCGCTGAAAGAGGGCCACACGATCATAGGCGTGGATAGTGCAGGCCTAACCGCGGCGCCACCAGAAGAACCGGAACTAGACTTTACAGCAAATCCGGCTTTCACCTTCCATAACGTTGATGTGCGGGACTATGACCAGGTCGTCGGCGCCCTGAGGGGTTGTGATGCAGTCATCCAACTTGCTGGCCAACCAGGTCCAAGCAAAGACAATCCTGTAGTAACGCACAATACGTTAGTCACCGAGCAAGGATGCATATCACCACCTCTGATTGACAGCGAGGCTTAACCAGAAACGTCGTTATAACTTGGAACATCCTGCAAGCAGCTGCTGAGGTACGACAATACTCGTGGCTCTGCAATGGAGAGAGTTCATTATCCTCTCTTTCGTAGCTTGGAATCAAACGGATAGCTCAAGCATCCTCGGTCAACGCAATTGGCTTTGTCTTCAACTCGAGCCATCGGTTCCGCCAGTTCCCTATAGACGAGTCTCACCCATGCGAACCCGACGAGCAGTACGGGTTGTCAAAATTGTAAGCTGCCCTCGTACTCCTGCAAAAAAAAGCTGTATTAAAGCCCCTCATTAGAATATGCGAAATGCAAGCAGACGCACTCGTCCGCCGGCACCCCTCAATCCGCGTCGCCTCCCTCCGGCTTCACTGGTCAATCCCGACGCGCGAATACCCGATCCAATTCACCTCAAACCCAGCGCGCACCGCAGCAGACCTGTGGGGTTACGTCCAGGAAGACGAAGGCGCACGCGCATTCCTGCTCGCAATCTCGCCCGAGAATGATCAAAATTGGTCGGGGCACGAGATTTTTTTTATCGTCGCATCGGAGACCAGGGGAATGCGGGAGGCGAAGGATTCCGCAGCGCTGAAGGAGGAGTGGTGGCCAGATGTACCCTGTAGGGAGGGATGGAAGCCGGAGGGGAAAGGGGGCTTCTTTGATTGTAGCAAGGCGGCAAGGTTGCTTGGATGGAAGCATGGGTAAGCGTAGGTTGCAACAAACTTCAGAGCCCATTTCATGTATCATGGTCAATAGGTTGCCCACAAGTGCAATACGAATTTCTGCAACAGATCAGCGATACTTTTAATCGAATCAGTCGAAGTGAAGTACAGTCCTACGTTAAACGGTGATCTTGGGCTGTGCTACACACAGGGCGGACGGGCTTATAATAACGTCAGAGCGACCATTTCCGAGCGCCGGTATCTGTCCTTGAGAAGCACTGTTCAAAATACCGTTGCACTTACTAGAAAGCGGGCGATCGAGCGCCGGTTAATGACACTACGAAGGCTTATGCTGCCTGAGACACGCTTTCCATCGAAACACGTAGCGATACGAGACAGTCAGACTGTAGAGAAACGTAGGTTCACGACGGATGCAAAAATGTTTGCAGCTACAGCGACGGTCAGCGTGCCCAATATTCTAATGAACGGAGGACCCACATATTCATCGTAATGGTGCAGGACCTCTCGCAGCTGCTTTCTAGATATATCGGCACGGAACAACATCTCATTGTCCGTCTTTTTGCCATCAAAGAACTGATTAATCCTGGTAGTCTGCCGGTAAGTCCAAGAGGTCAAGACCAAACAAGACTGACGCACTGTTCAAATCTCCTCTGGATAAGAAGATCCTTGCCCTCCGACATGGCTGCTAACCAGCACCGCTCAATGGGTTTCGCAGTGCCAGGATCATCTATCAGCGACGGCTGCTCGTCGCTAAAGGCGCCATAATCCTCAGGGAACTCCATATCCCCCGCACAGCCGCTATCTTCCTCGTCCTTGCTCTCGTCGTCGTCGTCAATCGCGGACCCGTCCAAGTCAGCCGAATTCAGGACACGTCGCCTGACGCTCCTGGGCGACATCGACAGGAACGTCGGAGGAGGAGACGCCTGCGCGATCGCGTCCAGCTCGACGTGGATCGGCCCCGAGCCTCCGATAGACCCGCGGCCAGTGCCTACAATGTTCTGACCTAAATTTCGCCTGCGGCTGAGCCAGATCCCACGAACTTTCTTCTTCAAGGCGGCGGGTGCAATGACACGGATGCGTAGGTGCATCGTAACCAGAAGCTCTTTCTTCAGCATCCACTCAACAACGTCGTGATATGCTGGTACCAGCTCTTTGTTTCGCACCACAGCCGCGAAGAAGGTGTTGTCCGTCTGCTGCGATGTAGAGCCGGACACGAGGGCGAGGATGACGGGAAGGGGAGGTATGCTCGGGGGAAACTTTGCGGAGAATTCTTGGCTTAACACGGGCAGGCTGCAAGAAATTGGGTATGGTAATGGAGTCGGGAGGCTAGATGACTCACGGAGTCTTGAATTGGGGAGAAACAGTGAAGACAGTTTTCAAACCTTCATGGATCACATCGACGATTTTGGCCCTCCTGTGATAAATAAGCCAACGTACTACCGGGTAGACCTGATTTTCTAGGTCCCAGTCCAGCTCGATGGCCATGTCTGCTAATCTACAGAAATAGATAGGTTGTCAGCCGGCTATCGTACCATGCGGTGACCATTGCCTTACTGAAGCCTTATAGACGCCAAGTCCAGAAATTTCATCAGAGTCTGCGCCAGTCTACGCTCTTCCGAGCTCTGATGAGGACCTTGCAGATTGCCATAGAAATCAAGCCCGGAGTCATCCTCGCCAAGCAGGAGTAAGGCTTTCCACGGGGACAGGGGCGGCAATCGCCATGCGAATGACATATCCTTGCCCCACGATCCCTCAACTTCTTCATCGTCGCGATCTATGTAGTCCAGGTCGGCTTCTTCCTGACTATGAAGCAGTCTATCCAGGTATGGAGGGAGCTGTAGCTCCAGTGGGATAGCGTCAATAGCTATCTGCGCGATGCTCGAGTTCTTGATAGCTTCAAAGATACTTTTCATTGCGGGTCCGATAGAGGAGATCTCAAGCGCGTCTTTCATATACTTTGAATAAGGTTCACCTACTTCTCCTCAGCTAGACTCGGTCGATTCACAGTTCGAGTGACGTACCCTTTGCACTGTATTCATCTTTCAAAGAGCCCAGTTTATCGCACTCCTTCTCCACAAAGTTCACAGCGACTTGCTGCTGGAACAGGACAGCTGTCACTGCGAATGCGATCTGTTCGTATATTATGTGAAAATATTTGAGGACGTTGCCAGACGCCGAAGATGAGGGGTCCGGCAGATCAAGGACAATAACGAAATGGAATGTTTGAAGCCACGAACTTTCTCCGGAAACCTGCTCGTCCTGTAGGGGACCGACTCTTGGGGAACTCGTTGGGGAGTCTAGTCTCGGGGATGCATCCTTTGTTCGAGGATCCCTCCCTCTTGCGCCAAACCTCGGCTTCGTCTCTGACTTGAATCTCCACACCCCATCATCCTCTGTGCAGACAGGATGCCCTATGAAGGCCAAGTCATCGACAATAAGTTCAAACTTCTGATGGCACAGCGAGCGTTGGGGGCACAGAATGCCAGCCAAAAATTCAGCAGAGTAGCCTAGGAGATCATCATACTCTTCTGCAATAGCAAGGTTCCCTTGGCCGTCTAGGTCATAACCGCACTCTTTCACGGGCGAATTCCGACCGGAAGCCGGAACGGAACCTGCCCGCGAAAAGGACGTGGATCGTCTGCGGGAGGAGCGAGGCCGCTTCCATTCGTAGTCATTATCCTCAGCTGAGTAAGCCCTAACCTTCGGCAACCTCGCTCGTCGCTCAGACGCATCCAGTTCAATCGCCCTGCAAGGGTTATCTAGCTGGGCCAGCAGAGCTGTCCCTCCGGTTGGCCTGGGTCTGGCAAGTCTTGGTAGTGATCTCGGACTCTCAGGCCAATGGTATACCAAGCTCGAACCTTTCGCAGAGGACGTCACAAGCAGTAAGGCCAAGAGTGTTTCCGCCATGAGATCTCTCGTGTTCCAGAGCAACGCTGGTCGTATACACAGAACTGGATTGCGACCAGGCTAGAAAAGTGCGGATCAAGCTTCACGCCTCGAGAGAGGTGGCCGGAACTCCTACATTAGATACGCGGCGGACGAGCGGCAGGTGAATAAGTCCCTAAGCTTTCTAGTGATTCAGAAGCTGCCAATGGTGAATTTGACGTTGTTTGGCACCGGCCTCCCCACCTTGTCGCCACATCCATGTACAATTGTTCGAAATGCTCCAGTACCTAATACTGTGCTTATTTGAAGATGTCACTCATGATATATTAATCATGGCACACACGGAAGGACGGCTATCCGGATCAGAAACAGACCTGGGTTTTCGAGATAGCAGAGCGTCGAAGACATAACAAATGAACGCTTATTAGGTCAGGGAGCTATGCGCGAACGGGTATCAACAAGAGATATTCAAGATCCAACATCCGGTGAGATGTCGAAGTGCGAGTTCAGCAAGTTCTCTCCAACTCTAATACACGACAGATGGAAGCATCTCGGCCATGAAGCCCCAGTAAGGAATATTCCCAGATTCGCCGCATCTTCGGCGTGGCGCTCTTGATCCGTTTGATTAAGGCAGCCATTTGCTTGTGCTCGTTAATGCATTGACGTAGTTCGTCCACCGCGAATTGCAACATCACTGCATGAACAGCCCACGTCAGCTGCGTGTGCATGGCGGGCGTCATCATCATCAATGATGTCTGACTTACAGACGTGCAGCTCTTCATCCACAGGATAACAATCTGCGGCCTCAATGTACAGTTTTGCGGCTTGATGGTGTTGGTTTTCTCGCTCCTTGAACGACACATTCGGCAATATAACAGCCAGCTGTCCGTGGTAGAACGCCTTTGCACTACAGAAACTCCGTCAGATGGTCACGATGGTAAGGAAAGCCGGCCTACTGAAGAGCACGACCGCGTGGGTATGTCGCGAATGAAGACTCAAAGCCGTAGTCAATGTTCCTGGTCTTGTCCGTGATCAGAGGTCGAGTGTCCAGATCACGAAGTATCTCCTCCGCAGTCTCGTAAATAGCTGCAAGGTCTTCTGTACCGTACTCGCCATCATAGTCAGAGAATGCCTGGGTTCTCGTCAGGGGAACTCAAATACGAACTGTGCCTGATAGCATACCTTCATCAAAATCCCAATATACACAGAACGTACGCCTCTGACGAAGGTGGGGGCGAAGACTACGCCTTTGTCTGCTTCAGGAACATCCAGCCAGGCGCTATGCCCCCAGTCTAGAACGTCCAGGGCACGGCCAATGAACTCAGCGGCAAGACTGTAATCCTCATGCATAACACCCTCTACAAAGGCTCGCATAATCCAGAGCCTGGAAATCCCAGTGTCATAAGTGACAATATTCCTCATCGCGCGGTCCACACTTACCGAATGGTTTTTGCCAGAGATGGACGAACAGCGTCCCATCCTAATAATCGAAGGCGCTTCTGAGCGCTTTCTATGACGGTAAACGCAGTTTCGGAGGATTGCGCGTGGTATAACTCCGTCTCGAAGGTCACTGCAAAACACGGTCAATCAGTGAAGCGCATCGCGCCGGTCATGGCTCCGCACCTAGTTGGTTGAAGTCGACAAGCCAGCTGGAATCATCAATGTGAAAGACGCGGTCGTCTCGCAAGATGCCACCAACGAGACAGTCGAGCGCCTAGTTTCTTATATCAGGAATAAACACCAAACGCAGACCATGGGTAACGTACGTTTGGTGTCCCTAGGTAAGCAGACGTTCCTTCAGAAGCTACCCGGGGCAGAGTTCTCACAATCGCCACGCCTTCGGAAAATTCCTTGGAGGCCGAAGTGAGGGCAGACTCTTGCAAGAAACACCTGAAGACTCACATTGTTCGCGGCACTGATAACCCAAGCCTACAATAATATGAACCTCCAGCGCGATCACAAAGGGCAGATATTCACATACGCTGCTCTGGTACCGCTCAGAACCTACTCTCGCAAGCTCCGGCTGCACCGCGGATGCTCTATCCCAAGGAAAACCGCCTTTAGGTACGTTTAAGCGAGATAGAACTGCCTTCCGTTTTCCGAGAATTTCGTCCCATACCGGCTTCGCGCCATCCAGCCATGTCTTGTAATCTTCTTTCTGTTGCGAGTTCAAATTGTCCTTGTTCAACACGGCAACGGCCTTTCTCCAAGAATTCCGGCTACCAGGAAATTTGGACAGAGTCTAATATGACTGTATGAGGAACTGGACTGACTGTTTCCGACACCGTTGAACTCACAATCAAGGCGGCCGAGAGGCGGGTCCAACCATCAAGAAGCTCAGGATCAATCTGGGTCGCCTGGCCATACGGGCTTTAGAGTTCCATTCACGCTGCTAAAAATATATCTGCTCAACCTTTCTTGCGTCATTCGCCGCGTCGATGTATCTAAAGAAGGTCGCCGCGTTCAACTCGAGGCATGGAAAGTGCTTTGAGCACGGTGCGTACCTCTTCAGAGCTAACGAGCACGCAGCACGGTTGGAATAGTAGACGGCAACCTCCCCATTCTTTTCAATGGCTTCGGTGTATTTGTGATACGCCTTCTCGTACTCGCCTCTTGCATACAGTAGGTTTCCTTCGTTCTTTAGCCGAGATCCAGACTTGTACAGCGACATTGAACGACGCAGAGAGTGTGAATGGAGATGGAGACGCGGTTTTCCTGCATAGCGGGCCTTGGACGGGCGTTATATACAAGCTTGACACCTACATTTGACCTGTGAAATGGATGCCGGCTAATGAACCAAGGAACGTGCCCGCCAGTGACGACGTCGGCATCTTCCGCTCTGTCCAGCCACGGATTGTATCCGGCCAAGAAAGCTGCCATGGAGTTCCTGTCGCACTGATAAGGTTTCTAATACTGGAAAAGAGGTCTCTATCTCTCTGTGAGACTGGAAGTATGACAGCTGGGCATCATCATCGTAATGTCAGCCCTAGGCAATTTGAATAGCGTGGGTTACGGAAGACAGACCTTGGTATATGCGGAGCTTTAGGAAGACGAGACACAGTAGGCATGTATCAGGCAATCGAACATGCAGACAAACCTTGTTTGTGGTGAGCGTTTTACGCGTGGCAGGGTACTGAAGAGAGCGGATGCGAGATAAGGGCCAGTGAATGTCCGCAAGTTGGATAAGCAGAAGCTACGCTCCGGTGCACCTTTCGCAGTACATTCCTGACCAAGCCGCAGTGAAGAGTTTAGGCCGGACCGTCCCTCACGGAGATCAAGATGGATGTCCTCCAGACCATGAGTATGGCAAAGCAAGAAGAGACACGAGCAGGTCCGAGCCGGAAAGTACTGAAATTGGCGCTCAGTATTCCATTTGAGTAGAGCATCCATGATGGCAACGAATGTTCATAGGCGTGAGCTTAGTTCGTAGACGGCCATGAGGGGGCGACTGCTGGCACCTACTCGAGGAGGGGGGGGCAAGATTCGCCTGCTCAAGCCCAAGGCCTCTTTAATAGGGTCAACAGCTCCGCGGAGGACGAAGTCGCCGAGGAAAAACAGTCATACTGAGAACGCCACACAGTAACCGCCACTGGACCGTATGAGCCTTCTTCCATTAAGCTGGTAAAGTTGACACATCCGTTATCAGCCGCCTTTGGTAGATGATGTCCCTTGTTCGGCATAAGGGCCCTTGTAACCTGAACTCGGATACGTACGGACGTTCAAGGCTTGAGATGGAACCCGCGCCTTTGAAGCTGGAAGGGTTAATCTAATTACTATCGTCAGTGACATTAACCAAGTCAGTCTTACAGAGTTGTTTCAATGTACCGGGCCTCGCTGACGAAACCTTTTACAGAAGAGCGCAGATGGACTACCGTATATCAGCGAGTGCAGCTCGATATGAATAGTTAGTACCGATGATGAGCTGTTGTGCGGTATGACCGCGGACTTTGGTAGACAACTGGTGAGTCAGCCATTGGCGGAGCAGAGATCATGCAATATAGATCGATGTCGATATTTCAGTGCACATGGATCACCGGCAGGCCATGACCCAGCTCACAGAGAATTATCAAAGAGGTCAGCAGTAGTAAGCATCTGCGGAATCCGGCGGAGTAAGATTCTGGAGACGACACCGGAATGACACTCACGTGGCGTTAGTTGGTACTCCCAATGCTTGAGACATGGATTAGAGTAACGGCAAACATCGCCCGCGTCGTGGGAGCGAGTTATGCCTGATGATGCAGTGCCCGAGGAGGATAGGTCTCACTACGAAGCAGTGTCTTGGACACTGAACACGAGGCGTCGTCGCGACCATGGAGAGATCGGATATGTAGGATACTGCGAACTTCCAGGACGACACGAAGACTGAAGGCAATACTTGATTCTGAAGTGACGAATGTGCACGGTGGAATGTGGTAGAGTGGAACCGAGAAGTGAGGGGATGAGGAAGAGAAGCATGACGGACGCAGAAAGGCAGGAATACCGTGCGTACCGGACCATGGCACTACGCTGTAGCTCTCAGAATCAACATATGTAACGAAGGTAGTAGAGATGATCACCCTGCTGTGCCCAATCTGACGCAGCCGCGTTTCATATCCGATCCTAGTCTCCAGTGCCGGCGGGATCGAGACGAGATATGCGGGTGGAATCTATTTTTGCGGCCTGCGAGGGATCCAAATGCACCGATAATTATACTCTCGTCTAGTGCCTTGGCAATCATATACCTTGCGCCTTCTTTCTTCTATAGATAGAATCTTCCGAAAGTAGGGAGACATCGTTTGAGGATCGCCGTATCGACTTACCTGGAGGCTGATGCCCTATAGCCGATATACAGCTCAAGTCGGTGGCAATTCAGGAAGGAATACGTGGAGCGCTTCGGTGCGCCTTTCGGCGGCAATGTCTTATGTCTGAGGATGATGATCCGTCCGTGATGTCTTCAAGCAGGTTTCTGCGTGTCAAGGCCTCCATTGGTCTTAGCAACAGTGAGGCAGGGCAGAAACGTCTTTCCATCATTAGATGGATAGCGCCTTCCTCTTGGACCTCAGCTCCCTAAGGGTCATCCTGTGCTGAAGCGCTAGATTCTCGGGGTTCATACGAAAGGAATCGCACACCAACCGACAAGTTAGACTCTTGGGTTATGACTGATTTCTACGGGAAGAAATCCCAATCAGACTGGCGAACCCATCGGAAGACTGAGACACGTACACATGATCCGAATTGGTGACTGCATAGCTATAGGTAGCGCGAGTGTCGGCGATTGACGCGAGGCCGCTCTCGAGCCACAACGAAGCAGCAACTCGACTGAGGAACGATCAGAGCGTATCGTCCTGAGCCATTCGAGGAACAACGTTCTCAAACGGACCGTACAAAAGATCAACCTGCCGTGTGCTTGAAGACCGGCATGATGCTACATTGAACGAACCTGGGACGAACAACCCGACGACAAGAGCGGAACAAAGAGCTCATGACAGCGACCCCTGGATATCGAAACCTCGGGCCTCAGGCGCTTGGAGTCCGGGAGTATGTACTTAGCGCTCGATACCTGCTCAATCTCTACCAGAATGCGCGATATACAGTTCCCAGCTAGAGCCAGTGCATGGATGTTTTTTCTATGGCCAGCTGCATGCATGCATGGTTGAAGCGGCCCGGTGTCGAGGGTCCCCCGCCGTGCTTCTGTGTAATGAGCAAGAAGCACTTCTTCTTTCCCTACAAAACGGAAGTTACGCGCAATAAACGAGACTCGTTCGTATTATCGATGCTGGGACTAAGGTAGGCAAACTTGGGAGCCGCAGGTATATCGCTCATGTCGGCATACCGGAGTTTCGTCACTGTATTCCTATCTCCGCGAGCACTTCAAGCTGATGATTGAATTCTCATGCTAGGATCATGACTGGACGCGATTAGCGCTCTCAGGAAGCGCTGACCCATGGTCGCCGTTGCAACCGCAATGGAATGAGGTCTGCATTTTGATCGGCCATTAATTATTATCCATGCAGCTAAAGTTGTCTCATCGGCATATCTGGTGCAGTCTGGGTGCTGTGATATGTCGTCAACCTACGCCAAAGTCCTGGCGCTAGCCCGAGAATAGCGCCAACGCAGCGGTTTAAAAGATCTCTGTTTTTTCCGTATATCTCCAACCCAGAATTCACATCCCCTAGACATACCACCTTTCGTCCTCGACTATGGTTCCCTCCAAGCAGTTTTATATCCCCGACCTGCTTGCTGTCTGCCCACTTGTAGGCTCTACCAACCCTCACTACGACAAGGCTGGCGCCGAATCGTCCAACTGGGTCAGTAAATACAAAGTCTTCACCAACCGCAAGCGTCTCTTCTTCGTACTTGGGAGCAATGAACTGCTCGTCTCCCACACCTATCCCTATGCCGGTTACGACGAATTTCGCACCGTGTGCGATTTTGTCAACCTGTTGTTTGTCGTTGACGAAATAAGCGACGAGCAGTCGGGTCATGACGCACTGCAGACCGGTCTCTCAGTCCTCAGCGTCTTCAAGGATCCCAAATGGGACAACGGCTCCGTCCTTGCGCAAATGGCTAGGGAGTGCGTGTTATTTAATGATGTTGTAGTGGCCTTTACTGACTTTTCTCGCTCAGGTTCCGGGAACGACTGACCCGTCGCGCAGGACCCAATTCTCTCAGGCGTTTTATCAAGATATTTGGCGACTATATCCATGCCGTCGCTTACGAGGCTGAACTACGCTCCCGAAATGAGGTTCTTGGCCTAGAAGCATACATTCCTCTGAGGCGGGAGAACAGCGCCGTCCGAACTTGTTTCGGTCTGATTGAATATGCCATGGGCGTCGACTTGCCTGACGAAGTATTTGAAGACCCGGTGTTCAAGGAAATGTATCTCGCAGCAGTTGATACAGTCTGCTGGTCAAATGTACGTGACTCTGGCAGCCGCTAATGACAATAAGCTGATGGATGTCGTTTCAGGACCTCTACTCGTACAACATGGAGCAAGCCAAGGGCCTGACCGGCAATAATGTCATGACCGTCCTCATGAACGAAAAGAAGTGCACCCTTCAAGAAGCATCCGACTACACCGGAGTGCACTTCAAGAATCTCGTCGACACATTCATGGCCAACAAGCGGAGGCTTCGCTCATGGGGTCCCGCTGTCGACAGGGACGTTGCCTTGTATATGGTGGGCATGGAGAACTGGATCATAGGAAACGTCGAATGGAGTCTGGTGACGCAAAGGTACTTCGGAGCTGAGGTTGAGGAGGTCAAGAGGACACGTCTTGTCAAGCTGCGTCCGCGGGAAGAGGAGGATGAGGGTCCCAAAAGTACGTGCCTTACCAAGTCACTCGTGCTGCTGATCGCTCAAGATGCTACAGTTTACTAGGCCACAGGTTTCGTAGTCTCCTGGAGAACCAGACTTTCAATAATTTCTCTCTCAACCTAATCTACTTCGTAACCCTCACGAGTCTATATTTTACATTACTTCTTCCTGTCAACGTACAAGTACGCCATAATTCGTTATGTAGTCTCAGATAGTGTAGTGTGTATCCTGTCGTCGCAGTACTTATTTGATTGAGTCTGCTATACTAAATAAACTCGCGGCGTCGTCATCCAGCCTTATAGCGACCTCCCCATACTCCTAGACCATTTTCCGAGAAATCAGGCACGGCCGTGTAACTTAAAACGTTCTGCATCGGACATATCTACCCTCGTAGGGACTGGAAGTTGGATTCCAGCGCACTCCATAATACAGACTATTACAAGAATACAACCAAACATACACGTCTACGCATCACGACGATTCCATCCTCCGTACCGACTCCATAGATCAAACGCAATCGTATCTCTAAACCGTTCAGACATACAGCCACCTCCCACGCGACTCAGCCCACTCCGACAACTCCCGTACAGCTTTCTCCTGGAAAGTAGCACGCAGCGGCTCGCGAGTCATATAGCTGTCGCCCTCGTCTGCCTCTGCCGGCGGCGTGGACGGCTCATCCTGACCGTAAGGCGACAAGACACCCAACCCGCTACCACCGACCGACGTCAGGTACGGCTGGAAGTTATCCGCGAGAAGCTCGGCAATAAGCTGTTGTAGTAGCTCCTCCCGAATGTCTGCGAAGGGTTAGGGTCAGAAGGCGTGATTGGTCGAAACAAACAAAGCGCTAACCATCAGGCACGAGAGTGACGGCACATCCGCCGCCACCGGCGCCAGTGAGCTTCGTACTCAGTTTGTACGCGCTCTGTGCAGTCTTGGCTCTGATAGCCTCCAAAGACGCATGAGAGACGCCCAAGGAAACCAAGTGCGCGTGGTTCTCGTTAATCAATGCCTATAAAAGTAACCTCGTTTAGCTATCTGTATAGTGCAGGAGCTTCTTCTACTCACGGATATGGCCGAGAGCAACGCCTCGCGGGAGAGCTCAGGATCCGCAAGCGCACGTCTCGCCTCGTCACTGATACTTTGGATTGCCTCGAGAATTGCATTAACAACCTCAGGTTCCTGTAAGGAATTGATTAATCATTACTTTCAAACACCACTCTGCGTTCACTTACCCGCTCCTTCATCTCAGAAACGCCCGCCACAAGCTTCTTCGTGTCTCGCGGCACCTTCGAGTCCGTAAGCAAAAACCTGAGACTCTTGAATCTGTCCTTCACAATCAGTATCCCACCCCATACCCCAAGACAAACCCACACTCACCCGGAAATCTGCTCCATCCCACTCTTCCTCGCAAAGCCCGCCCTCGTATACGCCAACGCACCACCATACACCGACACCGAGTTATCCACCCCGCTCGGATTTCCATGCAATATTTTCTCGCCCACAAACGCCCAGCGGTTCGCCTCCTCCGCCACACTCGGTGGAATCGCCCTCCTTCCCTGGTGCGACACATGCAAGTGACCCGGGTCCCCGCCGCCCGCTTCCCGCGTCGGCGCAGGCAAGGGTGGTATCTCAATTCGCTGGTGCAAAAGGAGCAGCGCCGTCGCAACACACACGGAGAAGGACGCAGACGACCCAAGACCAGCGCCGATCGGTAATGTCGAGCGCGCGGTGAAGTTGAACGAAGGCCTGTATGCCAAGTAGTCAGCGCCAACTCGCCAGTGCACTGCGTCGAGAGCCTACCTCTCGCCTCCATGGGCCATCACCATATACAAGTACAAAAACGCAAGGGCCGCACCTCTCGCCTTGGAAGACTTGTCCACATCCGCAGGCATAGCCCTATTGTTGATCGCGTCGATGAGCCTTTGGTCCAGTGCCTCCGGATGCTCCTCGCCGACGGAAACAGGAGTCACCGCGTCCCACGGCAACTGATCGACGTCCCATTCGGCATAAAAGTCGTCGATGTCGCAGAACTGCACGGAGAGCTTCCCATCATGGCGGGGTGTTGTCAGGCCGTAACAGCGTAAATCAACTGAAGCCGCAACAGCGGTCTTTGCAGACCCAGATCAGTGGATCCATCAAGCGGAAACCGACTAGACAATCAACTTACCACGCCATGCACGACTGCATGCTCGCCGAACAGAATGACCTTCCCTGGAGCACTCACGAACCACTCCCTCCTCTCCCTCGGCCTCTGCGGAGCCTCGCTGATCGCAAGCTTCTCGACCGCGCGGCTGATAGACGTCGACGTCGTCGCGCGCACATACTGGTGCTCATCTGCATTTGCAGACACCGTGATGGCACCAGCTTCGAGGAGAGCATGCTCAAGGTCGTCAAGCAGATCCTCCGGATCCTCAATACCCACGCAAAGTCGGATGAGGTCTTCGGGCAGGCCACGTGCTGCACGAGTCGCAGCATCGATCGAGGCATGTCTGTGGAATGCTCAGCGTGATCTGAAAAGATAGAAAGCAGTGATGATACTCACGACATTACACAGGGCATACTAATCAGCGAGTTCACGGCGCCGAAACTTACGCTGATACCCCACAATCGCGTCGCGCCCACGATTCTCTCGCTCAACGCCTTGTCTCCAGTGGTAAAACTCAATACAGCGCCGTATCCATTTGCGATGCGTTCGTGTATGGCACGTCCCGGATGGTTCGGCAGCCCGGGGTAATTCACTTTGAACCCGAGGCGGTCGAGCATGGTCGCAACATGCATCGCCGTTGATTGTTGCCGGTCCATGCGGATCGCAAGAGTCTTGCAGCCCCTTAGAAGAAGGAAGGAGTCAAACGGTGTCAGGGCATTCCCGACGGAGTTGATGATGAACGCCATTTGCTACAGAAGTCACTGACTTAAGAGTTTGCAGGGGAACAGGAAACCTTGGGGACGCACCTTTCCAAGGTCGTCCCTGTTACAGGTGATGATACCCGCCATCAAGTCATGGTGGCCGCTCAGGTATTTAGTCGCGCTGTCATAAACGATATCCGCACCATACTCCAGAGGCCGCTGACAATACGGGCTCATCATGGTATTATCCACAACAATAACTGCATCCGGAGCGCGTTCCTTCACATCAGCTGCGATTTTTGCCAAGTCGACAATCTTAAGAAGCGGGTTCGTAGGGCTCTCGAGGAGCACCATCGCGGTCTTGCCGGGTTTAACATGGGGCAGTACATTTTCGGGAACAGTAGTGTCGACGTGGTGGACGGTCACTCCGCCGTTCGTTTTCAGGTAGGTGAGGAGACGGTTCGTGCCTCCGTAGAGGTCGTCACCTGCGATTACTTCATCGCCCGGCTTGAGTAGGCGGGTAATGATATCCAGGGCAGCCATGCCCGACGAGACGGCGAATGCGTGACCGGCAGAGGAGATCTTTGCAATGTGGTGTTCTACGCAGGAATTCAATGAGCCAGACTGTTAGGAAGATGAGAGGTATGGCAGGATCGCTCTCCATCCGCAGCTAGCGGTGTTTGAGCGTGCACCGATACCCACAGAACTACGGGCAGCGAAGCGAGGACTCACCTAGGTGACTTCTAGTGGGATTGCCGCTCCTGCTGTAGTCATACTCGCCCGCGACTCCTTTGAACGTGGCAGTCTGATAGATGGGCACTGAGCTCGATCCATACTGGTCCTTCGCGAACGGGTTGTCCACTGTCGCACATAAGGTGGAGAAGCGGTAGGGCTTGCGAGAGCGGTAAGGAGACTCTGGGTCGGGAGTCGGAAGGTCGTGCAGGTCGGTCAGTTTGCTGGGGGCCGCCATCTTGTTGGTGGTGCAAAGCAGAACGAGGAACTGGCCTGAGTTGACGGTACAAACGCTCCAGTCATGGCGTGCTCGTAACGCGAGCGGCCGCTTCCTTGATTCGGATTTATCGGGCTACCTTTGGGTTCAAGGACCCGGTGTACTCCATGTTATTGAAGCAAGGCAAACCGTCAAGAGTTTCCAGCATGGGCACAATACAAGACAGATCTGCTGCGTTGATACTGATCCAAGCTTTTGATACAAGGCTGCCAAACGATATGTACCTCGCAATATTTGGGTCATTTAATACGTACCGCTGACATAGCTATATTGGGAACGCGTAGATCAAGAATTGCTTGAAACAGATGCAGCCATTTTGCAACCTCAGATTCGTATTTTTAAAGCCAAGAACCAAGAGAAACAAGTGGCTATTAAAGGTTTTAGTTTCTAGAAAGTGGCATACCCGGACAAAGGGGCGCCTGAGACACTCACGTTCTGTGTCCGGGGTCTTTAAGCCACATCCTGCCACACGAGTCGTTTGGTCACACGTCCCTCAGCTTGTTCTCGCTGCGTGGCCACTGTGGCAGACGAAAATGCCTCCGAAACGCGGTCGACGTACATCTCCTTCCTTCTCCTCCTCTGGCGTGTCTGACAAGAGTCTCAGCTCGACGCCAAGTCCGGGTTGAGGCAGCTGCGGCTCGCGTCCACATCGACCCTGACCTCATCGCAAAGCGCACTAAGCGTCACCTCGACGAGCTAGAGGTAACCAGACAGGTACCTCCCACGACGGAGATACTCATTAAGTACACTGCAGCGTTCCAACTACAGTGAACCCTCCACATCATTTGCGGGCGTAGATGACGAAGACCCGGACACAGGAACAACAGCTCGAGGACGCGCTCGTCAGACCATTTCCGATAAACGTGACCGCGGCAGACAGAAGAAGTCGTCTATGAACGTTCGTACTGCCATTCTGTATCGGAAAAACCTGGCCACGCTGATACAAGAGTCTGTGCGTACATCTAATACCCACTTCGTCGTACTCAAAACTCAGGTCGTCGAACAGGGCATAGCTGAATCATCTGGCCCTACTTATCTAACAGCAGCTGTACCCCCTCCCAAGGAACCTCCGCGTCTAATCTGCAGCGTCTGCAGCTACTGGGGCAAATACAAGTGCAAAAGGTGCGGTATGCCCTACTGCGACCTCAATTGCGAGGCGGTGCATGATGAGACGCGCTGCGAGAGGCGGGTTCTCTAGCCAACGCATGTGATCTGGCTTTGCGGCTCCTCTTCATTGCGTTGCTATCATTCGTACGTCGCATCTCTGCATATTTGTGTCTTCGCCACAAATACAGAGTTCAATGAACGCTTCTACGCAGGATTTGCCTAGCGCCACACAGCCCCTAAAGCATATCTTGCGACTATACAGACGAGATTCCGAAGAGATTCACATGGTCATGGCGGCGCACAAGGTGCGGGTCCGGCTCTATATGACGGTCGATCCCGCATAGGCTTGGTCCATTCACTGTTCGAAGCTGTGTCCAGCAATAATTGGAGGTTGAGGCTAACCGACGCCGGAACTTTCTTCCTGCGAACCGGAGACGCTGGGGATTTGCGCAGAATTGTGATGCGAAAAGGCAAATACGGCTATGAACTCCGAATGTACCTACTGCAGCTCCTTTTGACTCGAGATCAGCTCTCCCGGTACCGGGATCTTCGAGGGCTCCGTGTGGATGGTTCGGATCTAATTTTACCGTTCTTCGTGAATGACGACGTTCCTGTGCGTGCTCCGAGAACACTGTACGCTACTATAAGTAGCTCGGTGATTCGACGGTGAGACACGCGCGTCTTATGTCCGTGTTACACCGTGCTTACCTATCAATTGTAGGAGGTTAGCTTCGTCTGCCCTCGTTACCGGGGTTACCCCGGTGGACGGTCTAGGTGGCCCCAAAGTCGTAATGCCTTTCTGAAAGTGCTTGAGACTTTTGGCTCCCCATACGGAAGAGAGGCCAGATTTCGCTCGACCTTCAAACGTGAAGGAACCAAAAATTTCTAAGGGAAGGCTGAAGGCAACCCAAAACATATCATACCCAACGGGAAATTCGTCTGTTCTCGGGAAATTCGTCTGTTCTCCTCAGATCGTGACTAACACGAGTTAGTGGTTAATCAGACCCCGGGCCAGGCCTCCGCTATCCCTAGGCTGGGCTCATCCGTGGATTACAGGGAGCTTGTTGGGGACCCGGGAGCGCAAGTGTGATGTCAATGAAATTGATATGAGCCTCTTGGTTGCCCTGATCAGGCAAGCCTTGGGTGTGATACACGCATGTGGAAGTGCGCCCGAAGGCTGTCCAGGAAGGGAGGCAACTTCGCACAGGAACTGAGTTCGCATTCAAGAAACTCAGCGCCGGTGCGAACTCTGACTTTCGACTTGAAGTAATAGAAAGTAGCGAACATTGGCTTGTACTTCCTCCGCGATTGTATGGATGGATCGCATTTGCTGTGATACTATTGGTGGAGTTATGAGCCCCGTTTGTTCATTTTCACGATCTGATCAGAGGAAGCGACAATAGACCTGTAAGTCGTGCCACTGAATGGAGATACGTAGCACTGGATTAAGCCACTGCGAATACGGCGGCATTGTGTTAGCCCTAACACAATCATCTTGGGTGGTAGAAAAGGCGCAAATGCGTCGAAATGTCATAAGACGACGATGCTGGGCGTATATTCCTGAACCGCAATAGAGGAGCAGCCACCGATTTCCTTTCCAGGCGAAGGAATTCCACAAAAAGTGAGCGGGCTTTGCCGACCGATGGCACGGAGTCGCCGCTGACACGAACTTCAACCGGACCATCACCTCGACACAGTACCCTGAGCTGGTCTTCCACGTAGCTTTCTGCCACCACCGACGAGGACGGATCTCGGTGGCCAGACCAGCTCGCACTACGTGCGCTCCCGAAAGACGTTTGGGACTAATTATCAGGAATCTTGCCGTCTGCACTGGCAGTGAATCGGGCCTGGTATGGATGGACATGCTTGTCGTCAAACTGCACTTGAATTGCCTATCTAGTCTCAACATCCTCCTCGGAGGTGCAGCTATTCTCGCTCTAACTGGCTCATGATCTATTGCTGTCGATGTCGATCAAGAATCGAACATCGCAACGAAGCGCGACGTATCTTCCTTCGTACGCTCTCGACCGCAGGATTGCCCGCGGATCTATCCTCGATGCACTCGAGAGTGGGACGCAAAGCTTCGGAGTCTGATGCCAAACACTCGCGTACTGTGTGTTTGCCATGCGACAGATGGTACACTAGCTGCTGATTTCTCGAGTGCACGGTGAGCCGCGGTAGAGATATGGGAGCTGCCATTTAATCTCTCGGTTGTCCGTGTGGCTCGGATGATTAAATGGGGCATCTCTCAAGATATTTTAAAGGTTGAGTTGAGTCATCTGCCTTCGGCATTGTGAAGAACCATTCGGTACGTTATTGGAGCGTTCCGACCACAATTCATTCACCCCGCAAGGGTCATCCTCGCAAAGGCATCGCGCAGGGATGTGTGGCTGCTTCCTCATTGCTGCCGCCCCTGAATGCACTTGTCGCGTGCAGGCTGGTATTACCCCATGGGCCAACTTTTCGTGATACCTGGTGGCACCCTATTTTCTGCGCCTTACGGTCCACGACTTTGTTTCGGGGCGCAACTGCAACGGGACTGAATAAAGGCCGGAAACAGAGGCCGAGATCTCCGTATGGTTGTGCCCTCGTCAGCATTATCTGACGAGATATCCTCAATAGCAGGTGCTCTACCAACTCCCTTCGAGGAGTAATTCCGCCGTATGACGCGCTACATACCAAGATGGCGCTGGTGTCGCGTTAGATTGAGGGTTTGGACGTCAACTCGATCTGCCCAAGCTCAAGCCTACTGTATCAATTGTCGCTTTGTTCCTACGCTCGGTTGAAGTTTGAAGTGGTCAATGAACGCCGGTGGTTCTAGTCCTGTTGAAGGATGAACTTTAAGCTAGTCTCTGCCAGCACCGAGGCCCGTGCCACAAGATGCTCTCGGATCTTGACGACTCGCAGCCAGGTTTCCTAATATCCCGTCGGCTCTATGTGTGGTTCGATCTTGCGCATGCTGGATGACGTGTACAAGGATACATGCCGCAGCACCGATCCTCCACGATAAGCAGTGCTCTAAGCTCGATCTCGCGGACATCTGGGCGGTGCTACGATTAACATCTACACTTTCCCTGCGGATGGGCATACTCGCCCAAGTCGCTGGAGCCTTCGCAAGATTGCGCGCGAACAAGGCGAACAAAATTTGCACCGATCTATATGGTCTAGCACGCGGATGCCCCTCTTTGTCCGGACGAGCGAGGAGTACCTGACCTGGGCTGTCAGTTTATCGTGGCCGCAAAAGGCGGCATTCTGTAGAACGATGAAAAGTGCCGGTTTGACTCACGGGCATATGGTGTGGCATCCTTCCGAGCAGGGCGTCGCCTATACGGAGTTTATTGTCCCTACCTGATCGTACGTATCGTGAACACAGACGTGCCAAGCAGGGCTGGATCTTGAAGTAATGATAGTGCTCCCGTGAGATCCTTGCACTAGGCCGTGGTTACGTTCGGGATCATTGGGAACGCAGCCAGATGAAACATGGACACGGCGTGAACTCTCCGGCCGAACACGCGGCGATTGTAGCAGATGCGGGTATGCGACCTGTATGATGTACGTTGCCATTCCTCGGGAGCAGGACTCGGGCCCGTTAGTTAGTCCGGCACGCGCCTGCTTGGTGTGAATAGTCGACCCTTGTAGTGGGGCACGAGCTTCACTAGCTATTGAATACGACGCAGTCGCAAGACGGTTGTCACAAGGCAAATGCGTTCCATTATAATAAAATTCTGATACGATGCATAAGATACATGGCTGCTAGGTTAGTCTACGAGATACATTAATGAGAAATAAGCAAGCGGTAATACAAGACAATAGCAAGATTGTAGAGTAGAGATGTGCTGGAGGAACGTCCGACGGAATTAGAACCGAGCAGACTGAAAGATGAGGTCATCACTCACAGAGCATTAAAGGTTATATTAGTCTTCCGCGGGAAGCAGAGTGATCAAACGTGAGCGTTTGACCTCGGCATGATTAGCGCCAAAGTATCTCTGCGTCTCAAAACTCCATTCCAAGTTGCCGATGATCCAGTTCTCCATTCCCCTCACGTAACCCGCGACGGCCTCGTCAACTTCGGGTCCCCAAGAGGGAAGGCGTCTTTTGTCCGCCTCAAACCGATCCATTAGATGCTTGAAGTACTTGCCAATATAATCGCAAGCTTCCTGGAGGGTGAGGTTCTTTGCTTGCATGAGGACGGTAACGATGTTGTTTCCACCAATGCCCTTGGCTTGCTCCATGTTGTAAGAGTAGACATCCTGCATACGCAAGATTAGCATCGAGACGCGGAAGCTAAGCGGGCCAGCAACTTACGTTGGACCAGCAAACCATGTCGCATGCAGCCCAGTACAGGCTCATGAATGTATGGTCTTCGAAGACCTCGTCGGGCAGATCGACACCGAGGCAGAACTCGAAAAGACCAAAGCAGAGGCGGACCGCGCTGTTCTCCCTCCGGAGGTCGCGGAACGCATCCCTACCAAGGACCTCGCCGCGCTCCCTGTACTCGGCCTCCTTTGCAACTGCTTCAACATAGTCCTCTGAATGTTTCAGGAACCTCCGAAAGCAGCCAGGGCCAGCGTGCCGCAGCAAGCGTTCTCGGAAACTATCAGCGGATCACGTCAATCGTAACTCGTGTGTCAGGGTCGATGGGACCTACTCTCGCGTCATTTTCGCCAATGCGGAGCCGTCGTCCCAGCTGGGATCTTTCATAACGTTCACATAGGTGAGTCCGGTTTGACGGGCATCTGAACCGCTTTGCTCGTCGCTGACTTCGTCGATAACGAACAGGAGGTTGACGAAGTCACAGCATGTCCGGAATTGGTCACGATCGGCATACGGATATGTGTGCGACACGAGAAGCTCGTTGCTGCCCAAGATGAAGTAGAGGCGCTTGCGATTTGTGAAGAGTTTGTAGCTGCTGACCCATGCCGAGGACTCGACATGGACTTTGTCGTAGTGGGGATTGGTGCTACCCTCAAGGGGGCAGACAGCAAGGAGATCGGGAATGTAGAACTGCTTAGGAGGAGCTGCAGGAGACATTGTGGTATGGATCCGGAGACAGGACAGAATGCTCTGTCAGGAGAGCATGGCATGGCTCTTTATACGCCGGTCGCGTCTTCGTCCGAAAGTGACCCTGCCACAGAGATAAAATTGATCTGACGGAGAGTGAGTAGATGAATCTGAGGTGGAAATTCATCGAGATCCCCGAAATGAACCGGGATATTGGCCAGCTCGATTATGAGCGTGCTTCTGGCGCGTATGTGTTAAGCGCAGGGTAGCGTCGCGCGAGAGGCCGTGTGCGCTGCCGGTAAGCTGTACGATGGTCCGTTGCGAGCGTGCCGATAGATACCGACTAGTACTTCCCGAAACATGTTTTCCTGCAGCCAGGGGAATAACGACAATTTGCGGCGTCGTGGAGGGGGGCAAGGCGAGTGTGGGTAAATCACTGTGACGGCCATAGCCATGGGCGCCTGTCCATGACAAGTCAATTTCGACGAGGTCCGTTTGAATGATCCCTTTACATTTGGATATGACTGCCGGAGGGTATATCGTCGTGTTCCTTGTTGTCTTTGCCTGTTCAATTTCCGTTATGAGTGGCATGCCGAATGCAATAGCCAGGTTATTGGACGTGGTCACAAGCTGAGATCCAACGCGGCCGATAAAGCGGAAGCATTTGAGTGCCTTCTTGGGATTGCCATCTGTGTACGCACGCTTCTTTTAGTTGATCCGTTCTCTTATGGCTCCTTTAATCCATGCGGCAAGCCAACATCCTCAAACGCCGGGGCTTCTCCACTGGATTTCGTTCTATGCCTGGGCTGTACACGATTACAAAAAATGTTAGGAAAACTACAACGAGGGCCGACGCTGAAATCGATAATCTCTAACATCTCTCGGTCCGAAAATTAAGCAAGGTTGGAGACATTGGGCTGCGGGGGGCAGATAGGTGAGCCTATCCGGTTCTGTGCTGGTGTACTAACCGCTATAGCAAAGCTCGGGCCAACAGTCCTTCCAAGCTGCAAGTCATGACGTCTCGAGAAATCGCGTCTTCCTCCAGAAGCTACGCCTGCGCTCAGTGTGGTATCCTGATTGCTGCCGTAATGCGCCGACCCTAATCAACGCCATCTGCAGCATCAAGTGACTTGATCAGACACTAGCACCGGCTGGCTTAGACGGCGGACTGTCTTGCGGTGCTCTACAGACGTGTCAGCCTCCGCTATCCGGAGCTTTTCTTCTCGTGTTATCGGCTCCGCTCTTGCCAGAAACAATAACAGAATATCTCTTCTGGACACCGGTTTCCCAACTTACGTCTCGTCAAGAGTTCGCCGTAGAATTGATGGGTCACTAGTATCTGCATGGCAACAACTTCCGACTCGTATGGGGATTCGATGAGTCCTCAACGAAAGAATGACGGCACTGGCTTTGCACAGCACCCAGTTACTAGCAGTGGGCATCCATCTCAGCCGAAAGGACGCCAGTGCTCATCCATTCTGAATTTGGCGAATATCTATAGTCGACGGCTTAAACACTTGCGACTCTATAAGATCGACATTCCCGGACCATCAATTGCAGCCTATAGAACACTAGCGCAATCCGATCTGCACGGATTGACTCCTTATCGCCAGCTGGATCAGGCACTGCGCGACCAGATACATTATCCTCAGAGGTATCTATCCAATCTGACAGATCTCGGTGGGGATGAGTTCCGCTCGGATGGCTGCAAATTTGTCATTGCAACAGCCCTGCAATTACGGTCAGACTCGCCGCTCGGGCGCACTCGGAGTTGATTGGCAATCAACACCATTCGGTGATTTGGTATGGGTTCCACTTCGCATCATTCTTTCTGACGCAAGCTGTGAACGATGTCTGTTACAGGTACATGGTCACAGGTGACTCTCGGTGCCGGAGATTCCAATAGGATATCTTCTGTAGCCTCCACCCTACCGGATGAAAATGGGCGTGGTCAGCTCTGGTGTATGCCATTCATCGTTATTCCTTCTCCCCCCAGCAGCATGGGATGATCCAACATCATCATGTTTCACGGCGAGTTACATCTGTTCGTCCTGAAATCATGGCCAGGGACCTGCTCCTCAGGCTGTGAGTCTGACGCTGACCATCCCGACTCCACTCTGGGTACAGCATTCGGCTAACATCCAGTGCCGGTTAAGGGTTTCTTGCAGTGTGAGGAATGGCTCTATCCCTGAGCCTTGCATTGCTACGCAAGCGGGTGAACAAACGATCCCTCAATTCGCTTGATCGCTGGACTCTAGTCGCCGCAGATGGGATGGACCTATCAATCCAGCAACCAAGTGGCCAGGTTTGGCGCAGCTTCACGGAGGAATCATCTACATCCAGCATGATCAAGTATCCATCGGCAAACCAAACAGATGACCTATCTGGGCCTCCTTAGCCAGTGTCATGATGTAGGTGCTGTTCCCCTCCAACCCAGAAACCATATATCTGACACGGTAACCAGTCTGATTAGAAACGAGCAGCGACGAGTGCCATGTGGATGTCCCTTGATGACTTGCTTTATGAAGCGAAACATCTTGGACAAGCGCTGGCCACGTCGAGTGTTAACGGGCGGTGCCTTGCACTGACTGGAGACGCTCCCTATCCACTCTGATGGAACATGTTTGGATCGCGGTCTTCACCACTGCGTCGGACATCCTGACCAATCTACATGTACCGCCCACATCGGCCCGCAAGTTCAGATGAGCTCTCTGCGTAGTCGGGCAATACGCAGTAAGACATCTCTCATCACTTGCGCGATAGGTCCGTGAATTACCAGAAGGGGAGTCGTAGCCTGCCTTTTAGCGGTGCCTATACGGCCACCACGGAGTTGTTAGTCTACCATCACTGGGACGGTCTTAAGCTCCGTCTGACAAAGCAAAGTTTTCTAATGCTTTTCGCTAATGGGGACTGATAGTCTTAAGATCGGCCGCGGACTCATCCCGGCTACCCAAAGATTCCGCTCAGTTTAGCGCTCTAGCGTATGGTCCGAGCCGTGCGGGTGCTGCAGTTAGCGCACAGCGCGCCTATTCGGCTAATAAAGCCTTACCCGTTCTGGTATGGTAGAATGGGCACATATGACCTGAAGTTCACGATGACCGCATCACATAGCAAAAGAAATTTAGACAATACACGAGTGCAAATTATAATAACCCGACTGCAAAGCAAAGAGATGATGAGATGCATCAAGGACGATTGCGAACGCGAGACTAAAAGCATATTCGATAGGATGCATAACGTCCTGCTGTTTCACTAGGTCTTGTGATTTTGACGACCTGCCCCCGCTTCAGGCCGTAATAACGCGCAACTGGGTCGGCCAACTGGATACGCGGTAGCTGTGTCTCCTTTAGCCGGCTAGAGGGAGCCGAGTCAGACGATAACTACTGCGCTAGGAGATATGACTCACTATCTCTCTAGCAGAATTCGCTTGTCTTCTGGAGCGAGCACTTCGTGTCGTGGCACTAACGTATGATGCGTGATATTAACGAGGAGATCGGATTCGGAGAATTCCTCCAGCTTGTATGTATCGGTCATAGCCACGATGACCTAACTATCCGATAAGCAAGCAGTAGGACAATAAGACGGCGCACGTACTTTCCGGGCTGAGGGCGTCATATTACCAGGGAAAATAATAATACCGCGCTGGATGGATTTCTCTTCCAGAATGCCGAGTAATCTGAATACGCAATCGATCCATTAAAGCTGCGCCCATGATGCTAGAAGTTCTCGCGTACTTTCGCATTGTCTTGACACCAACGCTTTTCTCCTCTGAGAAGAAGATGAAAATCTGATCTTGAGGGTTATTACGGTGGTTTGTGAAGAAGTTCAGCTGGTTACGGCTAAGCACCGTCTCAGACAATAAGCTGTCTAATACACATATTAATGAGATATTGAACTCACTCCACGCTCCCTCCGCTGTTCGCATAATGACTCCGGAACGTCGTAAGATCCATGTGTATCTCCTCGTCCGACACTTGATACCCCTGCCCCAGAATCGCGTAAGACCGGTGTCGCCAACTGCCCGAGAGACAGAGATGCTGACCCTATCCTTGACGAGTTCGTGAATAGTGCGGTTGACCTTCCATAGTTTTGCGGATTCGTCTAGCTCAGCCATAGTGGAAGCAGCAGAAGTGTTTCAAGCTCCGACTTGTTGTGGCGGCAGTCTTTCTTCGTCGTGCAGTCACCCTTCGCGTCCCATCTGCGCCACCGTTTGCGCTCGTCTACGGTCATCTTGGTTGCGGACTGTCTCTAATGCCTCCTCATAATGATGCCCAGGCGGGGCCGTCTCGTCCGACGCCAACCTCATTAACATTGACTCCGGCGCTCATGGTAAAAACGATCGAGTTGCAATGCAGCGGAGCTCTCACTGACAGGAGATGCAGAGTAAGTTGAAACCGGCAAAGATCTTCAAAGGAGCGGTAGAACACGTCCCACCTCCAAGTCCTGGAAGTTTTCCGTCACGCAACACGAATATGGGACCAAGACATATTACTGGGATATGTTTTGATGATCGAGGAGACCAGTTGATTACGGCGTCTGAGGATGAATCGTTTCGTTTGTATAGCTGCAAAACTGGCAAGCGAGTCCCATTCGTATTTGCACCTTCTCTTGTGGCTGAATGAGTTTCCTCTTCCGTAGACATCTGAAGACTCTGCAGTCGAAGAAATACGGCGTCGATCTACCGCGGTTTACTCACAAGAACACTGCGATTATATACGCGTCGACTAAAGAGGACGATACGATCCGCTACCATTCCCTACACGACAACAGATATCTGCAGTATTTCAGGGGACACACGCAGCGCGTGGTCAGTCTGGAGATGTCACCGGTGGACGATGGGTTCATATCGGGATCCCTGGACAGAACAGTGCGCCTTTGGGACCTTAGAACTCCAAGCTGCCGTGGCCTGTTGAATCTGCCGTCTTCACCCGTGGTGGCATTCGATTGCGAGGGCCTTGTCTTTGCTGTTGCAGTCAATGACTATCAGCGGATCCTTCTCTACGATCCAGCCAACTTCGACAAGACACCATTCCTCGTCATAACTATGGATGATCCGACCCTTGCCCAGATCAGCTATCCTCCTCGCCCCATATTTATGACATCAATTTCTTTCTCTATGAACGCGAAATACATTCTGGTTGGCTGCTCAGGCGATGCGCATTACATCGTTGATGCGTTCGAAGGGCACCTGCTTGCAAAACTCGAGGGACACGTAGGTCTTGAACGGAGAAACCTCAATACTCCGCCAGGTATCACTCCTGTGCGAGGTTGTAGCGGGGAAGAAGTATCGTGGACACCAGACAGCAAGTTCGTACTCGGTGGCAGTCTGGACGGGAAGATATGTGTGTGGGACGTACAGAACCTCCCTGAAAAGTCCGGTGCTGTGGATCCCAAGAGCCCTCCCGTGCGGATTCAATCCCTTGCGACCTTGGAGGGCCATCCAGGGCCGTCGCGATGCGTCAGGTTCAACCCCCGTCTGGCGATGATGTGTTCCGCCGGATCCGAGCTCGTAAGGGTCAGAATTGCGCAGCAGCTTTATGGAGCTGACACGACTTTTAGGCATTTTGGCTGCCGGATCCGTCCGGCGACACGGAAGAGATTGCAAAGGAGCTTCTGAAGAAGCGTGGGTCGGGCATTTGATGGTTTGCAAATTAAAATCTTTCATGGGACAAATGCTTTTGTCGACTGCGCTGATAAACATGCTTTGTGAGCTCTTGTTGTTCATAAGTTGGACCCGACTGTGGTCAACAATTGATTTGGCCCTGACGCCTCGAGGCGACAGATGTCGTAAACCCCGACAAGCTGGTGTAGCAATCATACCTTATCTTCTTCCGGACCGTTCGCACTTGTTCGTAAGTATGAGACTCTGCGGAGCATGATCATCTCGTCGAACCGCAACGTGCCCGTTCCAAGGGATGATGCCTGGGATGTCATCGGTCAACATGGATACGAAATGGCTGAGGACCCTTGGCAGCGTGCTCGTAGTCAGTACCGTCCTGATCGCACTCTGATACTGACCTAAATCTAGCTTCGAATGTCCTGCATAATGGTCTTCCTACCATCGGTACCTGTCTGTGGCACGAAAGTCTAATGAGGACGCGTCTCGATCACGTGCCTTCTTCTCCGCCTTGCCCTAAAGTCGGTGTGCCCGACGTGGCAAGACAGTGAGTCCCCTCGGATTCTAATCCGGTACTTGGTTTTGGTTACTCGGTCTGCTGGACATTGGTTACTCGGTCAAAAATGCAGTTGCGCAATATCTTCCTGCTGGGTCTGCTGCAGCTTGCGGCGGTGTTGGTCTATGCATGTCCGTGAGGTCTCTATCGAAATGGGAGAGCTCAAACTCACGATCGGGTGTGCACTTCTTGGATATTGCAGCGCCGTTGGGTGACAGTGAGGAACCGCCTGTGCTCGCCATGGCAGTCTTCCCGGAGGACAATGTGTTCGGTCGTACGTCGAAGCTGTGTCTCGTTTCATGCTAGCTCCTGACCGAGGGTTTGTTGCGGATAGATGTGGTCAATGGAGAGAGGAACAAGATGGAGGTGTTTATTGAGAACACTTCGGACAAGAATGTCACGCTGCTGAGCATTGCGGGCTCGGTTCACCATGCGGAGACGAATGCCCTCATCAAGAACGTACGTTCAGCTTTGCAGCATCTTCGGCGATGGAGCCCTTACCGTTTCGCTCACTATCATACAAAGACCAGTGCTTTGACTTACGGCGTAAAATTGCTTGAGGGGACGAAGATCCAGCTACCCTACACATTCTACAGCGAGTGAGATCCTAGGCATTGTCGCGCGCTCGAATGGGCTTTTATATTGTGGGTATAGATTCAAGCCGGGGGACTTGAAGTTAAACATCTGGTTGGAACACATCGCGGATGTAATTATTGACAACACCGTCTTTGCCGCTCACGAGACTGACATGTGTAACAGGACAAGGTTTACCGTGTAACGGCGTATGATTCGATCGTCACAGTCGTTGAGCCTGAGATGTCGTGGTTCGACCTGAAAATGTAGGACTCTCTCAAGTTATTGAAGAGCCGATGGCTGATGCATGCTGCTTTCACAGGCTTTCTACTTACGCCATGGTCGCCGGGATCCTCGGTGCAGTGGGCTGGTTCGCGTACCAGACGTACGCACCTGCCCCCAAGAAGGCGCGGAAGCCGCGAGGAGAAGCGATCAGCGCGCCTGTCGGGACTGTCACAGCGACCGGGGCCGGAGGCTACCAGGAGGAGTGGATCCCTGAGCATCATTTGAAGAAGTCGAAGTCCAGGAAGGGCGGTGCTGCGAGCAGCGGGGATGAATTGAGTGGTGGGGAAACGAGCGGCACTGAGGGCAGGCGGAGGAAGGGGAGGAAGTGAGGCTGCATTACGACTGCGAATCTCGATCAAAAGTAGTTGAATGCAACTTAGTTTCTCATATTTATTCGCGACAAGGTTTCTTGGATAAGACTTGCTGTGACCTCCGTCAGTGGTATGAGTCGGACGACGGGTAGAGTTCGGTGCTCGGTGCTGCTATCGTTCGCAAGATTGCATTCTGTAGGACGCACCGGCCGCGTCAAGGCGCTGCTGCCCTGGCTGAATGGCGAGGCGTCCATGCCGGGCCCCACGCCAGGCACAGTGGCAGACAGAGCGTTATCGCTGTATCAAACATCGACTATCTTCAAACATCAACTATCTTATAGCCCTGGACCTGCCCGCCAATCGGTACTAAGTTTCGGAGTCAAGTGGAAATCAGATACGGGTCGACGCACCCTATTCTCCTTGAGCATTGTCGCGTACTTTTCTGCGAGCCATCTGCAGTTTTCCAGGTGGTTCACGCCCTCGCCCCTTTGACATTTCTTCAGCTCGTCGCGGATGATACGTGCTTCCATGGCTCGGATCCAGGACTCTCGCATATGTTCATCTCGAGATTTAAGTTTGGCTACAAGTCGGCATCATCGTTGCTGTCAGCGACAATGTCTGACTACAACAGTGTAAGCAGTATTCACCTTGGATTTCGGCGCGCTGGGCCTCGTCGACGGCCATGGCGGTCAATTAGCTGGAAGTGTATTGGCGTCTGTTTGCGGCTGGTTCCTGTACGAGCACAGCCACGATGGCTTGTGCCGCCCGATATTGCTCTTGATCTGCGCCCGTCTATCTCAAGCGATATGACCTGCTCCTCTTGCGGATGTGCCCTATTATATCAGACGCGGTCTGGATAGAATACCTCTGTCTGCACTTCAAATACCGACCACAATTATCTTCGTTACGGATCGAGCGGCCGACGAATGCCAGCAAGTGAACCAGCCGAGTATCATACTTGGCGGGCAGACACGTTATCAGTCGGCTCCCTGCCTATCGCACTGCCGCAAATTGACCCAGACACCACGCCCGAACGTCGCCCAAATATGCTCGGTCAGTCAGATGTAGGGAACCCTTATCCTCTTATCAGCTTCAGCCGACCGTAACTGTCTGAACTCTAGGCTTCTCTTGTTCCGCTGCCGCTGCATACGACTTGGCCGCGGTCTTTCAACGCCAATATTGAAGGTGTTGGCAGCTCGTGTCCAGGCGTAAACCTCGGCTGATTGACGCCAGGGGACAGAAGCAGACCGACGCCTTATCAAAGCCGCACTCGACATCGAAGCGATTGCACTCCGACACCGCAATTACCCCTTATCTCCTTGCAATCTGGACTCCCTAGCTGGGAAGCTTCCCGTGGTGCCCTAGATATGCTTCGAAAATGCTTCTCCACACGGAGATATAAAAAGCGCACTTGATAACAAGGGCGCTTCGTCTCCTCCGACCCGTGTGCTCTTCGGAATGGCTGACGTCCCTACGCTCGCCCTGGCTCAAACTAGCGACCACGACTCCTACGATGATAAAAAGTCGTCCAAGGACGGCGACGTCGTTAAGGATGTCAAGGATGCTTACAGCGACCTTGAGAAGACCGAGGTCATCGAAGTACCGCCTGAGGAGACAGACAATGTCGTTCAAGATGCGGCAGACATTGCCACTCAGGCAAGTATGTCTGTACAATGTGCCGAAGTATGATCTGAATGCTGGCACCGATAGATCCTGCATGTGGAAGACGATCCAACCCTGCCCGCCCTGACGTTCCGGTTCTGGTTTGTACGTACACACCGTACTGCTTCCTTGACTTTGGCTAATGCGTGGGTGCAGTTGGGTATTGGACTAGCGATGTTCGGTTCAGTCCTGTCCGAGATCTACTGGTGGAAGCCACAGAACGCAACTGTTTCGGCCCTCTTCCAGTTGATCATCTCCTACGTCCTTGGGAATGCCATAGCTCGTAAGTGCTTGCATCACCCGCCGCCCTATCTCGCCTCATCGTCTTCTCACCTCATGCAGAAATCATCCCTAGAAAGGGACTGTTCCGCTACCTCAACCCGGGACCGTTCAATATCAAAGAGCACGCTTGCATTGTAATCTTCTCGTCCACGGCGTCTACCACCGCAGATGCCATTAGCATTATTTCCACCTTAGACTTGTACTACGGTGTGACGCTGAATCCCGCTGTGGCGATCTTCCAAACCCTATCTAGTCAACTGCTAGTAAGTGGTCTGCTATGACGCATTATCTACTTTTGTATGGCTCATGGGCGTTTGACGTCGCTAGGGTTATGGTTTCGCAGGAATATTAAGAGTTCTGCTAGTCTGTGAGTCGAATTATGTTCTGTTGCGTGGTATATTTCACTGATATTCTTCTGTAAAGTCCCCACGTACGCGTTGTACCCCGCCACTGTGCCGCAAGTCAACTTGCGTAAGCACCCATCTATGTACTTGAGTTGGTGAGAAATATGTAACTGAGCCTATGCCTTGTCATAGTGCAAAGTATGCACGCCGGTAACTACCTTAGCAAGAAGAAGATGCGCTTCTTCTGGATCGTATTTACCGCCATCTTCTGCTGGGAGATCATACCGTGAGTTCCCCTCTGTAATTATGTCTAGCAGCTGGCTGATGAATCATGTAGCACATGGATGTTCCGTAAGTATTCTACAGCGTCATCGACTACTGCCGATTTGACTGATCCTGTCCATCAGCTCTTCTGACGGCATTCAGCATTGTGTGCCTTGCAGACCATGGCAGGCATGACTTTGTCAGGTATGCACCCAAAGGCGGCCGTTGCATCAAGCACATATACTCAATATTGCTTTGTGTAGGAACTTATTCGGTGCAGGCTCTTCCAACGAGGGTATTGGTTTCTTCTCCTTCGGATTTGACTGGTGTGTGGATCTCCGGCTTTGACGTTCTGGCGGAAATTAACCTAGCGGTGGCAGGACCCTCATCGCGCAAGGAAACCCTCTTTACTGGCCCCTGCAAACCCGTATGTCATTGTCCGTCTCGAGCTCGCATGTTCAGTCTCACTTATTTCACGCAGAGTTGTCCTCCTACCTGGGCATGTTCATAGGATACATCCTTCTCACTTCCGCATATGTGAGTCTGATGTTCATCTATGTTAACTACTGATTCGAGCATCTGCCCCAGTACTCGGATGTCTGGCAGGGCCGGGTACGGACAACTATCTTCTTCGCGGTTGATTTCCCCCGCTAACTGACTTGTTGTAGTCTCTCGGTCTTCCTTTTATGTCACAGTCTCTCTTCAATCGGAACGGTACTACTTACGATCAGACGTCGATTCTCAACGACAAGCAAGAGTTTGACCCCGAGAAATTTGCTAACGTTGGCCAGCCATGGTAGGCCGTACTAATTGCTGTTGCACATTGAGGATTGCATGGATGACCTGCGAACCAGGTTGACGACCACGTACGCTATTTCCCTCCTGTGCTACAACTTGGCAGTTGGGGCTAGTTTCTCGCATGTGCTGTTGTGGCACTGGAACGAGCTTAAGGTTTTTATCTCGGTGCCGTTCCATGCGATGTTATCTGATGTCTGCCTCCAGTCAGCGTTCTCCGGCTTCAAGTTCCTCACGAACGTCAGGGATGTCGATGATCCTCGTGGGTACTACGGTGTCATCTATTAGAAGCAGCTTCTGACGCAGGTTCGCCACAGATTTCGAGAGTACGCCATAGGTCCTTCATGGCCCAGGATGATTGCACTGACGACATGACAGAGATGAAGGTCTACCCCGAAGTGCCGCAATTGTGGTACATCGGCATTCTCTTGGGCTCTTTCGCAGTGGGGTGCGGTACCTTGTACACCCACACGAACTACTTGCCCGGGTGGTCTATGCTTGTCTTCGTCATTATCTGTGCGTACTGCGCTGTGTATAACGTCTTCTACCGGAATCTGACTATAGAATCAGCGTTCGTTATCACGACGTTCCTGGGCTTTGTCACCGCTGTTACGTGAGTTATACAAGGAGCATGGTACTGTTAACCATCTGACTTGGCTTGTAGTGGTTTCTCGCAGCCAACGGAAGGGTTGGTCCAGCTTATTGCTGCCTACGTACATCCCGGCAAGCCCGTTGCGAACATGTACGCCAGGCTTTATGGCTATAGCACAGGGTAATTATATATTGCTAGAGCACGGCATGGCACTTATTGACATTTCTCTCTCGTTAGCTTCCAGGCGCTTAATCTCCTGCAGGACCTCAAGCTTGGCCAGTACTGCAAGGTACGTAGCGTCTGCGCGGACTGAATAGAGTCATGCATGTCCTGACGTATATTGCGCTCAGATCCCACCTAGAGCCACGTTCACTGCTCAAATTGGGGGCACGGTCGTTGGTTCCATCATGAACTACGTCATGATGAAGAACATCATTAGCTCGCACAGGGCAGACCTGGTGGACCCAATTGGCACCCGTTTGTGGTCCGGATGGCATGCCCAGTCTTTCAACACCCAAGCGGTTACTTGGGGCGCTCTGGCTAAGCAGATGTACTCACCTGGCTCGACGTACTTCTGGGTTCCCATGGCTATTCTGATTGGCTTCATTGTGCCGTTCATCTTCTTCGGGCTGCATCAGGTCTTCGGCAAAAGGTACGTGCCATGCTGTGTTGGTGTACCATCGTACTAACTTGACGCGTAGGACCGGTATTTTCAAGTACATCCTCGTCCCGGTCGTTTGCAAGTGCGTTGACGAGACGAAACTGGACTGTATTTCTCTCATTCAACTTTTTTTCTAGCTACTTGGGATACCTGCCGTACTCCGTGAATGGCCAATGGTGGACATGCTACGTCATCGGAATCGCTTCCCAATGGTAAATATAATCCCCCATCATGTGAGCTGACCGGCTGACCGTTTATTCTAGGTGGGCTCGTACAAGGAGACCGCGCTGGTTCAAGAAGTAAGTTACTACAGTAAACCCTCCGAGCTGCCGGTCTGATCCATTCCCGGCAGGTACAACTACCTCATGAGCGCAGCTTTGGTGAGTCTCGCGTTCTTCCCGAATGAGGATGGGTTATTCATGACGAATCGCGATTGCGGGATACAGGATGGAGGTAGTCAGGTAAGCTGGTCTCTGCCTCATAGCAAACCTTCCATACTGACCAGGTCTTAGATCATCTTCTTCATCTTGAACTTCGCCGTCTTTGGCGCGAGCGGCAACGGTGTCGACTTCCCAGCTTGGGTACGTAGGGCCGCTTCACTATCGCATTCACGGTCTGACTCTGCCTTCCGTGCAGTGGGGAAATCCGTCGGCCGCCAGGTATGTTTTTGACCTTATTCTCCCAGGTCTCTGCTCACCAGGAACGCGATTTGATGTAGTGGATTGTCCGTCGACAGATGTAAGTCTACTGTATCATGATTGTCGTCAGATTTATTTTCTGTGTATGTGGAGCGCTGTAGTATTCGTATTCTGTGTTATAGAATTGTGGTTGGGTGCGGTTGTATCGCGTAGATTGCTGGATTTACTGCTTTCTGTACGCTGCGACAACGTCAATATTCGGGCACAAAGGAGGATCGCGAGCCACACCTATGGCAATTTGGATGTCTATTTACCAAACATTGGATCGGCAAATCCCGCTCAGCGTTGGGAAGAAGACACGTGACTGTGAGCCAATCCCGATCCTTCTTTTTCTTTTTCTATTTTGTGCAGATACATCAGTACTAGGGCACCTCAGGCAGGGCCAGATGTGTGACGTCATGACCTGCGAGGCCCTTTGTTGTGCAGGCAGGAAATGGCCTCCCAGGTTACATCCCGCAGATGT
>ML213514.1:0-45105 GCA_004369045.1 Heliocybe sulcata | reverse complement strand
CGAGTGCGCACTCAAAATGCTGTTGTGAAGTACGGCGGCTAGTACACGACCCGGCGCTTGATGCGCCACCAGTTCATCCCGAAATATCTAAGTAGATATAGGCATCCGGGATGGGTGTATCTCATTGAGGCAGTTGCACAACATTTTTCTATCCACTTCTCGATGTTCTACGACTGCGGGCTGAGCCAATATACAGTATATACATTCATCACTATCGCTATTCTGCTGCTCATTGGCTGAGCACCCACCACGGACATCTCCGAAGATGTCTCCGGTATATCCGGACGGTGCATCAACGATGCATGCCCGATGTCTCCCTCTTGATCCATAAAATCTGTATATATGTGCTATACTGTGTAGCTTAACTCAGCATACTAGAGACATATAAGTGGCAAGAAAACTGAGGGTTTCCCATCAATGCTTCACTAATGGCTCGGCAATGATGGATGATTCATGACATTAACTTCAGTCTCAGAAGGGAGCTGCCGGAGATGGCCTAGTCACCGCGTGTAGAGGGATGAGTTATAAAAAAGAACTCGGGATGTTTACCGGATACTGTAGCTACCAGACCAGATTTACAATGCAGACATCCACAGAGCATGCACGGAGCATCCGCAGATAGCAGTGGATCACGGCCAAATACAGGTAATCTATTTTAGGACTTTATAGGGAAACATCTTCGGGGATGTAACCTGGGAGGCCATTTCCTGCCTGCACAACAAAGGGCCTCGCAGGTCATGACGTCATACATCTGGCCCTGCCTGAGGTGTACTAGGGGCCAGCTGGATCAGAGCTTTAAAAAGAGCAACGATTTAAGTTTACCAGTACCTCCTAACGGCTAGAACAAGATGTATCGAGAACCCATTCTGCCCTTCTCAATCCCCGAAGCGTCGGTTTTCTGAAGATTCACATGCCTCTTCCGTCGAACTTGTTATGGCGGTCGCAGGCCGCTGTTTATAATGCCGATAGCTAGGCGCCCACGAGACGCGATATAAAGGCTCGCTTTCTTCTTCGACCTTACCATGTCCTATCCTGTGCAGTTTCCAGTGGGCGGCGAGCCGATCCTTACCTTGACGCACCGTTCGTACGCGCACCTGCATTCTCTCTAGATACCAGCACTCAAATATAGTGTCCTACAGCGTCAGCGTCTATCTGGATTATCGAGCTGCACAATGGAGACGACAGCCGATTGACGCAGCTGCTTGTGGACAAGTGCCTGAAGCCCGCGTTGGACGCGGTGGAGAGACATTGGCGAGAGGACAGGCGGAAGGCGATTGCGGCGAAGGATAAGGAGGGAGGGAATGGGGCGTTGATTATTGTGGGGAACACGACGCAGGACAAGTTCTTTAGCAATGGTGAGTGGCTCCTGGTATGTCCTAAGCTGCAAGGGCTGATGACTAGTGTGTAGGGCTCGACTTTGCTCGGATCAGCGGCGACTCTAACTTCTTCGCTAGTATGGTCACAGTCTGTACTTTGCTAAGCGAAAGCTAACGGCCTGTCAGACTCGTTCGACCCGCTGTTGAAGCGGATCCTTCTCTTCCCCAGTGAGTTTGCATCTGCCGACGCCATAAATGATCTGAATCACGATGCTGATGTGCAGTCCCCACCATCGCTGCCATCAATGGACACTGCTTTGCCGGGGGTATGATGCTCAGCCTCGCGTGTGACTACCGCGTTATGACAGATGCCAGCAAAAGGAACGCGTGGATGTCCATGAATGAAGTACGTGGTCGTTTCAACTCCTCATTCTCAGTCATGCTGAGCAGAGTGCGCGCGCTAGGTACATTTTGGTGCACCATGGCCTCACTCCTTTGCTAGTCTTTTGCGAGCCAAGGTGGCGAGTGTGCAGCTACAACGGAAGATTGCCTTGGAAGGACACCGGTTTACGCCTGCAGAGGCGCGCGATGCTGGACTCGTTGACTATCTCGTCCCGGGCAATACAGCGGCGGTACTGAAGGCAGCACAGGATGTCGCTGAACGTGTCTCACCCCTCGCCAAGACGGGTGTGTTTGGCTTGATCAAGGTTCGTCTCTGGATACGTTGCTTCTTGCGGGAATGTTAACCAGGGACGCCATTGCCAGACTGATCTCTACAGGAATGCGGCGGAAAATATTGACCGCCAGCTAAGGTTTGTGAACGCCGAGATAGATGACACTGCGGCCAAGGCGCGACTGTGATTGTTTGATCACGAGTATTTCGGAGTCCGCTGTCCGTGGGTCAATATTGCGCATGGCAGTTTCTGTCCATCACATTATGTACGATAGTATTTCGGAGGTCGCGGGCAGAGATTGATACCGCAGAGAAGTGAATCAGATTCGAGTCTCCATCTTCCGGCCTGCTCGACCAATGGAAAGGCTATGAGAGCGAGGTTAATGACCAATATGGTCTCGTGTAGCCGGACTTCCTGATCGTTGGTAGCCTTGGTCGCCACGGCCTTGACCGTGACTGCCAGGGACCGCTTAAACCGCCGGCATGAGCAGTGTGGCTCGCGCTGCTATGCGTTTCGTTCAAAGAATTATATAGGGCAATGCAGACGCTGGTACTGCTTATACGTATTCTGTCCAAGGCCCTGCACACAGTATACCTCTTTGGAAGGACAATGGAGGGAACACTGGGCTGTTGCAGTAGGTTGCCAACCATGGCATCGGCCCCTTTTAGCCCATACTTGGCAACAAGGAAGCACGCGGCCGGCCAACGGCTTCCGCAGCAACGGTATAAAACAAAGTGCTCCCTTCGCGAAATGAAGCCATCCCTCGTCACCTTCAGCTGTTTCTCTCGAGGCCGGGTCCTTGATTTCTCTTTCCTTTTTCTTCCCTTTCTTGCTTCAGCGGACTCTCTTTTCTCGGCTTGAAGTCTTTAGGCACCTTCGGAACACACACTAAATACAAGTGCAGGCACCATGCAGCTCGGACTCTCGTTTTCTCTGCTTCTGGCAAGCTTACTCGTCGCGCTGTCCTCGACAGAGGTCAATGCAGTTCCCGTGAAGCGCAATGGTGGGATCATCACGCTCCCGCTCAAGCGCGTCCACCAGGCCCGCGATGACCTCCACCCGCAGATTGTACGCATCACTACACATGTTCAGGGGCACGTCTAACAGAAGTCATCTCCATAGCTGTTGCAACAGCACATCAATCGCAGTCACCGCCGCTTGGCGCGTATGACCGGCCGTGCTGAGCCTAACACTACCGAGCTGCACGCCGCCCTGCAGAAGAGGATGTACCTCCTCCCGTATGGCCCCGGCTCGAAGCGGCCCACCAAGCGCTACGACAGACACGGTGTCGCTGATGCCAAGGCCAAGATGATGGCGGGCATGACCAACGGGGCTGTGGACGTCAATGAGGCCGTCTCGACGGGTAACAACAGGAAGGCGAAAGGTAACAAGGCGTAAGTTCATTGTTCCGTATATCTATTCTTGGAATGGCAGCTGAAGAGAGTTCGGGTAATAGTAAAGGGTCGTCCAGCGGCTCGGCTGCGGGGGCGTCTGCGACCGGCGCTGGGTTCAGCGAGGTTGCACTGCAGGCGTTGATCAACGGCGGCTTGACGGACGGGAATACTCCCACCGTGCAGGACTCGCTTGCGCTTGACATTGAGGCGAACGACGTCGGATACATCGCCACGGTCCAGATGGGAACCCCTGCCCAGGACTTCAAGCTCTTGATGGACTCTGGTTCAGCCGATCTCTGGGTTGGATCGGAGCAGTGCCAGTCGACTGCTGGTGGCGGATGTGTAAGTCATTTGAACCATTACAGTTGTCGTTAGCCGCTAAAACTGTTGCTTCCAGGGCAACCACACCTTCCTTGGGTCTAAGAGCTCTTCCTCGTTCAAGGACACTGGCAAACCCTTCCAGGTCACTTACGGAAGCGGTGCCGTTGCTGGTAACATCATTACAGACAACATCGCCATCGCTGGTCTCGCTCTCAATGCGCACACCTTTGGTGTCGCTACCCAGGAAACCCCGGATTTCTCCAGCAACCAGGTGCCATTCGACGGTTTGATGGGTTTGGCTCAGTCGGTAAGTTACGTCATCGTTGAAATATGTGGTGTGTCTAATTGCCTTTCGCTATAGACCCTGTCTGAGCAGCAGACTCTCACTCCCGTCGAGTCCCTTGCCAAGGCCGGCCTCATCGGTGATGCGATCACTTCGTACAAGATCTCCCGTCTCCAGGACCAGAAGAATGACGGTGAGATCAGCTTCGGCGGTATCGACGCTGCGAAGATCCAGCAAAACACCCTGACCACGTTCGACAACGTCAACACGCAGGGCTTCTGGGAGGGCGCGATGGACGCGATCACGGCTGACGGCAAGGACCTCGGTCTCACCGGCCGCACTGCTATCCTCGACACCGGCACCACCCTTATCATCGCTCCCCCTGCTGACGCTACGGCGGTCCACCAGGCGATCCCCGGTGCCAAGTCGGACGGCCAGGGCGGGTTCACGATCCCTTGCACGACGACCACGAGCCTCGCGCTGTCCTTCGGCGGAACCTCATTCGCTATTGACCCTCGTGACCTGGCCTTCCAGCCGGTCGACGCCAACGACTTGACCGGTGACTGTGTGTCTGGTATCTCTTCCGGCCAGATTGGTGGCGCTCAGGAGTGGCTGGTGAGTAACAGAATATACGCTATTGGTGCGGAGCGTATACTGATGTGGTTCGATATAGGTCGGAGATGTGTTCCTCAAGAACGCGTACTTCTCGACGGATGTGACGAACAACCAGATCTCGCTGGCTAAGTTTGCTTAGGCCCGCGTGGTCCCCCCTGCCTGTTGGAGGCGATCAGTCCTTCTGCTTTGATCTACGCTCGCTTCATTTAGTCCAATGTGTTGTACGCTGTGCTGCTGTTTGGTGTTCTAGTTTAGCTTCCGGGAATCTGAGGTCAACCGGTCAAGTCGGAAAGGGAATGCTGGACATTGTTCCGTTGCCGTGTGCCGTTTGTAAGCTAGTGCTGAACGCGGTTGTTATGAGTTATAAGAGGAAAGTTTCTCTATGTGCGGCTGTTGTAGGTGCCTGTATGCCTGCCATACGGATTGCTGGAAGAGATACGGATACGGAGGACGTGACTGGATGGACGTCACGGGATGCTGATGTAAGAGTCGGCCGAAAGCAGGTACGGGGAATGCCGTGGATAATCCATTAATTGCAGCATACAAAAAGTTCCAATGACTCGAATTCACCACACTTTTCTTCCTCCTCGACCTTCTTCCCCTCGCCAAAATGTGCCCCTGCCAGAACGGAGACAGCGCACCCAATGATCCCAGCCAGATGGTCGCCATCGAGCTCGGCGAGACATCCAGAGTCAACGGCGTCAACGGCCACTCTAACGGTGCTCAGGCATCTGCCCCGCCCCCGACCCGCCACAATCCCTACGCACCCCGTGCATCTGATTTCCTGAACAACGTCTCCAACTTCAAGATCATCGAGTCGACTCTACGAGGTGTGCTTTTCATCGCCATGTGACGTCACTGATTAGCGGGATCTAACCGCTATACGCAGAGGGCGAGCAGTTCGCCAACGCCTTCTTCGACACCAAGACCAAAATCGCCATTGCCAGGGCCCTCGATGCGTTCGGCGTCGAGTATCTTGAGCTCACGTCCCCCGCCGCGTCCGAGCAGTCCCGCGCCGACTGCGAGGCCATCTGCAAGCTCGGGCTGAAGGCCAAGATACTCACGCACATTCGGTGTCACATGGACGACGCGCGCATTGCCGTCGAGACAGGTGTCGACGGTGTCGACGTCGTCATCGGCACCTCGTCGTTCCTCCGCGAGTTCTCGCACGGCAAGGATATGGCCTATATCACCAAGACCGCCATCGAGGTCATCAACTTTGTCAAGAGCAAGGGCATCGAGGTCCGCTTCTCCACGGAGGACTCCTTCCGCTCCGACCTCGTCGATCTCCTGTCAATATACCAGACCGTCGACAAGATCGGGGTGAACAGGGTTGGTATCGCGGACACGGTTGGCTGTGCGAACCCCAGACAGGTCTACGACCTCATTCGTACATTGCGGAGTGTCGTGAGCTGCGATATCGAGGTGCACCTGCATAACGACACCGGTATGGGTATTGCGAACGCTTATTGCGCGCTCGAGGCTGGTGCTACGCACATCGATACTTGTCAGTATAATCGTTATTTGTCCCTTTGACGCAACCTTTATCTGATACAACCCACAGCCGTCCTCGGTATCGGCGAGCGTGTCGGCATCACCCCTCTTGGTGGCCTCGTCGCTTGCCTCTACGCAGCAAATCCCGAGTATGTCAAGGCTAAGTACAACCTTCCTATGCTCCGCGAGATCGAGAATTTGGTCGCTGAGGCCGTCGAGGTCAACGTGCCCTTCATGAACCCCATCACGTATGTTGTTCATCATACACGGGGTTTGATTTTTATATTGACTGGATATATCGCAGCGGCTACTGTGCGTTCACGCACAAGGCTGGTATCCATGCCAAGGCCATCCTCAATAACCCCAGTACATACGAGATCCTGAAGCCCGAGGACTTTGGTTTGACGCGTTACGTCTCGATTGGGTGGGTTAGGGTTCCGTACTCTCATGGCGACTTCTGCTTACCTTCCTTGCTTGTAGTCACCGGCTGACGGGCTGGAACGCTGTCAAGTCGCGCGTGGAGCAGCTTGGGCTGAAGCTCACCGACGACCAGGTGCGTCTGCCTGACTGCTGATCGCGGGCTTGTGGACTGATATATGCGCTGCACTATAGATCAAGGACGCGACTGCGAAGATCAAGGAGCTGGCGGACGTGCGCACGCAGTCGATGGACGATGTGGATTCGTTGCTGCGCATATATCACTCTGGGATACAGAGTGGGGAGCTGGAGGTTGGGCAGAAGGAGGCGCTTGATATGCTGTTAAAGAAGCATCGGGAGGAGAGCCATATGAATGGTGTAACTGCATAGAGGCTCCGTGATGCTTGGATTGTGGATGTGGGATAGCTGGCAGTCTAAAAGATCCTTAGCGGGATGGTCGCGAATGATGTATCATTATCTGTATTTTGTTTAGTGCTTTGTGGTGATGGGCGGGTGAATAGATCTGAGGATGATCAAAGCTGGATGGTTGTATGGAGGTGGTGCTTAATGCTCAGAGGACGGCTTGTGACTTGTGGCGCTCTGCCACGTCTTCCAGAGGACAAGATCCGACTAAGTCAGAGCCGCTGTAAACGTATCATTCCATCGCACAATCAGGAAGTCCTTGCCCTACGTCTGTACGATAGACGCGCTCGAAGACTGAAGTGATGGAATTGTCTATTGGCTGGCCCGATGTCCTACTAGTATACTGACTGTTCTGGTATATAATTACGGGACGTCAAAGGCGGCCTGAAAGGCTGAAAGGCACGGAATGCGAACGCAAGCATTAAATAATTTGTCAATGCCTTTCAGCGCAGAATTCAGAAAAGAGCCAGGCTTACGCCGGGCTTGTTACAGTGTACGATATCCTAGCCGCCCAGCCTTTCCCAGCCGGTGCGGTGGCAATTGACAAGTATCGGTGCCAGAGCGCTTCATCTTAGGCAGGTTTATACAGTGCCAAGGGCAGTTGACTAGTAAATGTTCTCATTGGAGTCAAGATTGCTGAGTACCGTGCCCGCACCACTATCTGTTCCTCGGAGCAGCGCGGTGGTATCCCCTTCTTCTCCAAGAGGGGCATCTTGACAAAGGAAGAATACAACGACCCTATGTCATGTGGCCGACGACACGTCTATTGCACGATACAGCGAAAACTAGAAGATACAGGTGTTCCAAGCAAATATGCAAAATGCGGGAATACGATACAAATGGTATGATATGGATATGTGTACTGGCATACATTACAGTACAGACGCCTGGCTGCAGTAATAAGATAGATTGAGCGGCAGAAGAACTGTCCGTGGTTCTCTCAAGCGGTATGACTGGGCGTGTGCAAGGTTCAACATGAAATCCCAAGTTCTTTGAACATATGGTCGAGCGTCTTGAAAGCGACGGGCTTCACAAGGCTGACGGAAGGTTCGGGTAAGACTATGAATGAGGACAGTCGTGGCCAGCACTTACTATCCATCAACGCCGGCTTCGAAAGCCCTCCGTTTGTCTTCCAGAGACGACATGCCAGTTAGAGCCAATATCCGAGCTGGGCGGGCATCGGCTTCTGAGCCTGACGGAGCCTTCGATCGCGCGGCCTCGATCTGACGAATTTCTGCTGTCGCTCCGATACCTGGCGTACTATGAGACAGCCGCGCATGTAATCAATTAACGGACTTACCATCCAGCACAGGCATCGATAGATCGATGAGGACAACACTGCAAAGAGCCATGGCAAGTAAGCGCTGAAGCTCTGACGCTCTCAAGAAATGACGACGGGTGACATACTCAAAATGGCCCCCCGATTCGAAGACGCGAACACCGTCGCGTCCGTCAACCGCATCCCGGTACTCATAGCCCTGCGGTGATCATAAGGTAAACTTTCTCTACTGCCATTAAAACGGGCTGACCTTCGTTTTCAACCATTTCACACTGAACAAGACGCGCCAGTCAGCTGCGTGATCGTATGAAGACTTCCGATGGCTTACAGTAGATTTCGGAGGATGCTGTTATCTTCTACGACAAGAACCCGGATCCTATCCGCCGCAACGGTGCCAACGGAAGATTTCAGAAGCGTACCACAGTTCCCTATGGCAATAGTAGGATTTGACGTCTCGTGCCCCTCATCGCCACTTGGTAGCGGCGATATTGGATCATCCGACGGTGTAGCCTCAGGTTCGTCAACCATGGGTGGACTCCGCACCGTAGCAAGGGGGTGAACCGTGTTGGCTCGATTACCTAGGGGAGGTCTTGGCATTGTATGGGATCGTCTCCGAGCCTCTTCTGAATTTCGCCGTGGCAAGCTACTATAGGGAGAGATCGGGTTTAGCATAGCGTCTTGGTTTGTTTGCTCGAGTACTGATACGATGTCTTGATCTTCGAGTTCCCGGGGCTGTTCCGCAATGTTAAGCGCCTGAAGACACAACTTGAGAGCCAGATACAGCCGTGAGGGCCCCCCAGGCTTGTAGACCAATCGACAGAAGCCGCCCAGTTGTCCATAATGCCCGACAACTGCCATCAGCTGCGGGTCCCCTCGGCTTGACGAGAGTACAATGAAGGCACGGCTGGTATCTCTCCGTCTGGTAGCTGAGATGACGGGGGACAGATCCTCGTTGAGTATGACAATATCGCCGTACTGTGGTGCGCCGTCCGCTTGCAACTCGAATCCCCACCATGAGACAATATAAGTTGACAAGACACTGCGTAACAGTTGTGTTCCTCTGTGAGAGCCGCCAAAACCGACGAGAGATATCTTTCTCCTGGTGTCATTGTCGGAGGCGGGGAAGTCTGGATGTGCAGTCACAGCAGGGTTACGGTCCTCCACCACTTCGGTCTTGAACGTGATCTTGATTTCCGTCCCGACACCTTCGGCACTCCAGACGTCAATATTGCCATCGAAACTAGGCGATCGGACTATACTGTTCACGATCGCCAGACCGAGTCCAGTTCCAGTCTGTAGGGGGTTTTCTTGGGAGAAGGGGTGAAAGAGTTGGTTCTGGATGAGATCGTCAGTAAACGAGCGCTTTTACGCGTTCCCTATAAGACTCGCCTTTAGGAAATTCTGGCTAATTCCTTTGCCTGTATCGGAAACGGACAGCTCAACCTTGACCGTGTTATCTGAGAGCTGAGCAATCTGACGGAGTACCACATGGACATATCCATCCTACACGAAGTATGAGTTCATTTGTCCTCAATCAGTCAGTACAACACACCGTAGTGAATTTCAGACTATTCCCGAATATATTCATGAGGACACGGCGGAGCCCCCCCTTCTCACATTTAAGAGTCCAACCCTACATCGAGGATCAACAGAAGCGCCAAGTGATAGAATTGACCTCAAGAAACATACCGATGAACGTTTGCCAATATCAATAACTGTCTCAACATAGCCGGCGGTGACGGGGGCTTGGGCGTCGGGAACGGCCTGCCCGTCATCCGTCTTTGGTGGCGAGTAAACGCTGCCAATTTCAGAGTCTACCAAGGACGCCATCCGGGCCTTGTAGCCAATCCAGCACCCTTCTACAGCTTCTTCAACAAGGGACATGACATCCACCCTAAAGATCGTCAACAACAAAGAACACCCCATATATGCGTCTCACATACTTGGCCTGCGGAATAACGTTCTCAACACCGCCGCCTTGAGTGTTACCACTAAGCTTGGTAAAGTCCAGAACGTGATTGACGGTTTCGACGAGTGATGTGCCACATGCCCTAACTGTTTGCAGGAAAGACACTTGACTGTGATTAAGAGGCGAATCGGCCAACAGTTCCGCTGCAGCCAAGATCTAGGAGCTGTCAGCGTAGGTTCAAAGGACGAGAAACAAAATATATACTCCGTGTAGGGGCGTTCGTAGCTCATGTGAGATGCTAATCGCAGATCAGAGATGCATACACAGACAGGACTAAAAGCAAATTACATACTTCGAGATAAACAAGCTCTTAGCCTTGTCAGCCAAGATCATTCTGCGCTTTAATACAGCGGACAAGATGATAACGCCTAACTGACGGATGAATGATGAAACAACAAGCTATAAGGAAGGACTGACCGATAGCCCTGAGATACGACAGTTCATGACCCTCCAACTGATCCATGGCATACTAAATCAGCAATTTTAGACTGTAAAGAGCCAACGATGCTTACATATCGTCTCTTGGGCTCTGACGTGGTGTAGGCGCACAGTAGAGCAAACGGTCTCTTGTCAATATTGAAGATCGGGACAGCTGATGCCCAACATAAGCGCCACAGCCAAGGAAGCGGGGAAGCAAGTACGTACTGAGCGCATACTGTATTCGGCCCGAAAGGAATGCGCGGAGGGGAGGAGGTGCAATGCCATCCGATATCTTCCCATCCGGATATCTGCTGAAGAAATCCGACAGCTGCGTATACTCAGGAGCGGACAGTTGGTGATGCGTCGCTCCCGTCTGAGACTCAGCGCTGTATGATACGACAGATACGGAAGCCTCAGCGCTCATCGTTTCTAGCACTTCGCAATGCGACACATCCATCACAGTCGCATGCTCGACATCCAGCGTGCGTTTGACCAGCTTGGCTGCGCGCTCGTAGATCTTCTCCATGGACTGGGCCCCAAAGAGCTCATTGGGCGAGTCATGGCTTTCATTTTCGATCTCCAGGCACTCTCGAGTGAAATGCTCCATCTGCATGTTGTCAGACCATGCAAGCCTGATATATATGTATTAGGCACACTCACAGAGTGTTGAATCCGATCCCGAATCCTGAGTTGGATCTGGGGGTCACACGATCAGAGATGATACATTCGATTTTTGAGGTGCGCACCTTGTCTCTCCAGAGTTCCATCTCTCGCATAGCGATAGCCTAGTATAGTTAGGTCAATTCACGTTTTATATAGCCAGCATGGAGCTCACCGCGAACTCCTTCAACGTATGCCTCTGCCGGGGACTAAAATCTCGGTGCGGTATATCGTCCATTAGAGACAGCGTTCCGATATTATACCCATCCTGCGTCCGTAATGGAGCTCCGGCGTAAAACTTCGCATTTGGATGACTGTTGACAAGGGGCTATAGCGTCCTTTAGTATCCGCAATCACTCTCATGGAAGTTGCATTACATTCTGAGCGAATCGCCAGTCCTGCGTGGTATCCAACACAACTGTCGGCTCGTCGCCCCTGCGTTACGATCGTAAGTCTCAACGTCAACACTGGTGCATGTATACGGACCGCTGCAGAATGGTATGGGCGCCGAAGCTCATCGGTCTCGGGTAGAACTCCCGTTTCCCGATGCCCGCTGTCACAGATTAGTATCCGTATACGGAAGCCGGAACCAGAGGTAATAAACAGCTTACATTCCGACTTGATCCATCTGTCCGCGCATACACATTCATACAATCATTCTTCTCATGGATCGTCAGAACACTCACAAGTCGTTCCCGTCAACTAAGCACAATGCAACAATCTTCGTGCTAAAAACCAATTTCGCAAGATGCACGATGCGATCAAAGTTCGCGTCGCTTTTGGTATCCCAAATGTTGAATCTGCACGATACGAGCACGCAGGAAGGATCAGTCCCTTTTGATCTTGATGACGTTTGAATCTAAGTACTTACTGGTATAGCGCTCGCCGCCGCTCTAGCTCATCCGGAGGATTCGGAGGCGCGAGATAGCCCAGCTCCTCGAACATGCGCTCTTCACGCGCAGCTCGGCCAGCCTTACCCGGGATGCCATCTGAAGCCACTCTTGCAGAGCGCAGAGACATATCATATGCATTAGGCAGTGGCGTCGAGGTCTGCCGCGCTAAGCAGAGTCGCCTCGGAACGGCAGGGACTGTCACGACTCCTAGAAGCTGAGGTGCAGGCTCGGACGGTCGTCGTTCGAATGGAACGAGTGGCCTCGCATGCGACAGCGAACTAGTCCGCAACGGCTTCGCTTTCTCCTCAATATTTTCGATACCTACGGGGCCGAAGTAATCGCTATCCTCAGCCAGATGCGGCTTGACAGGAGCAGTCGCAGGGGGGAGATGATTTAGTGTGAATGTCAGACCATGATTGTCGTGCTGTATGTCCGACTGGGTGCTTTCCGGCACAGGAGGAGATGGTGATGAGTTCGAAGGGTACGACTGATCAGTTTCGTCCACGTCCTGGGTACCCTGCCAGAAGCTGCCTAACCGGCTCTTGCGAGCCTCTCCTGCTGTGGTAAGACGCGTGGGCGCGTCCAATGGATGTGATCCAGGAATGATGGCATTCACGCCCCGTAAAGGGTCTGTTAATTCGTGCTCTGGGGAGGGCAGTGCGAGCGGAGCTAATGAGATTCTGGCAGCAGCCAGACGCATGGTCGCCGTATGCGTAGCAATCTCCGGGCTTAACATCGGTGGTCTATCCGAGGCACTGGACGGCATTAGAGCACGGAAGTCCGCAAAGGAGTTACGTAGCCGGTTAGTCGGTAGGTTGATGGTGAGCGGTGCAGAAAAGCGGGCCTTCGGGGGAGGTACCGGTGGCTCCACTGCACTGCTGAAAATGGAAGCAGAAGGTTGGGGTGCTGTAGACTGACTTGAAATAGTTTCTACGGATTCGTCACTACGTGACGATTGCAGACCCATGTTTGGCGGAGTACCGCTCGTAGACCCTGGGGATGTCTGCAAGCTCGTGCCTACTGTATCAAGTTCTGAAGAGTTCATAAACCGCCAGTCGGCATACGATTGTGTATCTCGTTGCTGTTGCTCACCAGGCTCAGGAGCTGAAGCGTCAGCGGACGTAGACCTCTGCAAATCGAGACCAAGACTTATCCGAGAGGAAGAAGGCTCGGATGGTGTGGAAAAGTGGGCGGAGAATCGAGAACGCGGAGGTCTTGGCGTGCGGTGAGGATCCCACCTACCCGTGGCGTATGCTTCAATGAAGGTCGCCCAATCGTAATCGGCCTCCATCATGTCATTCGCAGACCTAGCATCATCAAAAGGGTCATTGTGTTCCTCCGAGGCGGATGTCGAAGGGTCGAAGGGAGATGGAAGCCATCCTGGCACGCACGATGAACGCAGGCGGCGAAAGTGGGAAGGAGTAACATACCTAGGTCTGACTGATGATTATCCTCCGAACCGGCTCGCCGATCAGATTCTCCGTCCTGACTTGAAACATCTGCTTCAAGAATGGCCTCTTGCGCTATCAGTGGAGCATTTATGTCGGACCGAAAAGAATCATTCTGGATGTGCCTGCGCGCTTCGCTCGCTGCAAGAGTGGCCCTGATCAGTGACGGCAGCACAGTAGACTGTCCTTCGGCGCTGGACGCTGTCGAGGGTCGTGCAGGACGTTTTCCCTCTCGCCTGGACGGAACAGGTAGTACTGGAGAAGAGATAACCGATTGAGAAAGGGCCATTTGTCGCGGTGAAAGAGACAAATCATTGGGGACAAATGCGAGATTTGGAGGGTTTACATCGACGGCATCCGTGGTGGGCTTATTGGCCATCGATCCTGAGCGCAGCGCGTATTCCGAAAGGCACCAGTCCTAGGCGAAATAACCAGAGGAAATTCCAGCGGAAATGAGAGGCCCAGTAATTCGCGGGATAAGACAGGATGCAGAGATAAGCATGCAGAAAATAAACAGAAATAGCCGGGAGAATATTCGACACAGCAGGCAACAAGCAGGACGCGGATCCACTCAGTGCAACAGCTCCTCCTCCACCTTCGGCACTTCCCGGTACAATGACATAACTCTCGGCCCAAGGTCCACCCCAAGTCCCCGGCTCCGAATCAATTCAACAGGACTTCCTGGTGGCGGTGCAGCAATGGTGAGCCACATCGGGTCCAACCGGGTCCAACCGGCTCCGTCAGGGTCAGGCAAGGTCGAGAGCAAGTACTAGTAGAGGTCTAGTAGAGGTCTATCATTACACCAGGTTCGCGTACTAGACGTCCCCGATTATTAACATGCTCCACATATACAGCGGTAGAGTAAGATTGTCATTCTGTAAAGACAGCGCTTCCAGCACCGAGGACAGCGCCGCTATCGCCCCGTACCGCAGAATCTTCAGGAACAATCGATCAGTGCTGTGCTGAGCGACGGAGGAGGATACGCACCGAAAAGTGCTCAGTCAAGCAGAGCATTTGCAACAGCCATGCGCAGAAGACGACCGATACCGTGAAGCCAGCGCTCCCTTCCAGTGTCTTCGGCGTAGTGGCGGACCATCTGTGTCTGCCAAACCGCTTACCCACGATAGACGCCTACGTTGTTACGATCAACAAACCCAACTCTAACCTTATCGGAAACATCGCTTACCATAGCATCACCGACCCCTAGGACAAGAATTCCAGTGAAGCCAAGCAACCGAGTCGGCCTGACAAAGTGAGATGAACCACAGATATTATAGCGGTCAATAAACCTTACCCTTCCAACCAAACAGAGCCCGCGCATCCTGTTAACAAGTAGAAATGGCTAAGAATCGCAGTACCGCTATCCTTATGATCCAAGAACTCGTTCATAAACAGATGCACGGCCGCCCCGAACGGGTACAATGCGAAGAAGCGAACGTATTCTGCAAACGTGAACAATGCAAAGGCAGCACTGAACGCGATGTGGGTAAAGGCAGGCTGAACAAAATAATGAATGTCCATTGTTCCACGGAGGAGCTACGATTGTTCTTACATCAAATGCGACCCCAGGCAAGAACATGGCGACAGCAAGGACATGGAAGCTCTTGCGCCTCGCGTTCAGGCTCAACGTCGGTACACGCTTGTCCGCAGCATCCAGGAAGTCCGTGGCAGCGCTAGATACTTGAGCGCCATTCGGAAAGTTGGGCAAGTTGGGCAGCGTCGCGAACGACCGTCCCCCGCTAGACGGCGGCATCGTAGGAGTACTTATTTCGGACGGCGCAGACACGTCGAGGGAGTTGGGAACCACGAACGACTCTGCGTTACCTGTCGATGGGTTCATAGACCGATAGCGCCTAGACCTGCTTAATTGTCGGCTCCATGTACCCACGCTGATTGAACCAAGCAAGCCCCAGTAGGCAAGCAGAACCGGCCGACTCCATTTTCTGCGACCCTGAAGGAGCCAAAAAATAACGTAGAGCCACGGATCCCGGTTTCCCAGACACCAACGAGTCCACATGCCAATAAGTCCACCGATGATAAGAACCGCTCCTCCGTAGAAGCCCAATGCTAGAGATCGCCGGAAACCTATACGTTCCTGCCGAACGCGGAGTCGCCGGACCGACTGTGAAGCTATACGTCGGGAGAGCACCAAGAGAGGGCACAGGAGGAAGCCGGTCAGCAGGGAGCCGGCGATCAGGGCAATCTGGTATATGAGCAGGGGCGTCGGGAGACGGTATGTCTTAATATACGGCGTAGTCAACGGCCAAATCTGCGGAGTCTTAGGACTGCTGAAGAGAAAATTGACGAGACAGACGCACTCTAGCTATAGTCAAATTTACCATCTCCATGAATAGTGCTGTTGCGCCGAACGACACAAGGCCTAACTCGCCGAGGGTAAAGCTCCGATGGGCTAGGCGTACGGAGATATACATAGCGAATTGATAAAAGAGTGACGCGACAGCCACCTCGAAGTAATTCAAGTCTGGAGACGACGGTGGTCAGGACGAAGCGCGAAAGACAAGTTGAGAGCAATGCGCACGCTGCCAGATCGGAGAACCTCCATCCGCCAAAAGGGCCCGTACGACCAGCAGCGCCATAGTCGTGCTGAATGTGAACAGTACGTACAACCACCATTTCCGCCCCTCGCTTCTGGGCACGGATCTCCGCTCGCCTTCGGGTTTTCCTACACCCTGTGAAGCACGGTATTCGGCCCACCACGAAGCGGACGCGTGAATCAGAAGGATCGTCGAACATAGGGTCGCTAGATTGACAGCGTTGAGACGCGAGACAAGAAGGGCTTCCTCAGCGCTGCCAGGGTATAAAACATTTTTTAGGGCGAGCGGAGGCTCGACCAGCCATGTCGAAGGCAACGTGGTTCCGAAGTCGCCGGGCTGGCGTGATATCTTCACAGACGAGTACAACATGGCAGAAGCCGCAAGTGGACCTAGAATGAGGGCTGTGCAGATGCCGTCATCCGAGGCCTCTCTAGACCAGCCTTTTAGACCCCCGTTTCTCAGCATCGCGACACCTGAACACGCACCTGTAGTTCTTTGGAACAGTCATCCATACAAAGGTAGAATATTCTTTCCTTGGTATGTTTACGCCTCGCTTGTTTTCTCGCGAATCGGTAGGACGTGGGGAGGAAGGGCGGTTAGTTTGTAGGGGAGCTTCTCGGGGCTGAAGCGGATCGGAAGGAGGTTGCTCAGCGGTCGTGTGGCCCCAGATCAAATATGTCACGGATGCCATGATGAGAAGTTGAAGTTCTGTAAATATTAGCGTAAATATTATGTTGCGACACCAAAACGTGCGGGATGGAGACCTGTGGAGACTGGCAAATCTATGCCGGAAGGAAGCTGTTCAAGTGATAGTTTCTGGGTAATGTACGCTAGGGACGCGGCGAGCAAGAAGCATTCACCCGCCTTCCTCGCGTCCAGCGACATTGTCCAGATAGTCGCCGAGAAAGGTACGCGGAATGTAAGTTCGATCGTCACGGGCAAAAGGTATTCAAAGACCCGGCGAGTACGGAAGCCCGATAACGGGGAAGATATCCTTGGTATTTCGGCGGCATTTGCAGAGGAGGTGCGCGGCATGGGGGAACGGGAACGCGTGAATGAAAACCTACGGATTGGGCGGAGTCCGTCAGGGTTTGTGTCCATAAGCTGCGAAACGTCTGTCCCGTTCCGTGAGACAGTAGACAATCTATTCGGAAAGCTTGCTGCGCCAAATGTACGTCCGCGAGAACTGGATTCATCTTCGACGTCCGTAAAGTCTTCTTCGTTTGACGCAGCCGACCCTGAGCTGCGACGAGTCAGCCAAAGAACCCGAAGCATGAGACGTACGTACTTGGATGAGCCAGCTTGGTAACTTGTGCTCCAGTCTAACGAGGCAGACGTCTGAAGAGTCGCATCCTGTAGAACCAATGGAGCGGGCTGTTTACGGCCGGCACTCTTACTGTGATGTTTCCGGGAGTCTTGTCTGCGGGGTTCCACACGACCCGAGGAGACAGGAGGAGATGGCGACGACCTTGAGCGCGGCAGCTTGACGGAAGTCAAGAAGAGTAAATATACAAAGAGGTGAAGCGCAAGTCCAGCTCGATGAGTGATGCTTTGGCGCCGGAGACGCCGGACTGCATCTGATTCCCGGAATGTGGGAAATGTCGGCTGCCACAAATGTCAGTAAATATGGATCTACCTGCATCAACAACGCGTCTTAATTGCTCGCGACGCGTGCAGACGCGTGCAGGTCTCAGCAGCTTCGCGTTCAGCACTTTGGATATCCGTCTTGTTTCTTCTTCATCATTTGATCTACATTATGACAGACACCGGATCTATCGTCTACCTCGAAGACCTCGAATCACCTCGTGCGGCAGCGACAGTGGATGGCACCGCTGTGAAAGCTGCAGTTACTGTGACTGCAAAAGACATTGATGCTGCGCCGACTAAGGCTGCTCCAGTCAAAAGACAGCGGACATTGATGGATATGTTCGACACGTCCGCTGCTTCGAAGAAGCCTAAACTTACGGCCTCCGGGTCGTCCTCGAGTCTTGTTGCAGACTCCTCAGTGAAGGTCACAGCTAAAGCGGCCGTTGTCAAAGTTGGAGGATTGCAAACTTTGAACTCGATACCCTTTTCCAAGGCGTCTTATGTCCAAACCTTCTCGGAAGAACAGAGAAAGCTCCTCAAGTTGGAATGCGACGCCATGGGCATGAGCTGGTAAGTCCCGTCCTTCTCGTCGCGTCTAGAAAACCATCCCAGAACACTATCACCTCCAGGCTAAAGTTGCTCAAGGACGAGATAAAGAAGCCGTACTTTTCCAGACTGAAAACATTTTTGTGGGAGGAAGGAGTTACGGATGCCGACTCTAAGAACCACAAAGTCTTCCCTTCTCGTAAGTTTAGCATAGCCAAGCTTGTTGCATGTCTATTTACCTTGTGTTCAGCTAGAAATATTTATGCTTGGTCGCGGACTCCACTAGGGAAAGTGAAAGTTGTTATTATCGGCCAGGATCCCTACCACGGTCCGGGTCAAGCACACGGTAGGCCATCTTCGCACGTCAAGCTTGCAAGGTACCTGAATCTTGATCGTCATGATCCACAGGGCTCTGCTTCTCAGTGCCTCCGGGTGTCCAAGTTCCACCATCACTCAGAAACGTAAGGACCTTTTCTGGGACAAGTCGAATCATTTTACCTACCTTGACGCGCAGATTTATGCCGAAATTAAGGCCGAGTATCCCGACTTCACAGTCCCAAGGCATGGGTGAGTGCTCTGACAGGTCGTCTTCCAGGATGTTCCTTATGTCTTATGGCGCAGAAACCTGACGGCATGGGCGGATAACGGGGTTCTGCTGCTAAACACGTGTTTAACAGTCCGAGCAGGAAACGCGAATTCTCACTCTGGAAAGGGGTGGGAGGAATTCACGGACAAAGTCGTCGATGTCGTGGATAAATATGGAGGCGCCAATCTCACTTCGAGCGGGTCTTCGGTCAAGGCCGGATATGGGAGAGGCGTCGTCTTCCTGGCTTGGGGGAAAAGCGCAATCAGCAGAGTCGCAAAATTAGACAAGGTAGGTTGAGTGGTCATATCGCCACCCGATCACGGTTCTGATCCTCCGGGATTATTATAGAAAAAGCACTTGATTTTGACCAGTGCGGTGAGTGGAGTTTGTCCGTCCGTGCGAGCTTCAAGTCTGATCACCGGTGGTGTGTGAAGCACCCGTCACCGCTAAGTGCCAACAAGGGTTTTCTGGGGAACGGGCATTTCAGGAAGGCTAATGAATGGTTGGAGGAGAGATATGGCCCTGATGCTATGGTCGACTGGTGTGCCCTGGACGCGGCGCAGTGATGGATTACGGTCAGGCGCGGCCCCTTCTGGTGTGCCATCTGCTAGCTGTTCGGCACGGCCCTGTGCTGATGAGGAAAGTTGACCTTCGACATGGTAATGCTGTGCGTAGGCGATAAGTACCCACGATATCCGCCCCTACATTATAATATGCTCTTGTATTAGGTGACGGCGCTCCTTGTTCCTCCGCCCACGTGTAGAGTCGAGTTTAGAGCAGTGCGAGTATGCTTGACTTCGTGAGTTTCCACAGCTTCGAGTTCTATTGCCACCAGCCTGCACCGGCGAGGAGCGATCTACTTGCCTGGTTGGGAAAGCGGGCAGGTCAAACGAGGTAAGATCGGATCGTGATGAGAAGCACCGTACCAAGACCGAAGCTGTGAAGCCGTGCCTGATGCACCGCGGACCATGACCGCAGCTGCTTGTTGCCGAAGGCTAACGTACGACGTTCGGGGGTCCTTCCGACATCGCGGACGGCAGCGTATGGTTACATGGTGAGAGTACATTTCAATAAATATAACTAGTATATCCAGTAGTTGGAGAGACGGTGACCATGCCTGTACATCTATGTGAATGCGAAGTAACCTCAAAGCACTATCGATCGATTAGTGATACAAATCTTTCTTTCCACCATATTCAGACCGCCAATGCCATGTCCGTACAACGTCAAAGCATGTCCATGCACCGGGCGATGTGAGAAGAAGTCGAATCGGGTGGGCGAGCAGGCCAGGCGGCCTATGGAAGCTGGTTGACTCGCGCCACGCTAGGATTGTGTCCGGCACGATGAACACTGCTCTCCAGGAGACGGGAAGGAGGAGACAATCTGACGCCTTGCGGCGGCGGTGGAAGATTGGTGAGCTGTGCCGGGAAAGGGCTCACGTTGCCCCGAAAGGTACCCACTGGCTCGGTGATCGAGCGTCTATGTGAATACGGCAGATTCGACAGGGCCGGTGCCGGTTCGCGGTGCTGGTAGGATGAGAGTGAGGGGATAGAGGGGCTATCCGACATCTGCGTCTGATGCTGGAGGGAGCCCATACTTGAGTTGGCGGAAAATCCTGGCTGCGAGTAGGGATAATGCTGGGGATCATCCCTGACGTCTCGCAGCAGGAAGTTTGAGCTGTTATCGTAAGCGCCATTGGGAGGGGGTGGACGATCAGCAGTATGAGTGTAGTTTTGCGGTTCGCCGGGCATGTAGATGTTCCCGACTGACTGCCGCGACGTCGAAGGCAACGACGCAGGAGAAAGCGTATAGGGTGACTGTGTTTTCTGGCCCATGGGCTGAGCGACAGAAGATAGACGGTACGTGGCGGAGGCAGGGGAAGCATGGCCGTCAGGCCGGTTGTCCCGCATGAAAGCTTGATCCCATGAAGTCGTATCAATAGCTTGGAGAGTGGTAGGGGAGGTGATGGTGGACGTAATGGCTGAGGGGGACATGGAACTCGTGCGCGACGACTCGGCTGACGAGGTTCCTCCGCTGTTGGGAGACGCCAGACCCGTGGAGGACCCTCCTACAGAAGAAAAGACTTTTGGTTTGTCCTTGCCAGTCGGGCCCTTGCCCAGCGGCGCACGGTTGGCTGGCGGCAAGTTCAACGCAGCCCGCAGACGATTGTTCTCTTCCTCTACCTCCTCTAGCCGTTTCTCCATGGCCTTGACGGGCGCGTCATGTCAGTACGAGCTGAACAAGCAGAATAAGACCAAAACAACGTACCTGCAGATGGGCTGCTCTCCTGGCTCTGAAAGCTCTCTGCACATCCCGGGCACGATTAGGTGGGAGGTTATCGTTGCGTTTCCTACCTCGCTTGGAAGACATGGGGCGGTTGTAGCAGGAGAGGACTCAAGAAATAAGGAGGGAATGGTCGTGATAAAAGAAAAGAGGAGGGTGTGCATCGGGGCAATTGAAGCGTCTGGCTTAGCCGCGCCGGGAGGGTAGATCGAGGCTGGACCCTGATCCTAAAAGCTTCTTCAGACCCGACACACGCCTGTCCGGTGGGCGTCCAAAAGTCTATAAATGCTGTGTTACGCTTTTGATGTATGCTGTAGAATAGACATGCAGAATGGGCGGCGCTTCCTTTCTCGAGGTATCCTTCCCCTTTTCCGTTTCACCGCCATCAGCTCTCCTGCCGCCGATGCCAACGGGTGTCCACATGTGAGCCGGAATCAGCCGTTCTCCTAGCAACTCAAGTCTCCATGGCACACTCTGCCCATTCACACCCGTGTCGCTACCATCCATTCCCTCCGCACATATAAGGGTACTGTCACACTACACTAAATCACCCTCGAAATACGACCTTACATAACGCTCTCTGGGTCCAGACAGACGCCGACTGCGCAGTCGAGCGCGCCCGGATCACCCCCGAGCACGCGCCTCCTTTCTGGCGCTGGCGAGGTCCCGGTCGCGTTTCGCAAACAGCTTGTTCCTCGTCGTGTTCGCCTCACGTGCCAACTTTTTGTTCGCCGACTTGTTCTGCTCCATGTACGACATGTGCTGACCGCCGCTCAACGCCGTTAGCGAGCCTGTCGTGCGTTGGGCGGCGGCCACCTTCACTGGCAACCCGAAGTCCTTCGACGTCACCGTCCCTGCTAGGTCTCCTTCTCCCGCTCGGATATCGTTCCCGAGATCCGCGTCGCTCTCGTTTGCTAACAGCACAGACGATATCAGCTCGATCTGCTCGTCCCGAGTCCGGTAAACCAAGTCCGGAAGCTTTTCAAGCCCATCCAGATGGGTGATGACCTTGAACGAGTAACCCTGATCGATCAGGAATTGTTGTCGCTTGGTACTATAGAACATCTCTTGTGTATCCTTGGACACCAGTGAATAGAAAAAGGCGTTGAAGCCTTCGTCGTTACGCCGTTTAGCACGCAAGATGCGCCCTAATCATCGGAGATTAAGTCAGTGATGCAAGCATGACTCAGCCCTGGCTGACTCACCTAAGCGCTGGGCCTCTTGCCTACGCGACCCGAAATGGGATGAGATTTGGATGAGGCAAGTGGCCTCGGGTAGGTCAATAGAGGTATCGCCGACCTAAAGGACCGTTCAGATGGACGCCACAAAGGGGGAATACCATACACCGACCTTGGACAAGAAGATGGTATTAACTGCAGGATTGTGCTGGAAATTTTGCAAGATCCGCATCCGCTCGACCTGCCCAGTACCACCGTGGATGTAGAGCTTCCCTAGTTTCTTCGCATACGCCTACACGGCAGTTAGCCTCATGATCCGTGCCGCCTTCATGCCCTAGCAACACTCACCTCAAGAGCAAAGACGTTATCCGAAAAGACGATAATCTTGTCGCCGCGATCCTCGTGATACTTGATGAGAAACTGGCAAGCCTGGAACTTCTTAGGGTTCATGCAATACAGTAGCATACGCTTGCGGGATTGCTCGCGCAGGTATTCGCGATAGAACTCAGGCGTCATTGGACACCACACCTCGGCACACTGCCGAAACATTACACCAGAAGAACGGCGGGACGTAATGGAAGAGGGACTGACCTGCACATTTGCTATATGACCTTTAGCTGCCAGGTCCATCCAGTTGGCCTCATACAACTTGGGCCCAATCATGTAGTTTAAATCGGAGATCTTGTCGTCCTCGCGGACAAGGGTGGCTACATATATCCCAGGGCGGTCAGATCAGTATAGATAAGCCAACTCCTCGGATATAAACGCACCGGTAAGTCCCAGCTTAGAATGGGCTTTGATTGTTGTGACCACTCGGCGAAACATGGCTGCCGGCACGACATGGACTTCATCCAACAGAATGAAGCCCCATTCTCTAGACGTCAGGAACTCCATCATCTTCTTCGACTCATGGGACCTATTGTGGGTGTTGGCGACCATGGAGTATGTAGATATGACGATACCGCTCTCTCCCGCGAACTGGGGAGACAGTGAGGTCAGAGGGAATGTCGACACGGAGCCTGGAGATACATTGTACCTTTTCTTTCTGATCAGCCGTGAAGACAGCAATTTGCCGGTCGGTAACGTTCGACCACTGCATGAACTGTGACTTCCACTGCATCACTGAAACTCTAAAAATATATTGCAGCGGACTGCATCTTCGGTACACGGACAGGGCGCACTTACGACGAGGTGCAAAGGATGAGACAAGACTTCTTGATGGTGCAAGCCGCTGTGATCCCAACTAGGGTCTTCCCTGCGCCACATGGCAGCACAATGATACCGGAGCGAGCTCGACTGTGCAATGCTGTTCAGTTATGATTAGTGGTGCAGGAGGGTAGGACGTACCCATTGCCGAACATCTTACTTAAACTTGTCTCTTGATAAGGTCGGATGACGGTGGCAGGCTTCAAGTCAATGTCCAAGTTGGGGTTGATGGTATCGTTGCGGAAGTCGTATTCCTCCAGCATTGGGTACTCAAGTTCCGTACATCGTTTCTTGACATCCTGGCCGAGGTGTTACTTCATACTATTTGTACGGGAGCAATATACTTACATCGATTTTGGAGTCGTCGATCTCGAATGAATGGACGTTGTCATCCTCGTCATCGATATCATCTGCGTGCATAAAGATGAACAGCGGTATAGCTGAGGATAATGGGTGATCTCACCGGAATCGACTCCGACGACGGAGGTGAAGAGATCAGCATCGGAGGCTGGCTGCCCCGGCGCTGCGGCTTTAGTGTCGTCTTTCTTCTTCTCCGCTTCCTTCACGCCGGGATTAACAAGGTCGCCCTTGACGGGAGCCTTACTCGTCGTGAAGGTGTTACCTTTGATGCTCTTGTCCGCCACCTGCGACACCACGCGGGCTTCTCGTATTAATTTGTCCTTGAGAAGAAACTGGAGAGTCTCCGGATGACTGGATTCGATGAAGTACTTGTTGTGTTTGAGGACAAGCTTGACCTTGCCATAGGACAATGTTCGTTCACGTATCAAAGCGATGATGCTCTCGGGGACAGGGACCTTGTACGGCCTCAATCACGGGCAAAGCGAATTTCACCACTTCACTAACCTTGGATAAGCGATTGAGAACCTTCAATGACCAGGTCAGTCAGGCGAACTATGTCAGACACAGAGCACGGACTTCAATGATGTCCTCCGTCTGGAGACCAACAGAAACCGCAGCGTACAGCGAATATGGGGTGAGCTTGTATTCGTGTATGAATGCCGGCCTGCAGGCGCAAGTCTAGACAGTAGCTACAGAAATAACTCCGACTAGTCATACCTGCTGACAGGTTCACTAATGGCTACGAGAAAGTCCTGAGCTTGTTCGGCGATGGGAGAAAACGCTTCCAAAATGATGTGACCATCGTCTGGGCTGATCCAGAGGGGTCTGGACGCGTGGTCAGGCTTCAGATGAAGCCAGGAAAAGTCCTGGTCCATGAAGATATGCGATACAAGCTTATCCTGCTGTCGCCGGTGGGCATCAAGGGTGGAATCCGAAGGTTGCTCGTCGGCATTCCGTCTGGCCGCTGCTAGTTTACGAGACAGAGCCCCTAGATTGATAGTGGCGCCTCGAGGAACATAGCCGGTATCCGGCGGAGATTCGGTGTCATCAACATCCACGTACTCGTCTTGGTCACCAGCCCGTCTTGAACGCTTCGAGGAGGACTCGGCGTCCGCGTAACCTGGTACAGAGTCAGCCAAAGAGAGAAACCGAGGCAAATCTTTTGCATACCTTCAGCAGCACGTTTCATATTGTCGCGCTGCACTTTCCAAACCTCTAAACACGACAGCAGACGATGTGGTCAGAACGAAGAGTCCGAAGTGGCGGTACCTTGACGCGTCTGCAAGAAGCGCCCTTGGGGGTTAGTCAGCAAGTCGGAGCTTGAAAAGGGTCGGCGACAGGTCGCGCGTTCCGCAGAGTCAGACGGCTTTGCGCTCTGTCGTCCTCAACATCGAGACAGGTCGTCCGCTTCCCATCCCATATTTCTTGACATATCCTATCTGCTTTCTTGTGAAAAATATGTGGAAGCCAGCGACACGCGAAGTGACGGGCACGAACGAGAGTGAGTATAGGTCCCTTTTTCGCTTCTGTGGCAGCTCACGTATATCATGCAGTTCCTCTCGGGACGCGGAGGAGATTTGGCCCTGCCCCTAGTGAGGAGATTGCGCCTCCTCAACTCGCTCAACCTTCTCCCTCCGCGTTTCCTCGTCAGCAGCCGTTGAGTCCACAAGACAGTCCCCGGAGAGACAGGGAGGATACTCCTGCGTCCGCAGATGGAAAGAGTGAGTTTTTGGTCTCAGAGAATAGTCTCACATCATTCCCTCTGGAATCATCACAGCGATGTGGCGCGATTTATACTGGATCATACGTGCATCGGTCTGGATGGCCGCCAATCCTGATTTACTGACCTGATTACTGACATTAACGTTCCTTGTTCTATCTGTTTACTCCTCTTCAGCTGATTTGGGTGCTCGTAAGCGTCGTAGCCGCTGGGGTGACCAGAAAACGGAGATTCCTGGTCTCCCCACTGCCATTGCTGCGAATGGCGTCTCTCAAGCCCAGCTTGACAATTATGCGATTCACCTGCGTCTGGAGGAAATCAACCGTAAATTGCGCCTGAACGATTACATTCCTCCTGAGAAGGAACGGTATGTCGTGCAGTCTTACGAGCCGGGAATCCGACAACTGACGCACAAATAGGTCGCCTTCGCCGCCTCCTACCTATGACGCCCACGGGCGGAGGACGAACACACGCGAAGTCCGATACCGCAAGAAGCTTGAGGATGAGCGTGTACGGCTCGTCGAACGTGCTATGAAGAACGATCCCAACTTCCGTGCTCCCGTCGAATATCACCAGCAGAAGAGATCTCAGAGACCTTCTGAGAAGGTCTATATTCCCGTGAAGGAGTTTCCAGAGATCAACTTCTTTGGACTGCTCGTTGGTCCTCGTGGTAACAGTTTGAAGAAGATGGAGAGAGAAAGCGGAGCCAAGATCAGCATCAGGGGTAAAGGCAGTGTCAAGGAAGGGAAGGCGCGGCCGGAACAGTACGCAGAAGACGCTGAAGAGGACCTTCATTGCCTTGTTACTGCTGACACCCCTGAGAAGGTGGCTGCATGCGTAAAAGCGATTAACAGAGTCATAGAAACGGTATGTAGATATACATCCCTCTTATCCTACTCGCTTCTGACCCTCCATCAGGCGGCGTCTACACCGGAAGGTCAAAATGATCACAAGCGCAACCAGCTGCGCGAACTTGCGGCCCTCAACGGCACTCTCCGAGACGACGAGAATCAAGTCTGCCAGAACTGCGGTAACGTTGGTCACCGTAAATACGACTGTCCGGAGCAGAGAAACTTCACAGCCAACATCATCTGTCGCGTCTGTGGAAGCGCCGGGCACATGGCTCGGGACTGCGTTGCTAACAAAGACCCTAATGCTATGCTAGGAGCAGGCGGACCAGGACAGGCACCGCCCCCGCCCATGGGTGGCAGAGGAGGGTTTGATTCGGAGTACGCAAGTCTCATGGCGGAGTTGGGAGAGACCGGAAACCGGGGCGGTGGAGACGGCGGCAGGGGTCCCTGGATGGCCTCCACTGGCCACGACATCACCGCTGGTGGCTCTAACATCCCTCCGTGGCGTCGTCCTGAAGTTTGGCTGAACAGTCTCCCGACCAACCCTCAGCAGACTGGTTATCGTCCTCCTCAGGCTGGCTACGGCGGCGCTGGCTATCCTGGGGCCGCCGCAGGTGGCTATGGGGGAAGCTGGGGTGGTCAGGGCTATTCGCAGGGCGGAGCTTACCCCCAGCAGTCTCAAGATTATTCCGCAAATTATGCTCAATACTATCAAAACCAATACGCTCAACAGCAGACTCTAACTCCTACGCATTAATCACACACGGGTAACGCCAAATTCTCCCGCAGTCGTCGCTCTCACCTAGCTTACCACGCAACTCACGCTCGTCCCCATCGATTATTCTCATCATGTCCGTTACTTGCAGGTTTTCGACTCATATTTGGTACAGGGAGATGTTCGGCCTGTAGATCTTTCGACTCACCGGCTAACAGTAGCTTTTTAGGCCCTCTTCTAGTGTTCTTCTCGCAATGTAACTGACATCAACGTTCGAGTTTTGTACTCTATGATGAGTTTTACACCGCATTTATCCCTCGGTAGATAGGCATCAAACATGGTATGTGAGTACTGAGCAGATATCCTGTCAAGAGATCCTTTGTCTCTTTTTCCTCTTCCTCGAGGGCTTCGCGACGGTACCCTGCTTCTCTGAGACTGCGTGTTCATGTTCCTCGGTGCCGGAAGACACCTTCCTTTTCCCAGCCGCCGCTGCGACGTCCCTTGAGTCTGGTTGCGAGGCTTTGATGAAGCAGGCCACAAAAAAGCCGTTCGTGGCATCATCTCCAGGACGACAGCGTATGACAGACAGGGCTTGTTCTAAAGTATGATTGTGATGAGGACGGCGTTGTTGGCGATATATAGTAAAAATCCCACCACGATCATCCATCTCTTCAGGGATCCCCCTTCGTGGCCAGTCACGCAAAATTGCTTCCCTCGGAGCAAGTGTATAGTGAGCAGTCTGGGCCTCCTGGGACTTCAGTGCCTGGCATACGACCCTTTCGTTCTCCGTCGCATGGACGCTACACGTCGAATAGACGATCTTGACGACGCCAGGGACTGAATTGACATCAGCTGCGCCGCTCTAACGGAGGAGGAACACGGCCTTACATTTCATGGCATGTTTGATCATGGAAAGCTGGAATGTCGCGAGCTTGTGCAGACGCTCCATCTCCACACCCTCGCTGTCGTTTTCTGATTGCCGATCAGCTTTCAGTCAAGCGCGTTGTGTATTGAATCGTACCTGGGTCTAACAGGTAATCTAACCGGTTCACTATGCCCGAACCACTGCAGGAAGGGTCCAATAGGCTGGGGAATCGCAATAAATCAGTAAGACCTGGATGGTGCCGAATAGAGGAAGCTGTACATGTGTGTTACGGCACCATACTTCTTGTCCTCGGGCGACACACTCAGGAAGTCGGCGTTGATGGCCTCCACGTTCCTGCATCCCGCCTTTTGGAGCATATTTTGGAGCGTGGAGAAACGCTTATGATCCCGTTCAAAGGCGAACAGCTGTGATGGCATAAATAGGCGTATCGCGTAGTTTTGAAGGTGTATATGAATAACTCACTTTGCCTTTGTTTCTCATTAGAGCGCTGAGGTGGGAGGTCTTATTCCCGGGAGCAGCCGTAGCATCGATGACCGCGCCGTCTTCTGAGACCGGCGGCGAAAGGACCACGGCAGGAAAGCACGAGGCTTTATCCTGTAGAATAAGTTTGCCGGCCTTGTAGGCGGCGTCCTCGTGAAACTGAGTCTGGGGGGCGAACAGAAAAAGATCCGGAACGTGGTGATCTTGGGCAAACTCTTGGCTGAAAGTAGAATAAATGATACGTCGGAGATGCGATTGCCGGGGTTACAGTACCTTGTTATAGCTTCCGAGCTTGAAGGTGAGAAACCTCGAGAGATGAATGACTGTCTGGCTTCCTCGGCGGTCCAGAGCAGGGAGTTGACCCGTACGTAACGAGGAATTTTAGCTGGTGAAAAAGATAGTGACGTTGAGGGGTACGCCACAAAAAACTCTATGACACCGGACAGACCTGCTCGAGGATCCTCAGGTTGGGCAAGCTCCTGGTTTGACTTTGCACCCCGTTTAATCTTAAGCCTCTGGAGCTCACTCCGGAGTCTGGTTTTGTGACGCAATATGGCTGCCTTCACAGGACCGTCACCTGCCTGGACGCCTTTCGAGAGCAGGAGGTCATGGACGAGGACCAGGGCTAAGTTCATGGAGGTGATCTTCTTCTCCTCTTTCAAGAGTTTCGAGGCGACGATGATATCTGCCAAAGCCGACTTATCTGCGGGGAACTGAGACTTCAGAGACGTATAAAGGTGACGAGACCTTACATTTGAGCGTCTCGATAACTAGAGCTGCTGTCCGCTTCCTGTCCTTCTCAGGCAGAGTGGCCAGAATGCCCTTGATAGACCCTTGCTTCGCATCAAGTCGCTCGAGAGTTTTAGCGGCTTGAAAATAGAAATTCATTGCTATCCAGCTAATACAGTACATTAGGCCTTATTGTCGCCCTAGTCAACTGAACATTGCGCAACCTGAAGCGAACCGCTCAAAGAAGTTAGACCACGACCAGGAATGCACGCGTATGTTTAATACAAGCGATGGCGCAGATGGCGGACATGGACCTAAAACATCGCATGTTAGTAAAGAGTTATTGAAAGCGATTGAAGACAAGAAGACGGAATCAGGCTTGTAAGTTAGCGTCATGCCTGGAACGAGTCCAGTCTGACAATGTAGATAAGATTTGAAGACATCACTCGAGCAATTGATGCATAAACAGTCAACATGATACGAACCTTCACCATGCCCTCTGCGCTTAGCACCGCGTACGAGGCTTGCAGTCTATGTCGTAGCAAGAAGAGCTGCAAGAACTGCCAGCCGGAGAATTTCAAGAAATTCACCGTGGGAATGTAGGGACGCGTGCCTGCTGCATGCAATGAATAGCATCTTCATCTTCGCAAGGTCTCTGGATTGCCCGACTGCCGTGACCTTCCACACGTCGTTTGCCCAACTCTGTCGAGAGTAAGAGTCTATTATTTCGTTCTGAGACGTCCATTTATGATCTGCCTCGATAGTGCCAGTGGAAACGGAACTCTACGAGCTGTTAGGCGTCTCGCCGGATGCTAGTGAAGGTGTGCAGTGTACCCCAAGTCAATCCCAGACGTAACCCAGCCCACATCTAGATGAAATTAAGAAGGCATACCGGAAAAAGGTTAAGCAGATATATCCCGCAAAGTTGAGTTACGGGCTCACTTCTCATTAGGCCAAAGAACATCATCCAGTGAGTTCCATAATGCTCGCCTTGTCGGAGTGCTCGTAGTGAGCTTTTCTTTTAGGACAAGGTGTGTTCGATGGTGTGATATGACCTTCCATGAATCTAACGTCATGGCTTCATCAGAATCCCAATGACCCTGAAGCGAGTCAGAAGTTTCAGGAGATGGCTGCAGCGTTCGTCCCCCTTGCAAGATTACTGTCTCAACTCATTCTGATTGCGCGTTTCTGATCAGTTATGAGATCCTAAGTGATTCCAACAAGCGAGAAGTCTACGATTCCTCCGGTATGGAGGGTGTTGCAGGGCGAGGAGGAGGGGGACCAGGTGGCATGGATGCTGCCGATCTCTTCGAGCAATTTTTCGGGGGCTCCGGAATGCACTTTGGGTTCGATTTTGGAGCCGGCTCTAGGGGCGGCCGCCGAAGGAACTCGTCCGACTCTATCATCGAGTATGATGTCACGCTCGAAGACTTGTACAATGGCAAGTCCGTCAAGATGAACATGGAACGGGAGGTGGTGTGCGAGACATGTAAGGGGTGCGTATCTTCTCATTGCTGTTTGCGCGTCCATCTCAATCCTTTATGCAGGTCAGGTGCCCGGGGCAGTGCGAAGCCCAAAAAGTGCGTAAAATGCGAGGGCAAAGGTTGGACGTTTGTGCATAGTCAGGTAGGGTTGCTTCCTTCCGGTATGCATGCCGTTTGACAGGGTTACTAGGTCAGTCCGTCCCAGTTGGCGACGTCGAGGGCCATGTGCTCGGAGTGTGACGGCGAAGGAGAGAAATTGAGGGAGAAAGACAGGTGAGTCTCCTCCAGGCATATTGCGTCGTCTATCTCACCTAATTTTTGCTCAGATGCAAAAAGTGTAAAGGAGAGGGAACTGTCAAGGAGAAGACGCGACAGGAGATACAAATAGGAAAGGGCATGTCCGACCGACAGCGAATAGTGCTGGCGGGTGCAGGTGACCAAACGGTATGCTTTATGCTATCGGGGACATATCAGTGCCTTACCTGTGGACTCGTGACAGCCGGGAAGTCCACCTGGAGACGTGATCTTCGTCCTCAAGCTGAAGCCACACGAGTCGTTTGAGAGGTCGGGAAACGACCTGTTGACGACAGTGAAGATCACTCTCTCCGAGGCCCTCCTTGGCTTCTCTCGTATCCTTGTTACACATCTCGATGGTCGAGGCGTTCGGGTATCCAGCCCTCCAAATAAGGTGCTCAAGTTTGGGGAGACTATTGTCCTACGAGGGGAGGGCATGCCGGTATACAAGCGCCCTGAGGAGAAGGGTGACTTGTACGTCGTCTTCCAGATCGAGATGCCAGACGAACAGTGGCTACAGTCGATTGACCAGGCGGTACGTGTCCCTAAATATTTTTGGAAATATGGAAAGCTCTGATGTTCTACCATTTGCTCGTTATCAGGCCCTCGAGAACCTGCTTCCTCCAAAGAAGGTCGAGGTTGAGCCACAGCCTGCCGTGGTTGACGAGGCCGACTTCGAGGAGTGTGACATTGCCGATGTGCGTGAGAGGTCTTTCCCGGCTGGGTCGAACTTCTTTGATCACGGCTTTGCATCGCAGTTTGGCGAGGACGAAGATGACTGGGAAGATGAAGACGAGGAGGAAGATTTCCATCCCGGCATGGGCGGGGAGCCAGATTGCCGACAACAATGATCCCCCAATGTTGTCATATCTTGCTTTGCCGCAACTTAGTGATACCCGTCGTAGCCAGCATATATATATTCTATAATCTATAATGCGTCCCTTGTCCAGCTCTCTCCGTATCGTAAGTCTGTGCAGGAGAAAATGTGGCGTCAGCTGTCACGTGCGTAAATACTGAGAACCACCGGAAGCTGTTGCCGCTCGCCACTTTGACAGCTTCGCTGCACTACTAGTGTGGCAATCCACCATCCTTCTTGACAGAATCGCCGGCGATCTACCTAGTACTTTCTTGGTTCGATGTTTCCTCTTCTTGCCTTCCTTGCCTTTACTCCACTGCTGCTAGTCCGGGCAGACGCTGCTCGCATTCTAATCTATTCCGCTACGAGAGATTTCCGCCACGACTCTATTCCCACTGCCATCGACGCCTTGAAGGCGAAAGGCTCCTCCATTAGTGTTTCATTTGACAATACCGAGGACCCAACTCGGTTCACGGACGACGTGCTCAAACAGTATGATGCAATTCTATTCCTGGACAACACGGGAGAAGGTGAGATATTGCTTCGACAAATTCTGTCAGATAGGCTTTGCGACAGGTCGAATCGGATCTTCGCTGGTGTAGATCCGCGAAGAGACGCTGAGGTTCTGATTTGCTTCTATGCGAGCAGTTCTAGATGACCAGGGTAAGGCTGCCTTCCAAAGGTACCTGGGTCTCGGAGGCAACTTCGTCGGCGTCCACGCCGCTTCTGATTGTCTGCGTAATACGACGTGGTATGGAAATGAAGTAGGTACGGACGTATCTTATCCAGACTGATGTTCCTTCAGTAACGGACGTTAACTTCGGAATTTTACTGACCAGGGGCGTTCTTCGACTACCACCCGGCTCTGCAAAATGCGGTATGGCCTAGACGTCACTCCGAACTTCGAATATCTGATAGACGATATCGTAGACGATTAACGTGCTCGACAACGCGCATCCGAGCACGAACATGCTTCCTGCCCAGTGGCACGTCCAGGAAGAGATGTGAGCACATAGATTTTAGTCAGTCGATAAATATACTGAGCTCTATTTTGGATATCAGTTACAATTTCAAATCCGACCCACGGGTTATAGGGGCTACAGTTGTCCTGTCTGCAGATGAGACTAGCTACTCAGGTCAGAAGTATTGCTCGGAATGAACTGCATGAGAGATTGACGGTGACTGCGTGCATAAGATCCTGGCCCAAGGAACTACAATCAGGGGACTCCTCACCCGACAGGTTCGTAGCCAGGCAATTATCCCCTCTCAGCATGTGCACACATATGCTCTTATAGCGTGGTTCCAGGAGCGCGGTGCTGGTGTCCAGGGCAGTGGAACAGCTGGAAGGAGCTTTTACACTAGCTTGGGTCATCTGAACGAAACATGGAAAGTGGGTACCCGTCCCTTGATTCGTCCACGATCGCTTGTCTACTGAAGCACAATTTCTCATGCTTGGTTCTTCGTAAACAGGATGACCTTTTTCTCGCCCATGTCCTGGGTGGGATAACCTGGACACTGCAGTCGAATACCACGTTAGCCTTCAATGCAAGCGCCAATGTGGGGAACCCTGCCTCGTCCAGCTCCTCGTCATCGGTTTCCAGTGCTGCAACCGGGACCGCCTCCTCGACGTCTAGGTGCGAGACTTAAACGCGGTTTCTTAGCGTAGTAGGCCACTTAACCGCATTACCTTCCTAGCTCCCGAGGCGCCACCCTAATACCACCAGGTCTCATGCAGGCGCCGGTTGTTATTTTCTCCATGCTGTTTATAGGTCTCTTCCATATTCTTCCATAATGCACGCAAGGTACCCGGTGTATCCTAACGCCAACCGATTTGTTTTTTGACTCCGCCTGCATTCACGGCAGTTAAAGAGGTTCTTCTCCCAAGGTCGTAATGATGCGTCCTCCTACAGCAGGGCCGGATGGCTCTAAAAGACTATCTCGATCCGAGTAGAGGGTTGTGATGTCTTTGGCTCGATCCAGTTGATTCAGTTGATTTTCCACTCCCCATCCACAGAATTTGCAAATACAAAGCACCGTGTATATGCAAAATTCGGTGACTTCGATCTGCGAGTTTGCAAAAGGTGATTCCGATCGAGGGGGGAAAAGAGCTGTGCTACACACGTGGACTCATGATAATCTACAGGGGTTATTCTTCTCTTCCGTATCCGAGTAGCAATCCCGTCCTTACAATACGCTAGTCTTGGCCGTCATTTCTTATCAACTCCTTGCAATCCACAAACCGGCCGCAATGATAGCGCCCTCTACAGACCCTGGCACTGCACCCGACTTTTGTACCTTCTCTTGGGCTTCGAAGGACTTTTCGAAATCGCCGTCAGTATTCCTCCTGCCTCATTGCGACGTTTATTACCGTCCAACTGAACGAGCGACCGATATTTTTCACCCCTACGTGTGCGTACTTCCTCGGCCCCTTGAGGCTGACCGGAGTCGGTGCTGATAAACGGCATTGCTATCTATGTGCGCTACTAGAAGTCACCATTGATGCTCTCCCGTTCTTGTTGAACACTCGACTGGTTTTGTTTACTGTGGGCGGAAATGACTATGGAAGGCTCTTCTGATGAAATATACCGGTCCTGGCTCAACCATCAGTGTACTGTCCTAGGACAGACCCTCTCGATTTCCTTAAGATGATCTCCGCAATAGCACTAGTACTCTGGTATTGCAAAATTACTATCGATAGCGCAAACTCTGCCAGTTTGATTGGACTGCAACGTGGCTCGGAGGCGATGGAAAGAGCTGTGCTATCTTATGCACGTGGTCGAATATCCGACGAGCTCCTTCACCTCGCTTCCGCTCCCACCTCACGCGGCCGTACATGCATCTTTCGACATTGCTCACCTATGAGCATGCCGACGTTGGACGCTGAAAGTATGCTCTAGTGGCGGCACATAGCGGCACATAATCTCAGGCTCGGTCATATGAATTCTCCGTGCTTTCCCCGCTCCCATGCTTGTGAGCTCTGGTAGATTATATTACCAAGACACGGATAGTTGCTATGCAGCTTCGTTGACCGTCGACGATACCTACACTTCTCGCCATGGTAGCCCGTATCCTGTTATACTCGGCGACGAAAGGCTACCGTCATGACTCTATCCCTGCCTCTATTGAGGCCTTGAAGGGCAAAGGAGCCTCTATCAACGTGGAATTCGATGCTACGGAGGATGAGACTTGGTTCAGAGATGATAAGCTCGCCCAGTACGACGCTGTTATCTTCTTGAACAGTTGCGGAGATGGTACTTGGCCCCTCGAAACCTTGTCAACTGATGTCTAATCTGGTCTCGCAGTCCTTGACGATGAGGGCATAGCTGCCTTTCAAAGATATCTGGACAACGGAGGAAACTTCGTCGGAATCCACTGCGCTGCCGCTACCTGTGAGAACGCGCCATGCGTGGGCAAGTCGCTGGGGGCGTACTTTGATTACCACCCGCCCCTCCAGGAGTCCGTAAGCCCAGTTGCATATATCCGAGGAACGCAGAAATTACAGGGGTTATGTATGTCAAGATTGTCGAAGTGATCGACAAGTCGCATCCGAGCACTGCACATCTGCCGAGCCAGTGGCGGGTTCTGGATGAAATGTGGGTATTCGCCCGTAGCTGCAAGTCGTGATCACCTGGAGCTCAGCTGTATGCAGGTATAACTTCAAGTCCGACCCACGCGCTGTCGGGGCAAAGGTGATCATCACGGCTGATGAGAGCAGCTATGACGGTCAGGGTGGGGATACCCGTTGTGCTTCCCATACTGACACGCCCATTTGTATCAATCAGATCCTGGACCAAGGAAGTTCGACCATGGCTCTCCTCATCCCATAGGTTTTTAAGTCTCTCACGAGTATACGCACATCGCAACTCACAAGGCACTCCCACAGCGTGGTATCAAGAACGCGGTGCGGGCATTCAATCCGGAGGAACTGCAGGTCGCAGTTTCTTCACTGGATTAGGCCATTCAATCGAGATCTGGTCTGTGAGTCTGCTTTTATTTTGAACGTCGCAGTGGGAACAGAGAATGATGCCTGACGCGGTGCAGGATGAAACCTTCCTCTCTCACGTGCTGGGCGGTATCACCTGGACTCTCGAGTCCGGTACTACCAAAGCATTCAATCCCTCCGGTAAGGTCGGGAATGGAGGCAATTAAGCTTGGGCCAAGCCTTCGGGATGGGACACGCAGTGACTTCAACGTCACACCTGTATTATTTCCAGCACTTGTAATAGCGGACATCAGTACTTGCTACATTTCCTGTCGGAGGATGGAACATTCCGACACCGGCGCTGACATCAAAATTGATCGCTATAAGCATTCAAGGCCGGCTGCCCACCTAAATGGACATACAGGACCTTGCTTGTCGGCGATATTTCCCTCGATTGAACGAGGTGGATCAAGCCGGCCAGGCTTTTCCCTTCATACTAAACGCGTAGGAGATAATTGTTCCTCCGCACCATGCAAGTGAAAGAATGGAACTTACCACCGGGTCAGTAATGAACGCCTCTAACTGCGCGCCGAGGCGCATGGCGGCCTTGGTTTGCTCATCCGGTATGCCGTAAATACCAGCATGGAATCGCTCGTCCAGCACAACGGCGTTCTCGGGGAGGCTCGCAGCTGGATCGAGAAGCGCCAGGGTATTCCGCGCTATATTTCTGTGAACATATTACGACCCAAGTTTAAGCTTAACCAGGCGGAAACCCGACTTACGTTACCTGCTCCTTGGTATTCTTAGGCTTGCCGCTGGCGTCAATGCCGATGATCTTGCGACCTTTACCCTCGAGGACTGCGCCGACGACGATCCCAGCGTGCGACGACCCTGTAACCGAGCACACGACGATGGTATCGAAGAATAGTCCCAGCGCTGTCTCTTGCTCAGCTAGCTCGACGACGAAATCAACTACGGCCCGCAATGATGAAGGGGGTATCGTATAGTTAGATACGATGTCTCTGAGGAGATGAAGGTGGCAACACACCGAACCCGAGTGCGCCTAGCGGGTGGAGGGACGCCCCCGCAGGGATCCAGTATGGCTAATAATAGCGTCAGGACAAGAGACTCGATCCACGAAATGGGATAAGAAAATCTGGATAGCAACACGGACCTTTGCGCCCTTCTCATGAAGTTCTCGGATTGCGACATCCAGTGACGCCTTGGGTCCGATGTGGAACCCCTCAGAGTTAAGACGGACGTCGCCGCCCATGAGCCGCGAGAGCAGGATGTTCCCTGTCTATAAACCCCGGTTGAGTTTATCTGACGGGCGGGATCTCTCGACTCGGGACCGCGCACGCACCTTGTCATAGAGAGGAGGGCTGTACGGCACCCACGCTTCTTGCAGTGTTACAGCCTGTGGATACCCACACGGGCGATAGTGGTGTATGAATCAGATTTAGACTCGCAATTCACGAGATGTGAACTATGTGCGGGAACGGTTACAAGAGTGCAGCCTTTGTTCTGAGGCGTCTGCCACCATGGCGCTGCGATAACAAGACCGCCCACATCGCGCACACAGCACGAGCTATTCAGGATCCTATCGAATTGCCACGCACCTTCAGCCCTGTGGCTGCGGCACAGGCGGTCACGGCCCTTGTGTGATTACTTTGGACGCCCCCGATGGAGACGAGTGTGTCAGCGTCCTGGAGCAGCGCGTCCGCTACCACATATTCCAGCTACAGATAGACACCATTGTAATCAGAACTGTCACGTCCGAATATTGATGAAGAAGAGGTTGCTACCTACCTTCCGCACCTTGTTCCCCCCGAATGCAAGTCCAGAGTTACAGTCCTCTCTCTTCGCCCACACCTGTGCGCCTCCGAGGTGAGCCGTCAAGCGGGGGAGACGTTGCACCGGCGAGGGGCCGAACTGCAATGTTCGTAGAACTATGGGCATTTGTCAGTCATCACTCGGACGGCTGGGACGCGCACCAGGAACCTCTCCTTCGGAAACGTGCGCAGCTTGTCGACCCAGGGAGCCATGATTGCAAGCAAACGTCTGCCTCGATGTGCAATGGGAAAGCGGATGCTGAGAATCACTCAACAGCGGGCATCGGTCGGATTGAAATTCTTATCATTGCGCGCTCTCGGGATTGACACGGTGGCGGGTTCGTCGAGGCCTGCTAGTTAGCTTCATTCAAAGGGAGATAATGCATGCGCGGAGATTTCGAGCGTATTTACCGTGGGAATATCGTAACGTTTCTCGGTCCTTTTGCCACTGCGCCTTGTCCACTCATGCGCGCAACGCCAGACTCGTTTGTCGGTATAGAGTGGCTCTTGGGGCCCTGTCTTCTCGAACAGGGACCGCGCTACGGTCTTTTATCTTTTTATTCGCTATCCTGCGCGAAGGTACCGCCGTCGCATCTCTCATAGGCATATTCTACGTCCTGGGCGTTCGGTCTTAGTCGGGCGTTCGGGCTTCGTCTGGCGCAAGTGCCGTAGACGAACTTGTTATCTCCAGCTGGTCTATTGTCTTTCCCATGTTGGATGAAAGGGCAATGAAGGCGGAGCATGGGCGGAAAAAGTGGGTAGGCGGTACGAATTCCTCAGATTGGCCAAGGAATCTGCTACGCCTTCTACTTTTGAAGGTCATGCCAATGACAGCGCAGAAATATCTGGAAGGTTTGGGCTGGAAAGATTGGGCGACCACGTGAGAGCTATCGTTGCTTACAGCTTCACGAGAGTGAGTGGCAGTCTTCATTGAGATCGGGAGCAGAAGTTTACCAGATCTTATGGTTTACACAGGCCATTGCACCGATACGTATCTCACTGTCGATGTATCTCTCACCGGCTTTCTCATGACGTCTCCCGGATCCCGCCGGTCATAGCATTATCCGACTCTTTACGCGGAAATAATCCTCTGTCCCCGCCGTCTTGAACCTGTTCCTTATTGCTTGGTCTAAAGTCTGGTCCGATTTTCAATATGTCGGCCTCTCCGTCTCTTGTTGCCCCCATGCGTCCGCATGGTCGCTTTGCCACAGTGCCCTTTTAGATGGGAAGGAAAGCTATGCACTTTATGCACGGCTGCAAGCGCATCCCGCTGACGCTGACTCTGACACCGGGCGTCGCCTGTAGAGTTGCTCGCCGTACGGCCTACGTGACCTTTGCGGCTAGAAGTCTCTGTCAATCTCGCAGAGAACGAATCCTCGCCAATTATAGGGCTGGTTCGAAGGGAATCTTTGAAGGGTTTTGGTAGGAATGTTGGTACGCCTGCAGTCGATACTACGTACCCTGCCTTGCCCGGTAGTGTTGCGTACCGTGATAGAGACAGTTTGTTCGATAGGACAATATAGTTTCTTCCGTGCGCCACAAGGCGCGCCACACTGGGAACCGACAGCGGGCCAAACAAGCCACAATCGTAAGATCGCATTTTATCGTGGTGCGTGACGAATCTTTGGCATCTTAGGTGTATCCCCTCTCTCTTTGTCCTGGTCTCTTCGTCTGAAAAGTCTACCGATGGAACAAATACTTCAGGCTGTGGATTCATTCCTCAGCGGGACATGTGTGCTGCCGAAAGAATAAAACTAGGACTCTTGCCGTGGATAAAACACTTCAATATCCCCGCAACAACGCTTCAATTTGCATGGATCACCGCAACCATATCGTTTGTGGAAGGCGTCAAGAAGTGGAAGGGGGTTTTGGCATTAGAGGGTCAGAACTTCGCAGTTGTAAGACCCATCAGCGCCCGATGCCAGTACCCAGCGACGTCCACAACATTCTCTACCATCGGCAGCAGGCTCCCTTATCGCACAGGGATTCAACATCCTGGAGCTTATGAAGAATAGGTATTTCTCACCTGTTCAACCCGCCGCACGTGCACTTATTGAGTTGGGGGTGGCCTCCGTTTTTCCAGGACCCCATGCCAATGTCACGCCCTCACAGCATCCGTGTGCCCTTGCTATCCACCCAGGGAGAGCAGAGGTACGCGGAGATTGAGCCTTGGGCGAACATGGTCGAAGTGCTCGAACCTGGTCAAAGTGCATCACCCTGATTGCCACGTGGGAAGGGGGTCGGTGACTTGTGGTTCTTCTGTTCAGGCAATTGCGGCTCAGACCATCCCAGAAGCTTGGTTCAGGCCTGGTGAGCCTGGTGGAGCCGAGATGCAGATATCGGCAATACAATGGCGTTCGCAGGACGAGAACGAATGCCTTCCAGGCTAGTCAGCTCTGGTGTTTGGCGCCGGCCGCATGACAGGTATCATCCCTGACCTGGCTCTGAGATCTGCTAGGGCTCGCAATGGAAGTAGGTGTAAGGGCTCCCCTTCAGCCACCTTCGCTTTCAGCCACTGTGATGTGACGTCACATGTCACGCGGTGCGGCCACTTTCTGTTTTGCACTTGTTGAAGGGTTCCTTAACCTGTTCCTCTTTGGAACTCCCTTCAACAACGTGCAGGTGAGCCCTTAGATATTAGTAGTGGATGTATCTAGTGCTCATGAGTGTATATATTTGCTTTGGAACTCCCTTCAACAACGTGCAGCCTTGCCAGCTCACTGGTTGTTAAGGTAGCCTTTACAGTAGGAAGACTGTCTGTTATTGGCACTTGGCTGTGGACAATACCTCACAACCCTGCGCCATGATTTCCTGTACCGCCCAGTGCTCTTCGACCTTGTCACCTCTTGGACGCTCACCGCAGTCCTCTCTCCATGACAAGGGGCCCTTCAGATCAGTGCTAACCTTGATCACGGTGAAGGATCCTCCACACCTGGTTATGAGCCTGCCCTGGCTTGCTAACCATCCTGCATGGTTTGGGACCGTCGTGCTCGGCAACTTGGAGTGAAAGCAAGCACCATCGCCCGCACTGGGGGGATTCCAGTCTGAATGTCTCTGGTCGACGTTCAGGCATATCTGATCGGTATCATCAGCTGAGCGTGTAACACTGCAGTTCTTCCTCCTCGACCCTCCCAGCCGACCCTCTGCATGCACAATATTGCCCGGCTGTGCCGCTGTTTATGCTGCGCACAGCAAGGTAGTCCACACAAACATTATTGACATCTCCAAGACCCATGGGAAGTTGGTGCAATGCTTCTGCCGATAATCACCATCGCTTAGCTCTGGACTGCTGAATATGGGCGGGGCGAGCCAGCATCTTACGAGTACATAGTGCAGCCCCATGCGAACTCTTGTCTCACTTGCGCCTAGATTCTGGACTCGGATGACTCCTGTATTTCCTCACAGTAGCACGGATGATTGCGCCTCGATTGTACTTCGCCTTCCGGCCTGTTAATCCAGATTGGCGCTCCGCATGCGCCTGTCCCATTTGGAAGGACTTGTCCCCACAGGCATACCCAGAGCCTCTAGGAAGACCACGAAACCACTGTTGCTGACTCTTCAGGCGTGCCACACGTGACATCAAGTGCACTGGTAAATTTTCCGCCAGACCCTGGAAGCCCAAGACCACAGAAGCCACACTCTTCTATGGGTATGGCTTGAGGGCCCATGTGGATGACCCCTTGCCATGGTTATTTCGTGGCCTTAGCTCGCTTGAAGCATCCTCAATATATCCTGTAGGGGAGTCAGAGCATCACTAGCGTGCCTTTCTTGATAGCCATTACTAGGGTTTCTTTGACTACCTTGGATTCTGGCGACCATTGCTCTTTTGAAGTGTATCTGGTGACACAAGGGATCTACCATACCTTGGACCGACGAGTGGCTCGGCTCTAGGATTCATCCGGCCTAGCATCCTTTGGCCTGCGGCGTTATTATCGGCAACCATGATCAGAAGAGGGTCGGAACTTTTCGGAATGGCCATTGAGCAATCATATGGAGGACAAAGGCAGGCAAGACGAGATTGTGCACAGGCATGTGACTTTGTCCTGATAATCTGTTGTGGTCGGCTTTGGCTCTGTGGGTCCCATCGTTGGCGCCTATGGCTCTCGTCGGGTACCTCACCTGCACATGGAAACCAAGCGAGCGTCGCGGTTATGAGCATCATATGGTAGCCCTTGCAACAAGGGTCAGTGTTCACTGGTGCACAGTGGATTGTCTCGGCCGAGATTCATCTGTCGCAAGAGCGCAGTAAGATGAGCTTACCGGACCTGAGGTGGATGCATCTGCGCAGGCATGACATTAATAAGACCCGAGTACGAGTGTTGTCAAAGTCTCCGGAGCCCTTCCGTGCATTGTCAACATATCCTTTCACCGTCGCGGACTCTCCCCAGGATGAGGTCATCCAACGATGGGAAGTCGACTCAAATTCTATTGTGCCGTCCGTCGTCGACGGGGTTCCTGGACCTGGAAATTCCTGCATGGCTAGCTCGATCTCAAAGAATCAACAGCACATCATGTTACATTATCACGAATCGGATCTAAGAGCACATTCGTAGATCGTCAACCTCGCCTACCTCACCTCAACCTCTTCATCCAACTGTTGCCCTCGACTGCACTTCCTAGGTCACATTAATCCTCTCTGATCCACCAGACTGGACAGGCGTACAAGGTCTAGTCCAAATTCATGTCTTCTTGTTCGCTCTCTTCAGCTGCAACGCTCATCTCATCGACTTCCTCATTCTGATTCCCCCATGACGGTGTATAGGGGTCTGCGATGCACCCCCATTGGATATAAGGGTCCTCTGCAATCCGTCTGCTCGTGACCACAGCCGCAGGCATTTCAACATCTTCACTTGACGGGGTAAAATCCTCGAGAGCTGGATAACCCAGATTACCGAGGGTAATTAGGGATGTTGACGGTGAGGATCGAGAGTCTGAGGTATGATCGACCACGTGGAATAGGGGATCGAAGAGGTTGGTGAATTGGTTTGGATCAGAGTGAGCCTATTCACCAATTGTTAGCTGTTCTAGAGCCACACACCGCAGAACATTGCTCACTTGCTCCAACGCAGATTGTCTAGGGCCGTGTAACTCTGCCCGCCCGGTGATGTCTGCTGGGCGATCAATATCCCCAAGCCCGCGTATCACGTCCTCCAAAGCATCTTGCAGATCTCGGACGTGCATGGCATCGTCTTCGTTGGTCATAGCTTCTAGAATGTCATCGAGGCAGACGGCCAAATCTGCTAGAGTGGCGAACAAGTCCACCGTCGAGCCATTCATTGAGTTCTGCATGCGGGTCGTTGGATGTTCCGTCATGTAATGGGAATGATGCCACGGAAGGTGAGAGTTGAAAGGAAAGGATGTGGCACGTAGACGCTGCTATTTTGAAGATTGTTGGCAATTGCCGGAACGCTGGTACGTTCACTTCTGCCGCTTGTCTGACTACCATTTCCAGTAGTTGACTTTTCATATTTGCAATATAGGCTGTCCAATCGCAAGGCTAAAGAAGGGCTGCCTGTACGGGCATGGGTAACACATACAGGAGAATGGGTTTGGACAGACCAACTCACCTGTAACAGATATTATGACAGATGCCTTCGTACATCATGCAGCTGCTGTAAGGGCTCCCCATTCTCCTTCACGCCACCGTGACGTTACTGTGGCGGTGTGTCACAGTCACACGTTGCGCTGTCTTCGTCCTGCACGTCTTTGGGGAGTCTCTTAACTCTTTCCTCTTTGGATCTCCCTTGATCGACGTGCAGGTATGTTCTGCTGTCTCACTTATGTGTATTTAGTGTCTGATTGTCTATGATATACTTTGGATCTCCCTTGATCGACGTGCAGGCTGCCGCCCTTGCCACCTCATCAGGTCGCCCTTACAGTAGGAAAGAGTTCTAGCAAGAGGACCGGTCTGTTGCCAACATAGGTTGCTTTGGGCTAAACGACAGCGACTCCTCGAGTTTGCACTCGCAAGCCAGCGCCAATCTAGCAGTTACAGCCCCCTCCTCGCCAAAGGCACCCGACACTTCTCTCCCACCTCTACCTACCCCAGCCATGGATACCGAAGCTGTTCTAGCAGAGATTACGGCCAAGATACGTGAGCTGGAAGAGAGGAGTCACGCTTTTCAAACACAGAATGAGTCTGTAGAGGGGAAGTTGAATCAGATATTGGAGAGTTTGAGACCTCAGCCGCCCGTTCCCGGTACGCCCCCATTGGCAGGTTCTCCACACGTACCTGCCCCTACTCCTGCCCCTCGTTCCACCCCGTTCAATCCTTTCGCCGCTCCACATCTCGCTGCCCCTCCCGACTTTGATGGTAACCGAGAGCACGGCCGACACTTCCTCAATGTCCTCTCCACCTTATGCTGTAGCAGTATTGTGATACATAGCGATATTACCTACAGCTGTATTATAATATGCTTTCTGTGGCTGTGCAGGGAGAGCCAACAGTTATCACAATGCTGTCGTAGCCTACTGAAGATGGTCCTTGGTGGTCCTGCCATGGACCAGCCAGACATAAGGGTATTACGGAAGCCCCGATATGGAGAAAACATATTCCCAAAATAGCCGGGAGACAGATGGCATGGGTCTGGGTGGGAACATATGGCCCAAACTGGTAGAAAAGCCTGTGGGGCTGCTAGAAAATCAGGAAAAAATCGGAAAAATTCAGAAAACAAAAAGTGACCTGTTCTGGGGGGGGTCTAGTGTGGGAACATTTACCCAAAACAGGTAAAATAGGTTGTGGTACTGCCAACAAATCGGGAAAAATTGGGGAAAATCCGCAAAAATTGGTGGGGCCATGGTTGGCCTTGTGTACACCTGTTTACCATGGTCTAAAAATAGCAAAATGCAATAGGGAGGTCATCTTGACCCAAATCTCTGGCTGATCCTGAATTGGATGGCCGTTCCTTGCAATCAGGTGATTTGCGGTAGTTGCAGGGGTCCAGTCAGGTGCGCTGCATATGTAGGACTGCTCAGGGGTTTTTGAGGGATCCTATTTCCATTCATTCTAGGCAAAACCTGATTTCAACTGCCGGCTCCAAAAATGTATTTTGGCTTTTCCTGCTGCTGCAGGGGGGGTGCCGGCCAGGATCTTTTGAGAGCATGATCTCCTCATAGGGCTCTCCATACTTACTTAAGACCTCAGCTGAATCCATCCACTCCACTACCAGATACCGCTTTTGCCTAGTACCCTTCCTAGTCCACCTCCAGGGGTGTTTCTGACCAGTATACTGCACCAATAGCTTCATTTACATCTATTACTAGTATAAGTAGAGTCACTAGTAACATCTATCTACCAGCCAGAGCTATATCTCATGACCCCACTATACTGGCTCTGCTGAACCTGCTTGCTGCCACTGGGGACTAACCTGGAAGCTGGGTTGCACCAGACCACTTGATAACACATACTAGAACATGTTTCTTCATTTAC
>ML213513.1:474967-493881 GCA_004369045.1 Heliocybe sulcata | reverse complement strand
GTCCCGCACATCCAGGTTCTTTTCCTTTTCCCGAGCATCAAGCATCCGAGAAGATAGCCGGATGATGTTAGCAAGACATTCCGGTATGCAGCTGAACAGGCTGTTGAGAATATACATATGTTAAGTTCCGAGAAGATTGCCCATGCAGCAGTGTTGCCGGCAAATCTTGAGAATATTAATATTCATAGCAGTAGTGTCGGCCTGGGGACAAGTGCAGTTTGGGCCTGCCTCGGCCGCAGCAGCACAGAATATAGATAGAAAGATGTCATTATACATTTATATTACAAAAAGACGCAGGGAAAGACTAGAGTGGAGGCCCATTACGGCATAAAACAAAGCGACGACGCGCCAGCCACCAGTGGCGGATGAACACGTGATCGCAACCAGCGCCACTCTGGAGCCGACCAGGGTGCTGCAGGGTCACTCTGTCAGCAGGCAGAGTTGCCACTCTGGGAGCCAGCGGCAGCGCAACTCCAAGCTCACCCTGGCGCTGCGGCAACACTATTCGTTGTGCTAACTTCGCAAAGCACTGCTCGAGGCTCGGTCTTTGTATGAGATCGTCCGGGGACACCTGGACCATGCCGGAGACTCCGTATGTCCCGAATGCCCTTTGTGACGTTCCCCGCAGCAGCAGGATCCAGCTCCATCTCGAACTCCAACCTGATCTTGCTAACAAAGCCTTGCGACACTAATCGGAACAGATGACGCACGAGTGCAGCAGCAGTATAAAGCCAGCAATCTCAGACGACGAACCGCCATAACCATCAGTTTGTGAAACGCCCACTGCTACTTATCGACTATCTATCTATAATGTCGTCCTTCGTCAACAAGGTCAAGGGAAAGATGTCTGGCAGCAATGACAACCAAGGGCAAGAGCAGAGCTTCAGCATTCAGCCCCACCCTGCTGTAAGTAGCGTCTCGACGTTGGGATCAGTACATTTTACTAAAAATGGTGGTTGCAGAAAAGCAACAACCCTGGCGACCTCGAGCCTCCCCAGCCTGGAGGAGGACTGAACAGCAACCCTGAGTTAGGAGCTTTCCATGCTCGCGATCCCCATGTCCCAAGCCAGGAGATCAGGAACAACCTGCCAGAGCCTGCCGTGAGTCGGGGTGATTTATGCTTGCCCCAGTTCACGAGCTGACGTCTTTCCACAGAGCCGCGACGAACTCAAGGCCCGCTCAGCTCAGCTAAACAACCGCAGTACCTAGATCTACATCTACAAATAAATCAAATCGCGACGTCTATAACGAAGTTCCGCAGCTGTGGTGATATTCGCCATCTATGACGTTGTATGTTTGTATGATTATCTTGTAATTATGTATGGATTTGCGAACGGATTTGCTGAGAGTCGTGAGAGACGTAACACAATTAACCTTGACATTGCTCAAAAGCCTCAGGCGAAAGGCGTAGGAGCTCTACCTACTGAACGCGACTCGCCAGCCCACCCAATGATCAATGCGAGCGTCCTGCAGTCCAGCAGCTCAAGTCGACTTCGTATAGGCCACAGACATCTGTAAGTAGCAAACATCTGTAAGTAGCAATGGACCTATCTCTGAGATGGTTGATAGAAGTCTAGCCGTCTTCAATATTAATACCCTGCGTCTTCGTAGCCACCATGTACGTAGTAATTGGCGTTGCCTAGGTATGTACGAAGCTAGTACAAAGGGCGGAGACAAAGCTCTGAACATTTCTGGTTCAGCTTTCCATACACATTTCAACGAGACAATCTATCCAGGGATATATAACCTACTCAGCGCGAGTCAAGAACCCACCAACAACCTCCATGTACTTCTCGCGCTCCTCCCACCAAGGCATATGACTCGAATTGGAGAATTTATACCATTTTATCTTATCCATCGCCCAAAACCACGGGCCGCATACCTCGTCTGTCATGTAGTCATACTCTCCATTGATCAGCAATGCTGGGACGTGACGCATGAGATGGAGTTTGTCTCGTATGTCCCATGTGTCCTCCAGTCCCTCATTCTTCTGCCTAAAAATCAAGTTAGTGTCGTTGTATATCTGACAGATACAGCTTTCACCCACAAGCCTTGGTACGGCGCCGGGTTCGTCCTCAGCAGCGAAAGAGCATGGACGACCTCGGGAGGAAAGGGCTTCAGTCTGCAAGCGTATGTCGCGTAGAAGACATCCTCTGCTGCCTGATACTCAGTGCTGTCGGTGGTACCAGCAGCCTCATGCGTTCGCAGAGCCGCTTGCACATCATCCGGCAAACGAGAGCGCAGCTCCCTCATCACGCCAGACCAAATGGGAGCACTGACAAGCCCGTTTGTCAGGACGAGCCGACGCAGGCCCTTCGGTTGCCGACGGATAATGAACTCGGATGCAAGTATCGCACCCCACGAGTGACCGATGAGATTGAAACGGTCGGAAATACCGAAGTGAGTGAGAAGATTCTCCAGCTCATTGATGAGCAAATCGGTAGTCCAGAATGAAGTAGCTTTGTCTGTGAGCACTGTCGAGCGACCATTGCCGAGCTGGTCATAGAAGATTATCGGGATGGAGGAAGGATCCGCAGCGAGATCGGCCATGGGAATAAGGTAATCATGAGATATACCAGGACCTCCATGCAGAACTACGCAGGGCGGATAAGGCGAATTGGCCATGTCGCCGGCGAGCTTGTAGAATGTTTCGAAGGTTTCATCCCCTACGATAAAGGGAATTCTGCCTTCTGCCAGCTGGGCCGCAGCGACAATTCCCATATCAGCTATAGATGCGGGCGAGGGGTGCGGAAGTGACCTGGTGAAAACTTGGTCGACTACTGGCTCACTTACTATATGCTTCCTCGTGAAATACAATCGGAAGCTGTCAAGAGCAGCTGGGCTCCTCGGCAATAATCTGCCATCGGATCTTCGGCGGTCCATCTTCTTGTGTTGGATATTGATGTCCAAACTTACGGCAATGCTTATGAAAAAGATCCCAAGTGACCACCATATCGGAACCTGGCATGCCACGACCATCAAATGATGCTCCGATTGTAGATTCAGACGGCATCCCCGAAGCGCCCACTGCTTGTGCAACCAGTCAGAGGTAAACACACCACTAGTCAATGGCTGGCATGCTGCTTTCGGTGACTACTAGAATCTCCGCGGGGGCATCATCAATGTGAGTGGGGAATCTGTATAGCGGACCAGAAGCAGGCACCATATTAGCCTGCAGGCTCTAGGTCTGGACGTTCATGGGGTCGAGGGAGCCGTGGCCTCTGGAGAGTCCTCTCACTCACAACTAAATAGACATACCACACGGACTGCGTTATTCGATAACCTCTCGGAAACGCCATATCGGGCGCGCATATGGGCTCCTGATACAAATACTCTTCGCGCTAAATTTTGGGAATAGGTTGCTTGACTCCAGCTGCAACCATTTCATACGCTGTCAGGCTATACGGGGGGTACCGGAACTGCAGATGAGGGTCCGCACTAATACATCAGTCACGCGTCAGCGAGATGGTGTCGCATAGGAAGAAGAGCGCGACGTACGCGATAGGCACGTTGATGTAGCTCCTCTTGTGACAGAAGGTATCGAACGAGTACTTGCCGAGACAGCAACCATCTAGTCGACGTAAGTATATCTCCCGTCAAGGCAGAAGCGGTAAGTACCCACAGCCTGATTCCCCTTGGCCACCGAAGGGCATCTCGTGCACTGTGAGGCGTGAGCGGCGCCGCCCACAGGATCGTAGATGATTCTAACAAAGCAAGTGAGTCGACTTACCGGCGAGTTGCTGGAATGTATCATTGAGCACGAGGGAACCGCTACTCGTATTTCCCAAGACTGTAAGGAGAGTTCAGTCTGTCGGGACTGTGTTAACCTTCAATCAGCATAGACGTACACTTCTCTTTCGTGTCCTCGCTCTCAGTGAAGACATACACTACCAAAGCAGTCGGTCTAGGGCATATCAGATGCATGTCAGCAAATGCTGGCGGATAGGTTCTGATGAATGACCTCTCTCGGATGATCTTGATTGCCTCGTTCACGTCCTCAACAGGAACAATCGGCAGTATCGGACCAAAATTTTCGCTGCGTCACAGATGAGTTCGTCAGACATGCCCTGTCCGAGATACTTACTCTTCCATGACAGCATCATCCAGTTGCACATCCCGCAGAATGGTCACTTCCATTCTCTGACCATCCCTCTTTCCCCCGACGACCACCTTACCTTCTGATCTAGCCAGCATGTCTTTAAGACGCGCTAGGTGTGCAGCATTAACGATTTTGCCGAGATCAGATGAGGATGAGATAGAGCCGTCCGGCCAGAAGGCCTTGTACGCAGTCTCGAATGCAGAGACGAGCGCGTCCAGATGGTCTTTAGTTACCATCACGTAGTCGGGAGATACGCAGACCTACAGTATGCGATCAATGAATCATGTATTACACTTACATAATTCAACGCATATACTTACCTGCCCGGCATTTATCTGTTTGCCCCACATGATACGTCTAGCGGCAACAGCAATGTCCGTGTGCTGCGCGTCTACGAAGACAGGCGATTTGCTGCCGAGTTCCAAGGTGAGCGGCGTGACGTGCTCGGCCGCTGCTTTCGCCACGATCCTCCCGACTTTGATGCCTCCCGTATAGAAAATATGGCTCCATTTCAGAGATAACATCTTGGTAGTCTCGATCACGGCACCGTTGGCGACGCGATAAGCACTGGGATCGAGATATTTGGGAAAGAGATCAGCCAGTAGTTGAGCAGTGTGAGGTGCCAATTCGGAGGGCTTTAGCAGGGCAGGACATCCTGCCGCAATGGCACCCATGAAGGGCAGGAGACTTATGGCAAAAGGGACATTCCAAGGACTAGGTAAAGCATCAAATCGCGTCATCATCGTAGACAACAGACGACATACGAGATTAAAAGGACGGCGCCTTTGGGCTCCTTGTACACGGTTGCGTCCCAAGAAGCTTTCCAGTCTTCGACTTGCGGCTTCTCAGACTTCGTCCACTCCTCGAGACTATCGGCGCATCTAATAGCCTGGGCTACGCAAGGAGCAGTCTGAGTTAGTGCTGTCTCGAACGCGGCTGCTCCAAGGTCCGCAAAGACAGCGGCCTCGATTGCATCGTCGTTCTCCTGCACGAGCCGAGCTAGTTGAAGCAGCTGCTTTCGCCGATAGGCAAGAGGACGCGTCAGACCCGCCAGGAAAGAGCTTGTCAATATTGTATGAATCTGGTGACATGCCAAATGTGAGCTACTGTATTAATAGCAGGATGCGTATGGCAAATTACACAGCACCTTCTCGATCTCCTCGATGGGACTATACTTCAACTCTGGAGACATGCTTCGAGAAAATGAGCTTGGAGTAAGAGGGGTGAGAGCGTTAAGAAGAGTTCTCTGCTAATTGGGTTCGTTATACGATTTATATTGTCCTTCATACGATGGATCCAGCGGATACCGAGATCCCCGACACCACCGACATACTGTTCTCAGAGGCCTGTAGCAAATTCGTCAATGTGATCATGCTGGGGGTACAGCACTTATCTTTACGTTCACATCGGAAACTGGGACCCAACTCAGACAAACAAGTCCGAAAGGGCATTCCGGCCCTGAGTGCATATGTGCGCCAGCACAATGAGGCGCAGAGGCCCTGCTGTATGGTTCGCAGTTATAGATTAGAGAGCGGAGATATCAGGAGGACCCTAATCTTCGCGCAGACGACTTCACATCTCTTAAGCGCGAAACAAGACAACGGGTTCACTTCCCAGCAATGCAGAACAACTAGCAAGGAAAAGAGATGATTGGATCAGGGAAAGGGGGAAACACGGTTAGTATACTTGGACCGTGGTACTCGTTTTTCGGTGCTGCTCTCTGCTGTAGCGCGATTTCACCACTCATCGCCGCTGCGGGCTCCCGATTGAGGAACCTACACGTGACACCGCACGTGATTGTAACATCACCAGCGCGTCCGTCACGGCGGTGGCCGTGTGTGTCCTGTCGAATACAGGGACCCTAGCAGTTTGATTCTGGGTACATATGTATAATTGGTTAGCAAGATCAGTAATGTGTACCAATATGCATAATTGGAAGGCAATCATACGTTCGGGAATGGGCTGCTTCACCCCGGCAGCTCAAACGTAACCTGGCTGTGCGGCACGTAGCGGAATATGTGAATGAGCGGGTCCGCTCTGTCGAATGAATGTGAGGTTAATGGACATTACAGTCTCGGCAGGACAGCATGATCCTCACGCGATAGGGTCGATATTGATGTGGCTTCGCTCTGACGAGTACTTTCCCGGGTGAAAACGACTTGCACCCTAATTCTTCCTGGCCACAAGAGGCTTCTCTTATACTGCGACAGATGGCGGACCACGCTCAAAGACGGCCAAGGAAAGTTCACGCACTAGCCAGTTACTGGAAAAAAGCGTCCAGAACGACACGCTAATTGTCCGCTCCAGCACACTAGGGGAACACGTCAGCCTGGCCACTTACTGAACGTTGAACACTCAAGTACTCACCTCCCATAAAGCGCCTGCGCTGAGTTTTGGGGTTCTCGCTCTCCGTAAAAACATACAACCAGGGCGATCGCTCTATACCTTTCATGAGAAGAGAAGCGGCAACTCCATCAGGTCAATAGTTTGATTGTTTCGCCCATATCCTCAACAGGAATAGGGATAAAAGGGAAAATGGGACCAGTTTTCACTATAACGCGGATCAACGATCTCGAAGGCTCAAGTACTCACTCCTGCATGAAAGCGTTGTCAAGTTCCACCTCCCCTTCGACAGTTACTCCTGGACCTCACCAACGGTAGCCACATGGACATATGCTTTCTCAGCAGACCGAAAGTCAATGAGACCGATCTGGTAACGACCACTGAAAGCTTGATAATGGGGTATCTGTAAAAAAAGCCTAAAGACAATGATATCGGTCCTCTGCGCCAAAATAGAATAAGCTGAATTAGAGCGTCGGACTAATAATAAGACAAATCAGCGTCCAGCGATGAATGAAAGTATAACAGAATGAGATATCTGATCCATCGCCCCCAACCTAATCCCACTCCTCCTCTTCATCGTCTTCCTCATCACTATCCCCCAACTTCTTATTCCTCTCCAAAAGCGCAGCAGCAAGCGCAGCCGTCAAATCGCCTCCCCCTCCACCCGCCGGGCTGCTCTCCTCCACAGGCGACCGCGGCCCAGACGGTGGCGTAGACGAGTCGACCTTGCGCAGGTTGTGCACCCCCTTGCCTTGGATCGACGCGAGCAGATCCGCGCGGCCGGGTTGTGGGGCGGGAATGCCGGCTGGTGGGGCGGGGGGACCGCCTGGAGGAGGGGTTGGCGGGGGTGGTGCGCCGCCAGGTGGAGGTGGAGGGGGCGGAGGAGGCGGTGGGCCACCTGTGGGAGGAGGAGGCGGGGGTGGCGGAGGTGGAGGCGCACCACCTGTGGGAGGCGGTGGAGGAGCAGGAGGAGCCCCGCCTGGCCGAGACGGAGGAGGCGGAGGCGGGGGAGGTGCGGTGCCGGGGCGTGCTGGTGGCGCGGGAGGAGGCGCAGGCGGCGCGGTACTGCTGGGTCGAGGGGGAGGCGCTGGTGTCGCCCGCGCAGGCGGTGCAGGGGGTGGCGGCGGAGTACTCGACGCAGCTGGTGCTCGCGAGGGTGGAGGTGGTCTGCCGGGCGGAGGGGGCGGGGGCGCCGCGGGTGCCTCTGGTTGCGCATGTACGTTCCGTCGTGGCGCGGGCGGCGGCGGGGCCTTCTTCTTCTCCTTCGGTGCTGCTGCGGTTTCTTTCTGCGCGTCCCGGACAAACTTCTGGATGAAGTCCATGTCATTCTCAATGACGTTTCTGTCGATGCCCATGGATTGGAGCTGGTCCAGGAAGGACATCCATGAGGGGTCTACGTTGGTGGAAGTAAAGCCATTCTGGTCGTCGTAGCCCATGTGTGCGACGTGGATGAAGGAGCCTTGGGTCGGTCCCGATATCATGGATTTATCGATTTTGCCCGGCGCCTTTGATTTTGACTTTGTTGACTTTGTCTTCTGTTTCGCTGTGAGAATATCAGATTAAATGGCATCCAGAATGTAGTAGGATCACCTACGTGATGATTTATTCTTGTTCTTGCTGAGGGCGTTCGTGACTTTCTTGTGGAATACCTTCGCCTCGCTCTCATCCGCAAAGACAAACCCGATCATGCATTCCTACAAGTACAATTAGTATGGGCGTAATCTTTGACTACACGCGGTACGCACATCTCCAGGGAACGAATGAAAGAACGGTCGATCTGAGAAGTACTCAAATCCCTCGTACACTTCATATTCCCATATCACACCCCTCGTCCCCGACAGATCTACCATGCGAAAGTACAGCGTCCCATTCTTGCTGGTATCTCGCGCAACCACTAGTGCTCCCTGCAACCCGGCATACGACCAGCTGTTAGGATCCGGGTACGCGTAGTAGATGCGAGCAAGGACAGCGTGAATAATCTTATTATTGGACTTGGGTACGCCGGATTTAACCTTGACTTTGTCGTCGTCGGAGAGCGTAGACTGAGCGGGCATGATGGATGTAGAGGTATACGGTGCAGCACAGGCTGGCTGCGCCCGAACGAAACGATGACGCCCAACGGAAGGAGTCCGATACCGGGTGGAAGAAGTGTCCCGGGGTCTCAGTCAAATGCCCTTTCTAGATGATAGCTGATTAGACCCGGGTTACCCCACTTACACTCTATCCTCGTCTGGATATACGCTCTCGCTTGTCCCTAACATTTACATATGCCCCCTCACGATGCACAGACCTTCACGAGCCAAGAACTGTACGCCTCGCAAGCGCAACTTATAGACGAAGCAGCAGAAGCCCTTCCACACGAATTCAAATCCTGCACGTACCCGCTAGGACCGCTCCGGCAAGCAGTCTACCTCTGCTTAACCTGCAAACCCACCGAGCCGACCCCCAGAGGCATCTGCTCAGCGTGCTCGATTGCATGCCATACCGATCACGAGCAGCTCGAGCTCTTTCCTAAACGCGGATTTAGGTGCGACTGTCCTACGTCCCGGACGCATCGATGCACGCTGCATACAACTTTGGAACCGCCGAATGAGGGGAATAAGTACGGCCAGAATTTCCAGGGCGTGTTTTGTAGGTGCGGAAGGCGTTATGACGCGAAGAAGGAGCGGGAGACGATGATCCAGTGCGTTGCCTGTGAGGTGGGTTTTGTTCGGTTGGAGGGGACAGGTGCTGAACCTAAGACGGCTAGGACTGGCTCCACGAGAGCTGTCTGAATTTGCGCGAGAGACCGCCTTCACGAGCGCCGTCTCCAACGAAGGAGGAGGACGAAGACGCGTCTGGTGAAGAGGACGACCTCCCGCCGCCTTTGATATCTGGCGAGGACTATGACGCCCTAGTTTGCGGGTCTTGTGTCCTGCAGATACCCACGCTGAAGCGGTATGCGGGGACGGGAGGGGTCATGATGGTTGTCAGAGACTCGGATGATGCGCCCTGGAAGGTCATCGGGCGGGAAGAAGAGGGCCATGTTGAAGTCGATGCGACGGATGCTCGGGCGGGTGACAAACGAGCGAGAGAACAGGACGAGTCGACAAGAAGTAGCAAGCGGACACGCACGTCTCCTTCCCTGTCCTCGCAAGCAGTCCCGTGCGTTGCCCCTCCACCAAATCCAACTGCACAAACGATCTACAGTCAGCTCTCTCAAACCTCCGAAAATAGATCCAGCGTAGAAAAGAACAAACCCATCCTTTCGTCTCATGGGGCAGGTGACGTCTTTCTTACCGAAGGCTGGCGTACTCGCTGGTGTAAATGTCCATCCGTGGGTCTATCGCAGCATGTTCAACTATGTGTACCTGACAGTATGACCTTACAGTGTCTAGCAAGTCTAGAAACGCGTCCATATCTGCTCGAAGAAGAAGAAACCTATGAGCCGCCCGAGGATCCCGATTCCGGTCAGCCTGACCATTCACGAATAACTTCATATTAATTCCATGCTAACCCGTCCGCAGGTTTATCGCTCGAAGAACTCGGCATGCGCGCTCTGTCGCGACTCCCGCGTGAGCGTGCGTTGGACGGGATACGGGCGTTCAACGCGATGAGGTGCGTGTAGTCATAGACGTGAAGACTCGAGCCATACTTAACGAACTTGCAGAGACGGGCTTATGGATTATTTGAGGCCATTCGCGGAGGACGGGAGAGTCGTTGAGGAGGGGGATGTGAAGGCTTTCTTTGAGGCGAAGATGGCGGGGAATGGGGAGGCTCATTGATATTGCCTTGCTGAGATATGTGAATATTAGTATAGCTGTGTGTTCTGCGTTGCTTTGCCCGTGCATGCTGTTCTTGTATGTAACCTTCATATTGCTCTTACCGCACAGTCCTCAAGTCGACCGTGAGATCAGGCCTCGGTATATACCGCGGGGTTCTCAAATATCGACGAAGTATACACGAGCAGCACAGGGAGCATCTATTTGGACTATCTTGATCTCTTTCTCAAAGGATCCAGAGCGAAACGACGAGTAATCTATATCAACCGCTATGAGCGACATCTTGATCAGCCCTGCGCTCCCCCAGGATGTTCCCCGCATGTCAGAGATATTCGGTGCTGCATTTGCGGATGATCGCCATACACAAATGAAGACCGTCTTGACCGGTATGGAGCCTCAAGTGAAGGGTATGGGAGAAGGGCTGTCTTACTGGCTCACCATACCGGAGAGATGCAAAGTCATGAAGGCCGTGGACAGCAGTACAGGGGAGGTCGCGGGCTGGGTAGTGTGGGGGTTCAGAGGTTATCCACAGCCGGAGAAGAAGGAGCAGCGGAAGGAGGATGAAAGTACACAGAAAGAAGCGAAGCCGGAGGAACCCAAAGCAGAGCCGAAAGAGAAGACATCCCTTGAGCGCCTCAAAGAGCTGACAGACGCCGACCTCGAAGAGTGGATGGAGACGTTCATGCCGCCGGGCATCAAGTGCATGTATATCATCGCAACCAGCGTGCACCCTGCGTATCAGGGGCGCGGTATTGGGTCTGCGCTTATTGGATGGGGGACGAGCAAGGCGGATCAGGACGGCGTGTTTTGCTGGGTGCACGCGTCAGAGGCGGGGAGGCGAGCGTTCAAGAAGGCGGGGTTCGAGGAGCAGGGCATGTTAACTGTGGCTCTGGATCACTATGCACCTAAACCGAGAGAGGATGGAAGTAAGTGGGGGACTTATACGTTCACATATATGAAGAGACTACCGCAAGTGAAGTCGTAACGTCGAAGGTGCAGATGCAGAGTGATGCCGGGTGGCCTGTCATGTAGTTGCAGTACTGCTAGTCGCGCTGAGCTCGTTGCTTGTAACGTGACCTTTCCCCGTTGCTCGCAGATACTATGGGCCTATGACGAGAATCATATACGACATATGCAGAGACCCTTGCAACCGAATTGCTGTTCTGTATCGCTATTTTTGGCTCGCTATTGATTCCTGTGGACAAAAAAGAAAAAGAAAAAGAAAAAAGAAAGTCGGAAGATAACTTCCGCGACACGTGAGCACGATCAACTGTCTGTAACATGTTTCTTCACGCTCACTGCTGCGGTTGGCACCTTCAGACATACTGGCAACTAGAGCTGCGGAATTGGTATGATTTGATCTGGTTGCTAAGTATTAATCCCACGTTGCACGAGTAAAGTCACTAATCAATAGTCTTATATTGCAATATATGTGTAAGATGCATACCTCGCCATTTCTCGTAAGGTGTGGGGCTCATTATGCGACTGGGAACATGCTTGCCAGAGCTCGTCGGGGATGTCGAAGTCCCCGAATGAATTGTCGTACTCGTCGTCGATATCAAGTTGCTCCGGGACTGGCATATCAGAGGCACAAAGACTTACTTGCTAACAAGTTCGCATTGCATCGGGAGGTGCTTACAGTTATGATCATTGTGCTAGCAGCATCGCTGCGGATGATTAGTGCAGCCATGCCCGCTCGATCCATCTCACAAGACGATGTTGCAGAACATCTTGCAAAGTGGCAGTCCCAACCAACACCAGTCTCACAGAACATACTGCCATTGACAGTGAATACAGTCTCCAGGCGACACTAGTACTTGTTTCACTATCTGGAGAAGCATACACATCTCGAGCTCGAGATGCGTACTGGACGCATACATATGCAGGCGCATTTGCAGTGTGGGATTTAACTCCCATATATGTGATTAGAACTCCATTCGATAGCAATAGCAATAGCAACCACAGGAATCATTAGGGACCTACAGTCCCAGATACAGATTTCGCTTTCTGTTGCTTTCAAGAAAGCTGTATCCAGAAAGTGGCCAGCAACCTTGAGTGTACCTTACCAGAATCCTGTTTTCTTGCTGGATGTAACAGGCACGTTGGAAAGAACCTCGACGCACACGCCCGAGAGCCCTCAGAGGGAATGAGAGAGCAGAATCAGTGTGTATAGGCGATGCTACTGGCGTTGCTAAGACAAGGGACTACAACTACGATACACGCGTAATGAGCTACGGGATGTTACGTAAGCATGGCATGGCCATGACCATGACACTGGAAGGCACTAACACGCAACGAAACCCGCAAAAATGAGACCTAAAGGGAGACACACCCACAAAGTGTAGCACCAATCCCTTGGTGCTAGATGGATGCGAGGTCCAGGGTAACGAGGGGTATGATAAACTGTTGAATCTGGAAGCTAAGGCTTGAGCTAGAACAACAGAAGCTCAGTCAATGTCTGCATAACGACTAGTATTGTATAGTACCTAGAACAACAGAAGCTATACTACTGGTCAGGTATACACTGCATTTCAGGCGCTGTTAGTCAAAGTATGAATAGTCCAGCCTAGCTCAAGAATTCAAAGCTATGCATCCCTACTAGACGAGCTTGGACAGGCGAGCGCTTCGCAGCCTGATTAGCTATGCCCACGTGGCCTGGACATGTCGCGTGAACAGCACAGCTTATCAACCTTCGAATAGCTGTGTCTATGTTTAGCCAGCTCTGTGGCTCACGTCTACTCTTACTATGCTTCATGTATCTTAGCCTAAGTCCGTTGTCTGTTAAACAATACAGTCCACTCTTTTCTGCTCTTTATTTTCTAAGTCTCCTTCCGGAGTCTCCCGACACCTGCTCTCCCTCGCCCGACACACTCGCTTGACGGGCAGCATCTCTTGCTTGAAGCTTGAAGCTGCAGCTACGACCACTGCTTGGTGCAACGCCCATCCCATCTGCAGGACTTTCCAGTACCCTATAAACTCATGCTCAAGAGTCTTCCCACTAGCTCTTGGATCACTAAGTCAAGACCAGATGTGAACGCAAAAAAGTACCGATGCTACGAAGGCTGTACGAGGTGCAACGGCGAGTTGGTCACCCGGGGAACCAAAGAGCGTCACGAGCGGGAGCGACGTAAGGCAAACTCTCTGGCGGTAGCTCGAGGACGAGGGAGAGGATTGCTGGGATCTGTTATTTCTCGAGCGAAGAGTCTCGGTAGGGGAGCCTCCTTGAAGCTGAAGTCAAAGACTGGGCCCTCCGCTTTTCCTCAACTCGACAATCACGACTTCTCTGTTATGCAAGTCGATACACCCATGGAGGATGCAGCTGGTCCCACCCAAGCTGTGAGTGCATCAAACATTGACCCTACTGAGGTGCCGTATGTGGTAAGTCTTCAGTGCTGCGCATATATACCCATTCAAATTTATTGACCAGCTCCGGTTGACAGGACTTGATGGACGTATGTACGGATGACAATACTGCACGAACTCCGGAGCCCGAGCCTCAGGATAACAAGTCTGCAATCATACAAGATGATCCTATGCGCTCTGTCACTGCTTCACCCCACGACAGTCACCAGTTCGATGACCCACCTTCCCCGGCCCCTTCTCACCACTCCATCTCACCCGCACCTCGCCCTCCCTCCCCTCATCGCTCTATTACCCCTGCACCTCGCCGCTCTACACGGCGCTCAGCTAAGCGAGTTATAAAAGAAGTTATGACATTACGAGAGAAGCAGGAGCAGCTCGAGCAGGAGCAGCTTGAGCAGGAGCAATCACAGCTCAATGATGATCTGCAGCTGGGTCTCTATGACGATCCAGATGATGGAGATGAGCTACAACTCGAGCTTGCAGCTGCGCTCGAGAGTGAAGAGCGTCCGGTGTCTCCTGCCAGTGACCACTCTCTGCTCTCTGCTGCTCCGGATTCCATTTCTCGGGACGATATTAGATCTCTTCCACCGCGACCGTCACCTGCTGATGCCTATGCAAACTCTCACAGCCACTGGTTTGTGCGGCTGGTCCTCTTGCTCGTTATACACCTTCAAACTGTGCATCATGTCACGTTTCGTGCATGCGCAATTATTCTCTTCACTCTCTGTTCCATCTTCATTTGTATGGGCGCTCTCTATGATGATGATCCTATGCCAACAACTTATCAGAAAGTTATACATGACATGGGTCTTGAAGATCGATTTGGTATCCATCCAGCATGCCCAGACTGCCACTGCCTCTTCAGCCCCGACCTCCCTGCCAATGCCAAGTGTCCTGGCTGTAACACAGCGCTTTTTATGTCCAGACACACTGGTATTCTTCGACGCCTCTGGAATAAGGTTACACGTAATGCTAATCGCAAGCCGCCTCCCGCCAAAGCAGTTCCTCTTGCGATGTTATCTAGCCTGCTGGCGGACTTCCTCGAGGATGAGGAGATGGAGACAGCCTGTGACCAGTGGCTCGATCATGTCCACGAGCCTGGCAGGTACACGAATAGACTTGATGGTGAGGTTGCGCGTATGGTCAAGGATAAGAATGGCAATCTCTTCTTCTCTCAGCCATCTCACACCGAAGAGAATGAGCTCCGTATCCCGGTCGACTTTAGTGCTGATTGGTAAGCTGTCGCTGCATATATGCATTGTTCTCAAAGAGCTGATCTTGTCGAAGGTTCAATCAAAATAGCTCCAACTTTGCCGGGAGCCATTCCTCTGGTATGATGTCCTTTACTGTTGCGAGTTTACCTCCAGAGCTACAGTGAGATCCTCCATTTTCCGCAAGATCCCTAACTGAATATATGCACCGTATCAGCTACCAGACTAGGAACTTACTTGTTCCTGTTGCCCTTCCCGGTCCCACGGAGCCTACGGCAGAACAAATTCAGAGTTATCTGAAATTTCTCGTCGATGATCTTGAGCTGCTATGCGGAGATGGTGTACGTATCAAGACCGCCAAACATACTGAAGGTGAGTATATGCGTTCCTTTCATGATCTGAGCCTTGTACTTAATCTGCTTAGGTTGACTCGTTCGCGTTTTCCTCATGGTGATCATCTGCGACCATCCGGCCATGTGCAAGATATGCGGCTTCGCTGATCACGCTCACCGCGAGGCACCATGCATGAAATGTCATGTGCCTCATGATGAGCTATTTTCAGAGAAGTCTCTCTGAAACGGTGAGTCCTATCCTGTTCTTTTGATGCTGTTTCTCATGTCTCCGCAGAGTATACTCCCAGGGATGGTGAAGACCATAAGGCACGATGCTGGCGCTGGAAGCAGCTATCCACACAAGAAGAACGAGATGGATGGTTCCAGCATTTCGGTGCCCGTTGGACCGAGTTTGCGAGACTTCCATACTTCGACCTCGTACGTTTCACGCTCATCGACCCAATGCATAACATTCTCCTGGGTCTTGCGAAGAACCAGTGGTACGCTCGTTGGATTAAGACGAAGGCATTGCAGGCTCCCACCGGCAAGTCTGAGCATGAGATCGGCATGCTACACGAGTTCCTGGAGACGGTAAGTCATTCTGAGCTCGATTAATATCAATCTGACATGGCGGTAGGTGGAATCTCCCCTTTGGGCTGGACACCTGCCACTGCGGATGGGCGTGCCTGCTGGTGGGTCGCTTACAGCTGATGAATACAAGTTTTCTACGACGAGTGTTCTCCCAATCATTGTGAGCCCTATATTCTGTTGTATCTCATCCACTACTAACTACTATAATACATTAGATCCCTATCATATGGGATGTATACCTCAAGTCAGCTGTTGCGGCTGTTGGCACAGTGAGGGAACGCTATGAAGAAGAGATGGAGGACTATAAGCAAAATATCAAACTCTGGGAAGCACGCGAAGCTCGTCGGAAGAAGAAAGCGCAGGAGAGAGGCAAGACGACTCCCAAAACGTCCAGCAAAAAGGATCCCAAGCCTACTCCACCAGCAGAGCCCGAGCAGCATCTGCATGAAGAGGAGCCCGATATCTTCCTCAAATTTGCAATGTCCCTCAAGGTCTTACTCGGGCGCTCCATCGATGAGCGCGGTATTGCTCGTGCGCTCAGCCTCCTTCAAGACTACCTTCTCCAGTACCGACAGGTGAGCCGCTCTTTACTCGAGTACTTGACTTTGTGCTGACATGAACACACCAGTGCAGCTGTATGGTGAAGGTACTATGAAGCCGAACCACCACTGGGTGGTTCACCAGCCTGACCAGATACGGGACTATGGTCCCGTATATGCATTCTGGCTCTTCCTGACCGAGCGGCTCAACAAGACAATGAAGAACTATCACACCAATCACCACACCGGCGGGCAGATGGAGGTTACCCTGATGTGCTCATTCGGGCGTGAAAAGCGTGCATGCGCACTGGTAAGTAGGCAGCTACTTGTTCGTTTATTGTATTCCTATTGATGGTACTCATAAGGTTGCTGCTGTCGCTGCAAACCCCGCAAATCGTGCTGAGCGAGACGTATCAAATCGCATGCTCTTGCAGAACAACGAAGACCGCGGCACTGTCGAAGCGGCTGCTTCCAGCTCAGTTTTGCAGTCTCATCTTGAACACGCAGCTGTTGATGATGGTGCATGCCTCCTTTCACTCGGCGGAGCCACATATCATGCTTACCCATACGGTACTGTAGCGATGACCATCTTGCGCATACAAACAGGTCCACCTGTCACAAGGACAGGTCAAAAGCTCCCCGATACTGCTGTGTGCCATCTCCACGACTACTACAACAGCTCTGGTGACCCCCGTGTCTACTTTCCAACAACTTGCAATCCGCTACCTGGCACCCGTGTCATATCGACTAGAGCAGTCTTCTATGAATATGCTCTCTTGGATGGCTGACGAATTGTGCCGACTTCAAGAAACCTGCGCCAGACTGTGGGCCCTTCAATAGTGAAAGCTGTTATCAATGGCGGCACATACGGCGGCGAGGTCATCTCGATCTTTCGTCACCAGCAGAGTGGCATTGACGATGCCACGCTCTGGGCTGAAATACAGTGGATGAAAAGGCTCGACTATATCCCAACCGAGAGAGATTACTGGAGCAACTAGTAAGTTATACGCATCACCACTTGCTTGACGACGCTCATATCTCACCAGTCCAGAGCTAGAGGTGGAATGTTGGGAACTAGGGAAGTATGTCGAGGACTCCGAGGATGATGTTAGTGTCCCGCCGCGCTATGTCCCTTTCTCGTCGATTCGCTGCCAGCTTCTCCGTGGTCAATACGAGCATGTCGAGCCGGAGATGTGGATCACCACTGCGCTGGAGTGTGTAAGTCAAGGCTCCACTAAGTTGTGATTTCACTCGCTGACTTCGTCTCCTCCAGCACCCAACAGCATTCTTTGACTTAGACGAGGACTAGTATGATACGAATCTCACCTCGATGAATGTGACATCGGTAATCTTGGAGCGCAAATCAATGCCGCGGTATGCATGTCATATAATTACTCGGCTTCTACATGATTCTACGACAGCTGCATAAATATGTACGGTCCATGGGTCCGAGCAAAAACAACCGGGATATTTGACCATTCTTCTTCTGCCATCAATGGATTGCAAGTCTCGAAGTTTCCATGAGTGCAGCAAAGCGATCAACAACTATCAGCAAAACGGAAATGGAGCACATTAGTGGGGTTCAGCAGAGTAAGCAGGTGTAGTAGCAACTGTCTGAGCGACCAAGATATAACAGCCTTTTCATAGCAGGTGCAGAGCAAGGTCGGCAAGGGGTGCAGCAACGAGCAAAGCAGAGTAGTTCCACAGTTTAGAAAGCCTAATCTTGAAGTACAGCAAAGGCCAAGGGCAAGATGATGGGCAGCATGAAGACTGAGACGAGCAGAGCGACCGAGGTGATCAGCGGCGAGTGATCTTTTCATATTCTTGTTCGTCATGGTTTTCAGAGGTGTCATCCAAGGAATCAGAGCTCTGTGTCTCCTCGCTGGAAGACATTGGCGAGATACGACGGCGCTTACTCGTTCCGACTGTCGAGTTGCAAGGACTACGCTTGCAGGTACCGAGTCCAGGTTTCTGGCGATCCGAGTCAGATTCAATGACATCGGGGCAGCCCATATCAGTATCAAACTGGTCCTCGGAGTCGACAGAAGTTTCCGAGGTGGTGGATCCTGTACTGTTGTCGTCACCAGATGCCCTGTCATCTGCAGGGGATGAATCAGACGTGGATGTCGTCGGGACAGCTGGAGAGTTCAAGCGAGATGGTCAGAGTCCAGCAAGTGGTGGGGAGGACACTCGAGTGTTGCCTAGCACATCCTCGTGTTCCGGACGACCCTCTCAATGCTCATGGCTTGCCTCACTCTCATAGAGTTCTTCCATTCCCTGGTCATCAGATGCCTGATGCTGTCCTCCACGAGCTTGATCATCTTCTGCTACTGGTCATAAGTACCTCTGCATTATTTGGAGATAATTCCACTCACGATTATCTTGTCCATCATTGTCACTAGATTCCTCACCATCGTTTGGAATATCCTCCCAACCAGGCGGATTGCCGTGCTCAAACCAATCACTAACATGATCAATGTAAGTCCTACGGTGCTCATCCCACCAACGTCTCGAAATCATGAGGTTGTATGGGGTTATCGCTGGAAGGGCATTGGAGACGCAGTGAAAGGCACTAACACACGACGAAACCCGCACAGACCTAAAGGGGAACAACAACCACAAAGCGTAGCACCAATCCCTTGGTGCTAGATGGCTGCGAGGTCCGGGGCGACGAA